>JASWHV010000004.1:97740938-98250374 GCA_030760725.1 Neostapfia colusana
CCTGAGGAATCCAATTATGCACTTTGATCTTTGTTTTAGATGCTGCAACCACGAGTTTGAATGTAACAGTTTTGAATCACCCTCTCATGTGTCATGTGTAAACTTCCTCCTTTTTGAAAGTGTAGGCTTTCCCCTCTAACCACTCTTTTGATGGAGGTTACTTGCTCTTCACACTTTTTCACAATCTATCCACAACAAAACTGTGGTGTTGTGTGGTGATAAAAAGTTTTTGCAAGTCCCTTTTCTTGGGCTTTTACAAAATGTATGCAATGCATGGAAATGAATTTGAGGGTGTTACAACATTCGTCCTAGTTCCTTACCATGGGGAGTTCCAGTAATATTTGTACCTAAGAAGGATGACACGCAAAGGTTGTGTGTAGATTATCGTGCACTTTATGAAGTAACCATTAAAAACAAGTACCCGCTACCTCGCATTGAGGACTTGTTTGATCAACTAAGAGGTGCATGTGTATTTTCCATGTTTGACCTCCGTTCAGGATATCATCAGTTAAAGATACGACCTTCAGATATTCCCAAAATAGCCTGTCTCTCGATATGGGTTGTATGAGTACATGGTCATGCCGTTCGGGTAACCAACACCCTGGTATACCTCATGTATCTCATGAACAAAGTATTCATAGAGTATTTGGATAAGTTTGTTGTAGTGTTTATTGATGATATTCAAATCTTTTCTAAAGTTAAGGAGTAACATGAAAAACACTTGAGGATAGTATTGCAAAAACTGTGAGAACATCAATTATATGCCAAGTTCAGTAAATGTGAATTTTGGCTATCGAGAGTTCCTTTCTTAGGACACATAATATATGAAGGAGGAATATATGTCGATCCTTCTAATACAGCAGATGTTCAAAAATGGAAGACTTCTGAGAATGTCAAGGAAATCTGAAGCTTCTTAGGCTTGGCAGAATATTACCGATGATTCACTGGAGGATTCTCTAAGATCGCAAAGCCACTAGCTAAGATGTTAGAGAAAGGAATAACCTTCACATGGACACCAAAGTATGAATCAAGCTTTCAAGAATTAAAGAAGCGATTGACAACAGCTTCAGTCCTAGTTATGTCGGATGTGGAAAAGGAATTTTCCGTGTATTGTGATGCTTCAGGACATGGATTGGGATGTGTCCTTATGCAAGAAGGACATGTCGTTGTGTATGCCTCTAGGCAGCTTCAGAAGCATGAGAAGAACTATTCTATGCATGACTTAGAGTTAGCATCAGTGGTTCATGCGTTGAACCTCTGGAGACATTATCTAATGGATAAGAGGATAGAGATCTACACCGATAATAAGAGCTTAAAATATATCTTCAAACAACCAGATTTCAATCTCAGGCAACGACGATGGTTAGAGTTGATCAATGATTTTGAAGTGAGAATTAATTATCATCCAGGGAAGGCTAATGTCATAGCAGATCTCTTAAGCTGGAAGGCGCATGTCAACATGTTGACCATAAGTGACATATAACCGCAATTATGCGAAAGAATTTGTGAGACTCAATTTGTGTTTCATGAATAACAGTGAAGCAATTGCAATGGAGGTGGATTCAATACTAGAGCAAGATATCCGTAATGGTTAGGAAGATGACGAGAAAATCCAGGAAATTAAGAGACTAATTAAGGAAAACATCCTCGATTTGGAGAAGGTGAGCATGGTACGATATGGCAAGGGAAGAGGATATGCGTACCAGATGTGAAAGAAATTTGAAAATTGATCCTGAGAGAATCTCATGATTCTGACTACTCCATTCACCCTAGGAGTACAAAGATGTATCAGGATCATTAGAGCAGGTACTGGTGGTATGGTATGAAGTGAGAGATCGCCGAACATGTGGATTTATGTGACACATGTGAATTGGTGAAAGCAGAGCACCGAAGTCCTGCAGGATTACTGCAGCCACTCAAAGTGCGGGAATGGAAATGAGAAGAACTAAGCATGGATTTTAATGTAGGTCTGCCTAGAACCCGATCGGGATATGATTCGGTATGGGTATCAGTCGATCGATTAACCAAGGTAGCTCACTTTATTCCAGTTAAAGAACAGTACAACGGTTCAAAATTAGCGGAGTTGTACATGTCCAGAGTTGTATATTTACACGGTGTGCCTAAGAAGATAGTGTCAGATCGAGGTACCGAATTCACCACAAGGTTCTGCCATAAATTGCATGAATCCATTGGGACCCATCTTAATTTCAACTCAGCATATCACCCGCAGATTGACGGACAGACGGAAAGAACAAATCAAATCCTCCAGGACATGCTGAGAGCTTATGCACTAGAAAATAGTAGAAGTTGGGATAAAAACTTACCGTATGCAGAATTCTCTTACAATAACAACTACCAGCCTAGCATGAAAATGTCTCTGTTTGAGGCGTTATATGGGAGAAAATGCAGGACTCCTCTGTTCTGGGATCAGGCAGGAGAGAGTAAACTGTTTGGGACAGAGGTGTCACAACATGCCGAGAGGAAAGTAAAAGAAATCCACAACAATTTGAATGTAGCTTAGACCCGACAGAAGAGTTATGCAGATACAAGACGATGAGAGTTAACCTTTAAAGTAGGAGACTATGTATACCTCAAAGTGTCTCCTATCAGAGGACTTCGTCGATTTAAGGTAAAAGGGAAGCTAGCACCTTGGTATATCTGACCATTCCAAATATTAGAACGAAAGGGAGAAGTTGTATACCATCTGGAGTTACCCTCTCGTCTATCGGATGTGCATGACGAATTTCACGTATCGCAACTTAATAAATGTTTGAGAACACTCGATGTGACACCCGGTCCCGAAAATAGAACCAAGTGAATGCATATGTGTGCCCAGGATGTTCATCACTCATACACAGATTTATCACAAACTGAATTCAGAATATAACCACATACAAATAATTATAAGTACTTTATTACATTGACTCATTGTCTCACTCATGAATATCTAACTTATTCTTGTAGCGGAAGATCTAAACGACAGCGGAAAATGACTAAGACAGCAGGCTCCAGCTTCAACTCCACAGGCATGTTGACGGTAGTGCGCACGCCTAGTACTCCACATGTTCCTCGATGTACTCTTCTCCTGTAGCTTATATATATGTGAGAATGCAAGGGTGAGTACATGTCGTACTCAGCAAGTGCCGGAAAAGTATGACATGTAGCTTACAACGAGGTAGGGAATAAAGAAGTTCATTGCAGCAAGCAAATTTTATTTCACAAACATGGTAAAAACAGCAACTATTTCTAGGTGAGATAGATCCCATCATAACCAAGTTAATCATCAACATTCCTTCATCATAATTCACCATATTTCAAGTCTCAACCAGCCATTAATCTCTCTCAAGTTCATATCATACTCATAATTATTCATAACCATCTCATTTTCATATAGCCGAAACCAAATTCTTTGTCATGACCCATAAACAGTCCCAAAACCAATCCCAATGACCATACCCGAATAACCATCCCAAGTTTTGCCTCTAATCATGGAAGTTGGCTAGGTGCTTGTGACCGAAAGCATGGCTATGATGATAGTTTTACACTCTGCAGAGGTGGCACCACTTTACCTACAAGTTCGTGATTTCGTAACCCGTCGGCGACTAGAGAGAATCTCCATTATACCAGTACACAACCATAGGTGTATGGCCAAGAGATCACAAAATAGCCTTTACAAAGGGGCTACTAGAATGTACGAACCCACTGAGGTTTCACCGGCAAGCTCGAGTCTCCATTCTCCCACCCACGGGCCCTCTCTTGTACCATGCAGTTCCCAGGGCATTCCTCCTCGACTCCCATTGCCCGGGCCATCTAATGGTCCATAACAAGCTAGCAACACACCTAATTAGTCAGCTAAGCTGCACCCATGGCCTTGTGGTGGCACTGTTTTCCTGGCATGTGCTCGCATGAACCGGTCCTTAGATATATGGCAAGCAAACCACAATCTCATTCAGCAACATCCATGAACCAAGCTCTCCTAGATCTCCCCGGTTCCATGCCCATTAACATTATCAAGTTCTCATCATGTTAAATCTTATGAGTGCAGTAGCTAACCATATTTTATTTCAGCTTCCAGTATCTCGTAAGTTAAGCAAAGCAAAAAGGAAAAAAATGACCATACCCGACTCATCAACTTTTCCGGTGACAAGGATGGTTAACAAAACTAGTAAACTCCTATAAAAGGGTGTCCCATCAAGTTGACACAAGCATACATTTGCAAGCAAAACAGTTTCAAAATTATGGGATCAATATGGTCAAGGGGCACTTGCCTTGCTCCCGCTGTTCGTATGGCTGGGATTTATTTATCTATTTTCTTTTTATTTTTATATCTTTTCCTTTTCTATTTATTTTCATTATTTTTACATTTATATTTCCTCGTATTATTTTATTTGCTTCTTGAAAGTTCATCTAGGCATTCCCTTGTGGGTTTTTGACGATTGATGACAAACGAATTGAGATCCTAATGAACTTGTTGAGATGAATGCAGATTAACTCGTGTAAGGTAGGATTGGTGCACTCAAAAAGTGAAAAATGAAGTGATGAAGAAAAGGAAAAGAATCGATCCATGAACAAAGCGCAATGTACACTTCCTTGTATAGGATGTGTGTGAGTGACACATCCCAAGAGCTCAAAATCTTTGCGTAGGGGTAAGGGCTTAAAACATATCCTAATCACTCACTGTGCACCGGACCAGTCCGCTTAGAAACCGGACTAGTCGGTTCAACTCTCTGTTGCTTCACAACACTGTGCATCGGACTAGTCCGCTGGTGGATCGGACTAGTCCGTTAAACTCTTTAGAACCGCTTCTACACAGTGCACCGGACTAGTCCGCTCGTGGACCAGACTAGTCCATTCAACTCTCTGGAACCGACTTAACACAAGGAACCGGACTAGTCCGTTCAACTCTCTGGAACCGGCCATTCACCTTGCACCGGACTAGTCTGCTCGTGGACCGGACTAGTCCATTCAACTTTCTATAACCACTTTAAATTAGGGTTTCCTATGTGCCGCATGCCTCACGTGAATTGTACACACCACACCGGACTAGTCCGGTCAGCACAGCAGACTAGTCCGGCCGCCAGGAAACTTTAACGGTAACTTTTTGAATCTTTGTATAAATAGAGGTTCACATCCACACATTTAAAAACAAAAGAACCCTAGCACCTTCACACGTTCCAAGAGCACAAAAACACTTCTCTCCACTCATTCTAAGCCTAAAAAGATCAAATCTTTGAGGATTAAGGATTGGATCAAGGAGAGAATTGTTCTTCTCGATATTGAACTCTTGGTTTGTTTTCTCTCGCACAACTGCTGATCATTGTTCTCTCTGTGTGTGTGGGAGATAGTGTTACTCATTGTAATCTTGTGGGAGCACTCAAATTGTGAGAACGCCCCACGTATGATTATTTACCCCTGTGTGTGGTTATTGGATTCGAACCGGCCTCTGTGGCTATTCAACGAGGGAAGGGTTGGTGAAGACCCGGTCCTTGGTGGACTCCTCAACGAGGACGTAGATTCCTGGGTGGAATCAAACCTTGAGATAAAAACCTTGTCTCCCGTCTTCTTATTCTTCTTTCAATTATCAATTAGGGTTTGCTAGTACTTATTTGATTTACATCGATATCTTGTGTTAAACTTGATAGTTGCTGTTTCTTACTGCATTATCATATTAAACTCTAGTTGTCATTTACTTTCCACTGCATAAATACTTGAAGTAAGAATAAGTCTAAATTTAACATTTTAATTACGCTCATACAAGACTAGTTCGACCTACCTGGATTTGATCTGTTCGCTAAGTGTTTCAGGGAATCGTTAAAAAAAATCAAAGAACCTATTCACCCCCTCTAGGATGCATTCAATTGGTATCAGAGCGTTACTCTTCACAAGAGAATCACCGCTCGAAGAGACGATGTCAGAAATTAAGGGTGAACCCAAGGGTTTAACCCATGAAAATGGTGGTGATGAAGGAAACCAAAAGTTGGAGAAGCTCCTCAATGACATTCAGGACTGCGAGGATGATTATGAGGAGATGCTCCAACTAAAGGCACTTATGCTGAAGAAGGCACTCTCTCCCAAAGGGAAGAAGATTGAAGACAAAAGGCAAAAAAAGGGGGTAGTCACAAAGACTACTCCCGATATCCTTTTAACTATGAGCGTTTAAATTCAAATAATCATTACTTGTCAATCCTATTAGGAAAACCACCTTACTTTGATGGAAATTATTATACAATATGGAAACAAAACATGAAAATGCACCTTATATCTCTTAACCCATGTCTTTGGCATATAGTGTGTACAGGTCTAGATATACCTGATGATGATGAAGAGCTAACCCTAGATCAAGAACAAGCTATTCATTGGAATGCTCAAGCCGCAGCAGTAATCACCTCATAATTGAGCCGAGACGAGTTCACCAAGGGGGATAGACTCGAAATTGCTAAGGAAATCTGGGACACTCTCAAAACCGCACATGAAGGTGATCATCATGTGCGTGAAGCTAAGATCAAAATGATAGAAGGTGAATTGGGAAGGTTTGGTATCGAAGAAGGTGAATCACCCCAAGAGATGTAAAATCGACTAAAATCTCTCATCAATAAGGTCCAAGCCTATGGTTGCAAGAAGTGGGCAGATCATGAAGTGGTCAAATTGATTCTTAGAGCATTTATGCCTCAAAACTTGACACTCCGCTCCATGATTAGAGAAAGTCCCGGGTTTCACAAAATGACCCCGGACGAGATTCTTGGCAAGATCATCAACTTTGAAATGATGGAGAAGGAAGCCAAGCATGTCAAGGAACTTGCCGACCTTACCTCGGCAAAGAAGAGAGGAGTTGCACTGAAGGCAACATGCAATACAGCATCAAAAGAAACTCGAGAAGATCCTGAGGACGATGACGGTGATGATGAAAGCACTGATATCGATGATGAAGACATGATCCTGTTCATCAAAAACTTCAAGAAAATGATGAGAAGAAGAAAGGGTGGCAAATCAAATGAAGGAAGATATAAGGACAGACAAAGATCCAAGACGAGGCGCGCATGCTACAATTGTGGAGAATATGATCATTTCATGGTGGATTGTCCACATGAAGACAATAAGAGGAAGAGTAAAGACAACAAGCCTCAACAAAAGAAAACATTCAAGAAAAGGAAGCAATATGGCCAAGCACATCTAAGGAAGGAATGGGACTCCAATGGTGAGTCCTCATCTAAAGAAGAAGAGGAGATGGCCACTATAGCTATCAAGAAGCCTACCATGAAGTCCACTCTCTTCCCAACCATGGGAGCATGTAAGGACACCAACCACACAAGCCTAATGGCGAAGGAAGGAAAAAGAAAGGTTAAAACTAAATCTTCCTCCTTGCATTCCTTAACTAGTGATATTGATAATTCTAGTGATGATGAAGACATGCTCAGAGGTTTAGATAAAAATACTATAGCTAAAATGAAAACTCTAATGGATGAGATTGCTGATAAGGAGGAGCTAGTCAATCGCCAAGAAAATATGATCATTCTCCAAAAGGAGAAATATCTTGAGATTGAAGGGCTTCTTGAGATTGAAAAGGAGCGAAGCAAATCACTTGAGCTTGAGTTAGCTTCAAGCAAGGAGACTTGTTTGAAGCTAAAAGACTCAAACATTGCACTCAAGGATGAACTTGCTAACTTAACCAAGGTTAACAAGATTCTTGAGGCGCAAGTTGAGTCACTCAAGCAAAGAGGTTCTTCATACTCTTTAAGCTCACCTTCTCAACATGTTGAATCCAAACTCTCATAACTTGTACATGTGCTAAAAATGACACCAACTTGAAAGAAAAGTCGAACTTGACAAAAGACAAGCATCCCTCCCAAAGTGGCATGTTTGACAAGGAGAAGGTCAAGTATGCACGTAGTGCATACTTGGTCACAAGACCTCCTAATGTTAAACACTGCATTGGGTATTCTTATGGTGAAAGGCAAAACTCTAGAAGCCACAAGAATGACAAGAAACGCATTGTCTTTGTCAAGGGAAACTTTTCCCAGGTTGGAAAACATAATAATGTTGATAAAATTAATATTGAAAACTCATATGAACAACAAATCTTATTTAGAACCTTTGATGCTTCATATGTGCTTATGAAAAATAGTCTTGGAAAAGTTCATGCTAAATATGTTGGGCCACGCCATGAGAACACCAAGTCTCGTGTGTGGGTGCCCAAGTCACTTGTCACTAACCTCAAAGGACCCAAGCAAGCTTGGGTACCTAAGACCAAAGCATAATTTCTTTTTTGTAGGCATATGCATCCGATGGAGCAAAATGGGTGCTAGATAGTGCATGCACCAATCACATGACCGGAGAAAGAAAAATGTTCGTGGAGTACGAACAAAATGAAGACTCAAGGGAAGGCATTTGTTTTGGTGATAATAGTCAAGGAAAGGTGTTAGGTATCGGTAAAATAGCTATTTCATCACAACACACACTTTCTCATGTTTTACATGTTGATTCCTTAGATTGTAACCTCTTGTCCATATCTCAACTATGTGACAAAGGTTATAATTGTTTATTCTCTAATGAGGGTGTGACCGTCTCTAGAATGAGTGATAACTCTATTGCTTTCAAGGGTGTGTTAAAGGGAAAACTTTATCTAGTTGATTTCAACAAAGATAGAGCTGAACTTGACACATGCTTGATTGCAAAGACCAACATGGGTTGGCTGTGGGATAGACGGCTAGCACATGTTGGTATTGGGAATCTACAAAAACTTCTAAAGGGCGATCACATCCGAGGTTTGAAGGATGTTGTTTTTGAGAAAGACAGGCCTTGTAGTGCGTGCCAATCCAGGAAGGAAGTAGGAGCACCCCATCTCATGAAGAATGTCATGACTACAACAAGACCGCTCGAGCTCCTCCACATGGACCTATTTGGTCCAATTACTTATATAAGAATCGGTGGTAATAAATATGATTTAGTCATTGTCAATGATTTTTCACGCTTCACGTGGGTTTTCTTTTTGCATGATAAGTCAGAAACTCAAGGAACACTCAAGAAGTTTCTTAGGCGATCCCAAAAATGAATTCTCATTGACGATCAAGAACATAAGAAGTGACAATGGAACAGAATTCATGAATACACAAGTCGATGAATATCTAGATGAAGAAGGAATAAAGCATGAACTTTCGGCACCCTACTCCCCACAACAAAATGGGGTAGCCGAAAGGAAGAACCAAATGCTCATTGAGATGGCAAGGACAATGCTTGACGAATACAAGACCTCTGACCGATTTTGGGCTGAAGCTATCAACACCACTTGTCATGCAACAAAACGATTGTACCTTAATCGCCTACTCAAGAAAACCTCATATGAACTACTCACCGGTAACAGACCAAATATCTCATACTTTTGAGTTTTTGGTTCAAAATGTTATATTCTAAACAAGAAGCCTAGGACCTCAAAGTTCGCCTTCGAAGTTCGATGAGGGTTTCTTGCTTGGTTATGATTCGAACTCCTACGCTTATCGTGTTTTCAACAAGGTCTCCGGACTTGTTGAAGTGGACGTAGTGTTCGATGAAACTAATGGCTCCCAAGTGGAGTAAATTGATAAGTGTGTGCTAGATCAAGAAGAAGCCCCATGTCAAACATTCGGGAGAATGGCACTTGGTGATATTCGACCTCAAGAACAATCACAAGAATCAAGTGCTGAAGATGAACCTCAACAGGAGAGCTATGAACAAGGGGGAGGTCATGCACAAAATCAAGATCATGAAGATCAACAAGATGATTAAAGCATTAATGACGACAACAATCTAGGGGGAGCCGAAGAAGATGATGATCATGAGAATTCAACACCACAAGTGCCACATCCGAGAGTACACTAAAGCTTACAAACAGATCACCCCGTAAACAACATAATTGGTTATATCTAAAAGGGAGTGACAACTCGATCTCGTATAGCTAATTTTTGTGAATACTATTCTTTTGTATCCTATTTAGAACCATACAGGGTTGAAGGTGCACTAAGATATCCGGACTGGGTGATGGCGATGCAAGAAGAATTGAACAACTTCAAGAGGAACGAAGTATGGGAACTTGTTGAAAGACCAAAGTCCAACATCGTCGGCACTAAATGGGTCTTCCCCAACAAGCAAGACGAACACGGAGTGGTAACAAGAAACAAAGCATGACTTGTGGCTAAAGGTTACTCACAAGTCGAACGTTTGGGTTTCAACGAGACTTTTGCTCCCGTAGCTAGGCTTGAATCAATTCGTATATTACTTGCATATGCTACTCACCATGATTTCAAGCTGTATCAAATGGACGTCAAAAGCGCCTTCCTTAACGGACCTATCTAGGAGGAGGTGTACGTGGAGCAATACCCTAGGTTTGAAGATCAAGAGTACCCCGACCATGTGTTCAAACCTCGTAAAATAATCTTGCTGCAATAGAATTTGGAAAAAGTGCTCTCTATGGCCTCAAACAAGCTCCTAGAGCTTGGTATGAGTGCCTTAGAGATTTTCTAATTGAAAATGGCTTCAAAATTGGTAAAGCTGATTACACCTTGTTTACCAAGCACTTTAATGATGATCTATTCATTTGTCAAATCTATGTCGATGATATCATATTCGGTTCAACTAACAAATCTTTTTGTCAAGAGTTTAGTAAAATCATGACAGATAGATTCGAGATGTCCATGATGGGAGAGTTAAGATACTTTTTGGGATTCCAAGTGAAACAACTAAAGGAAGGAACGTTAATAAGTCAAACAAAGTACACCCAATACATTCTCAAGAATTTTGGCATGGAAAAAGCGAAGCCCATAAAGACTACCATGGCAACAAATGGATATTTAGACCTTAATGAATATGGACCTAACATGGATCAAAATGTATACCGTTCCATGATTGGCTCTCTACTTTATCTTTGTGCATCTAGGCCTGATATTATGTTGAGTGTTTGTATGTGTGCAAGGTTTCAAGCCAATCCTAAGGAATGTCATTTGACAGCCGTAAAGAGGATCTTGCGATATTTAGTTCATACACCCAATCTAGGCCTTTGGTATCCTAAAGGTTCAAAGTTCAATCTCATTGGATACTCCGATGCAGATTATGTCGGATGCAAAGTGGATAGAAAAAGTACCTCCGGGACTTGCCTATTCTTGTGTAGGCACCTAGTTTCTTGGTCCTCCAAGAAGCAAAACTCCATTGCCTTGTTCACAGCCGAAGCGGAGTATGTTGCAGCCGGGAGGTTTTGTGCACAGCTCCTTTGGATGCGACAAACTCTAAGGGACTACGGTTACAATATGAACTGTATTCCGCTCCTTTGTGACAATGAGGGTGCGATTAAGATTGCACACAACCCTATTGAGCACTCTAGGACCAAACATATTGATATCCGGCATCATTTCTTGAGAGACCATTCAATCAAAGGAGACATAGCCATTCCCTAGGTCAAAACCGAGAAACAACTAGCCGATATCTTCACCAAGCCACTTGATGAAAAACACTTTTGTGAGCTTAGGAATGAACTAAATATACTTGACTCTCGGAACATGGCTTGAAACACTACGTACCTGCTTGAACCCTCAAAATCTTACCTAAAACTATCCCTTATATTGATTTTCTCTTGAAAACTATTTAAATTAGTGAATCTTGATGAATAATGACCATTGTCTGATTGTTGATTGCTTACTGGGCGTGTTCATCAAGATTATTTAGGAAAATTAAGCCCTTAGATCATTATTAGATCAAATTCCCAATATTTCCCCGATTTCTACTCTTATCTGTCCAGTTGACCAGGACTAGTCCGGTGTCAACACCGGACTAGTCCGCTCCCTCAGACTAGTCCGAACAGATCTTCCATACCGGACTTGCCCGGTCCTACACCGGACTAGTCCGTATGTCCGGGTTTAAAAAGTCTATACCCGCTCCAACCAGTGCTCTCTTCCCCTCACAAGCACTTTATGCTTCTCACTCCTCAAACCCTAGCCCCCAAGGTGATTTTCGGTTTTGGCCAACGAAATTGAAGTCCTCTCCACGAGAAATCTTCTCCTTGATGCGTGAATTCCTCTCTCCGGACTGATCCAGATCAAACTTTGTGTTTCGACTCAAATCTTCACTTTTTTTGGTAAATCTCTCTCAACTCAAGTTCTCATCTTTCCTCTACTCTTGCTCAATTTTCCTGATTCCTAGGGAACGCATTACCTTTCTCGATGCATTCCTAGTGTATCCCTCCTTGTTTTGCATCAATTTGTGCTAGATTTATTGAAAATAGGAAATTAGGGTTCTTTAGCAGGTCCGGACTAGTCCTGTATCGGGTGCGGACAAGTCCGGTATTCCGGACAATTCCACACTCCAAAAACGGACAAGTCCGGTTACCTTTCAATTGAACCTCTAACTTCTTATTTCCATAAAATATACAATCCATCTCATAAATCAATCCTTGATTTTCTTGTCAGGCATGATGTCGTCAGCCTCTGAGGACAACTCTTTCGATTATGATGATGAGGTTCAACGTGCAAAAGTTCAAAAAGCCAAAGATAAGGTCATGAAGAAGAGACATGACCACATTTCTCAATCCTCTCCTCCCAATGATTCTCTTCCTAAAAGGAGGAGAGTGGTTGTTAAGACAGCACAAAGCAAAGATATTGTTGGAAGCTCAACGACTCCTAGAAGAAGTGTTAGCAAAAGCAAAGGACTAGCTAGTGGTCCTATTGGTCCATTGAAGAAGAAGGCTCCATTCACCGCAACAGGCAGCCATCAAGTGATGACTTTACTGGAAGGGGAAGTGAACTTGCTGACAAGTTCAGAAAAATTCAAGTTTATGAGCAGCCAAAGCAATGTGCTGACCCAAGATTTTGGAGCAACTTCCATGCTGACTACTATGAGCATGTATACATGAAGATGAAGAATCTTATTGTTGAGAGTCAGTGGCTTAACATTGTTTACTTGCAGTCTAAGAGATGTCAGGCCTATCATGAGGTCCTAGAGGCATTAGAGAGGCATGGCTTGAAGGATCTTCTATCCTTTCAATATGACTGGAACAATGAGGTCATCACACAGTTCTACTCAACTCTTTACTTTATCCGCGATGATGGGGATGGGATGACTTGGATAACACATGGACCCAAATACAGTGTCATCTATGAGGAATTTGCCAAGATACTTCACCTAGAACATACCTTGGAAAATGAGCTTGTCATTCACAACTTGAAGCCTTTGGAGAAGAATGAGCTGGAATTCTTGTATGATACAAGAATGCCATATGTACCTCCTACTACCAAGTACTTGAAGCCATTCTTTGCTGTGCTCAACAGGATTTTGAGAAAGACCACAGCTCCAAAGGATGGAGATGCAGGGACGATCCAAGGGACCCTATGTAAGGGCCTCAGTTTTTGACACACATTTGCAGTGTTCATCACCACATCACACACCTCATTTGAGGAAGAATGATGAACACAAATGAAGAGCAAGTAACAATTATCAACATGCTCATTAGAGAACAAACTCACACATTGCCAAAGTGGTATTTTCCACATGAGGTATAAGGGGGGCTGGACATATGAAAACTCCTACACTTTGCTAAGGATGTCCAGGCCAAGTTTCACCCAAATTCCAAACCTTTTTGAGGTCATTTTGGGTATAGCTAGAAAGAGGGCAGTTTGAAACCATATTCAAATTCAAAATTTTTTTTGTCCCATGAATTTAAAGTGGGAGGCATACTCTTACTCAGCACATTTTTGTGAGCCCACACACCAAGTTTCACTCCATTTGGAGTTGATCTTGACGTGAACTAAGTGGGGCAAATTCAAACTTCATTTGAATTCAAAACTGCACTTGTGCTGAAATTCACTCAAACCAAACCCAATTCGAATCCTATGCAATTCGAATAGCTCAAGGGTGAATAATCTGAACCACCAGGGGTATTATGGGGTTCACTGTTCACTACAGTGATTAGGAGTAAATTTCAGAGGTTAAAACCCCGGGTGGGACCCACATGTCATAGAGGGAAGAAGGAGAAACTTGCAACCAAAGTCAGAGTCTCGGTGGGAAATTCCACCGAGCAGCTGTCGGCTGTGCCACCGAGCAGCTACAGGCGCCACCAGCTGCTTCCCCCTCCGCGCGCTGGCGCACAGGGCGGCTTGCTCGCGCCCCCACGCGACCGGCACCGCCTCAGCCGAGCAGGAGTCGGCCGGCTTTATCTTCTCGCGGGCAAACCCGAGCAGCGGCATTGTTTCTCACCGCAGCTCTCTGCTCAATCGGGAAAAACCAGCAAAACAATCTCCTTCGTTCCTAAGCTGCTAGACAGCCACCGGAGGTTGCGCACCACCCTCCCAACGCCTGGACCACCGAGTTTCGGCCCCTGTTCCCGTGATCAACGACGACCGCCGCAGTTTAGCTGAAGGACGGCGATCGGTGTCACGCGGGCAGCACACTGCAACCACTTCCACGGCCGAGCAAGGGCGGCAACAGGAGCGCACGAACTCCACGTTGCTTCCACCTGAAGCTCAAGCCACGCCGTGAAATCTCGCCGGCGAATTCTCAGTTTTTGCTCCGGCAACCTTAAACTGAGCTTCCGGTACGGTTTCTTTAAATTCTCGCTCTATGATCTTTCAGAGGTCATCAAATCTTGCACATAGACGCTGGACTAGCCAGCGATCAAGTTCTTTTCTGCATCCGTAGCGTGAAACTGTCTAGGAGTGACGAATTTCGAGCTCGATCGAGGGCGGTCATGGCGGGCACGATTGGTCACACGGTGCCGACCAACTTGCCGCCATCCCTGAACCCTTTTGACACCTTGTCGAGCTTCCTAGAGGTACGCTGATGCAATAAGGCCGTTTGTTCGAGGTGTTGGCGGGTTTAGAAACCACGGTCGACGGTGCCGAACCTCAACCGAGGCCGCGGCACGTCGCCGAGCTATTTCCTGTCACCCCCAGCCCGACCTGACACCACCGACGTGTTCCTCGACGTCGACAAACCCCTGGCGGCGAGTTTCAGACCATGGGAGGACCGGCAGCGGCGAGCTGGCGAGCCCCGAGTCTGCTCCGGCGAGGTCGGCGGCGCGGGCGCGAGAAAACGGCGGGAGGAAGATGAAGCCGGCTGGCCCACGTGTCAGCGGCTGAACAATTTAAATCGGGATCGGTTGTGGCCGGGGATCGGCTGTGCTGGCACGTAAATATCCTGTGAGCTCCGGTATGCCGGACACCTCCGCGCTCGACACGTGTCCCCGAGGGCCCCGAGAGTTTAAACTTTTTCCCCGAATTTCAGAATTCTTCCAAACTTCAAATCCTCATAACTTTGGCTAGAAAGCTCCAAATTGAGTGAACCAAATTTTGCTGGATTCAGCTCTCCGAGTACTTTCCAGCAAATCAAGTTTCACTTCATGAAAACCCTTAATTCTCCAGAATTAATTCCTCAAAGTTTAAACTGTTAGGAATTTTAATTGGAGAATCCTGTGGAGGAAAATCCTGAAATTTTGCTGGGATGTTCACCAAAATATCTCTGAACTACCATAAAAACTTCAGATCCATTTGATCTCATTTAATCCACCTAATGGTGTGATTAGTGAAACTGTTCCAGAGAAAATAGAAAATGTTCAGAAACATTTTCAGAATTTTCTCTGAAATTGTTTGGCCCATATCTTTAGTTAGGAACCCCCAAATTATGTGAGACCAAATCCATTGGAACCCTCTGAAAATCTAGTTTTCAGAAAGTCATAGATTGTTTCATGAAAATCCTTAGAACACCCTAAAAGCCTTTAATTAAGGTCAAGGACATAATTAATTGTGGAGGGCTCAATTGAGCTTTGCTGCAACTAAAACTTGACCAAGTCTCTGTTTAGGTTGTCACCAAGCCACAGTAAAAGTTTCACAGTCATTAGGTCTGTCTAGCAAGGGTTATAAACTTCACAACTTCAAAGTTAATACCAATGCATTTAAATTGATACATATATTGCTCTTATCATGTAGTCGCTAAGGTCGAGGAGGAACCCGAAGTCCTAGACTTCGTTACTCCGGAGGAACAGCTAGCCTACGACCAAGAGCAGAAAGGCAAGCTCCGGTTTGCATTAACCTTTTTACGAATGTTTATTGTTTTGAGCACATCTTTGAATATTGTTCTTTGCATTAGAGTCTTGATTGGAAACCCAACTGCATAGCCAAGAAAACCATGGGTTGGGTTTAGGATTGAAAACCTCGTTAGCCACTGCATTGCTAAGATAGAGTAGGATTCGGTACAAGTCGAGTAGTTGGAACTACTCGCGAGAATAGGCTAGAGGCACATTGCTCGGGTAGAGGTAGCACATGATACACATTGCAAGAAAATGAGACCGAGCGGGGAGTAAGGGCAGCAGGACTTTGGGGCCTGTGTGCTGTAGCTCCGCTTGTGTCGATTGAGGACCGAGCCGTGTGCGGGCCTGTTGAACCAGCTAGAACAGTACCAAAGACCTACCAGCTATATGGGAACCGGGAAACTGATGTAACTCGGGTAGCTAGGTGTTGAGGCATAGCTGGTCGTTCAGAGGGTAGGTTGAGAGCTCGAGGTGTAAATCGGCTGGCGGCACTGAGATGCGCGTGCAGAGACCTCTTGCTCGGGACGATTGGACCGGTTCAACATTTGGCTAACGGGTGAAAGGTAGTCGGGTACGGCGTCCGTGATGGTTGTTGTAGGCAACATCGAGTACGGGCGTACGTGACGGGTTGTTCGGGTAACTCTGCAGGTGTAAATCGATTATAATCGCCGTCCCTCGCGGTCAGTGAGTACCACTTGTTTACTGTACCGTGACGTAGAAAGAACAGGCTAGTCACATGTTAAAATGTAGCTGATTGAAAGCTGGACATTGATTGTTAATGATATGCTGTAGCGTAGAGCTAACTAAAGTTCTTTTCAACTTTGGGCAAAGTACATGAGAGAAATGCGTTTCTTGTTTGATTGCGGCTCTCTCATGTGCCTTAGCGTAAGGTTCTCCATAACCTGCTGCTAAAACTTGAAAGTAAGGTTCTACTAATTAGACGAGTCCTTGCTAATGATTTTTACCTCATGTAACCCATTACCCTCATGTAGAAGTTCCATGTTTAGGTGAGACGGGTCAGACTTGCTGAGCCTTCGTGCTCACTGCTTGTGTTTGAAGCTTTTGCAGGGTTCTATGAGAAAGGGACTCCCGAAGAGGAGACGGAACCCCAGGAAGGGAGCCCCGTTGAGTGGGAGTCATGCACGCCGCAGAGTTAGTGTGCGTGTGTGCTAGCAAGGACACGTTCGAGGGCTGAACGTGCACTTGATGCTTAGTCTACGCCCGCGAGTGTAGAATGAACTTATTTTGCTGTAAATATGTTCATAAACTTGTTTATGTAATAAAATTTCCGCTTCCGCTTTGTACCTTTGACGTGTGTTATCCGGTGCTGTGCAACGCAGCACCCCTCAGCGTGATCCTGGCTCGACAGGACCTTGGGGTCGTGTCAGAGTTGGTATCAGAGCTCGCCTGAGGTTTAACACAGTACAAAGGTCGTCTTTTTTTCAAAAATCCAGTGAGGAACGAGTTAATAGCCCGTATAAGGATGTTATTAGCCTATAGAAAGTGGCATATTAACCTATTTGTTATGTCGGAAAATCGTGTATCTCGGGACGTTTATGTCTTGGGGGGTACACGTAAGCGCTGTCCACCAGTGCGCACAAGCTGAAGGGTGGAGCCCCACGGGTGGCAGGTAACCCGACCCGCTTTGATATCCTCTACGACTCTTCATGTCGTTTGGGGTGTTCGAGCAACGTCTGTCCCTGGCGTGCGTGGTGCAACTTGGGAGACCCCGTCACGTGGTCTGAAACGTGAACACGTAACTCAAGGCGTGTTTGGCTTGAGAACGTCCGGGCGAGTGATGACGGCCGGGTGTACTAACTGTATGGATTCCGGGCTCGGTGTGCAGCCGAGTCTGATGATTGTTTGAGTTTCTGCAGGTAGCCTGACCACGAAACGGTAGACGTGTAGCATCCGTGTGCGAGTGACGAGTAGTGCCACTGAACTAACGAAGCCGGCTAAGTCCGGTATAGTTTTTTCCTTTGTGAGGACGTAGTACCGACATAATCTGGTGACGCATCGACGTCACACCCCATTAAATTAACAACTTCATTTAAAAACTTGAAGGTTTTGATCCAAAGTAGTAAAACTTGATGTAACTCCTTCCCTTGAACAGGATATTCAAAGTTAACAAGTTTTCAACTTATAGGTTGTTAAGGACAGAACACTCTGTTTCAGCTGAATCAAGGCTGAAGTTAATCAGAGGTTAGAGGTTGAGTTCTTTCGAGGGTGGGGTCGTATGATACATTTCTGGAAAGCGTTGGAAGATCTTTACAACTCTTCTGTTGAGGTCCAGAGGTGTTTAATCCCTTAACCACTCGAAAAATGCAGTAGAATTGAAACTGTCCAGAAAACAGGACAGAATAAAGACTCTCTGTAGACTCTCTGTAAATTAAGCATAACTTCCTGCATAAAAATCCAAAAATAGAAATTGAGGTAGTTCTGGAAAGCTTATGAGATGGGTTACAACTTTGTAACAGAAAGTTTTGTCAGATTAGGAATAGAATTAACTGTGATTCTTGGATCAAATCAGTACCTAAGGCAGGGAGGTGCTGTCCAATTTTCTCCAGAAATTCTGTTAACTTCGACATCTCATAACTTTTGAACCAGGACAGATTTTTAGGCCAAGCAAATGCTTTCTGGAAAGCTATTGGAGTTAGATTTAACTTTGATGTTGAGCACCAGAACTGGTTTTGCTTTTAACATGGCCTAAATCAGGTTGAAATGGAAACTGGTCAGAGCTGTCATGGGAACAGCAGATCAGCAGTCAAATTTGTTTAAAAATTTGAACTATGTTTCCAAGTTTTATGGGTTCAATGACATGTTTTATGTTATAACTCATGGGTTTACTGTTTAAATGAATATTTGACATTTCTCAAATATATTTTTACAGATGGCAGCAGATAAACAGTTGGAGAACGGGTGGGTAGTTTCCCACTGTTCTGACCGTAGCGGCTACCCGGAAGCATTGTGGCAAATGCTCCGATATTTCGGGTATAGTCAGATGCCGCAGTACTTCGCCAAGGAAGAAGGAGAAGAGGGGAACAAGACATGGATGATCCACGTCGAGGTTCCTGCAGGACCTACGCCACCCGGTTGGGTGCCATTCACCGTCACGGTGAGAGGAAGACAACCGGAAGGGGTGTGGCAAGTGGCAGCCCACGACACTATGTCACGTTTCTGCCAACTGCACGTGCAGGCTATGGAGGGCACTCCATACGCACTCGTTCCGGTGGAGGGACGATCCCAGCATGTGTGGGAAGAGAGGTACCGGGAGGCAATGGACCCGAGTTGCCCAAGGTACAACCCCGCGGAGGCAAATCTCAGACTCAAGATGAGGGCGGGAAACGCCGTGATGGACAGCCAAGCTGTTCGTACGGAGCATCTCGCCACAAAGCTCAAGGAGAGCACAAGCCGTGGAGATCATTTCGAGAGTGCTCACAGCGTACTCCGCAATGTGCTCCTTCCGACGATCAAGCGGCTGAATGAACAACACAATCAGTTGCGTCGTCTGAAGAAGGCAAGGAAGAAGAGCCGTGTTGACATCGCGGCGTTGCAAGAGCTGGTGCAGACCCTAACCCAGCAGAATGAGGACCTTGCTCAAAAGCGGGACGACGCTATTGAGGAAGGACAAGGCTGGGAAGAGGACTACAACCAAGCTATGGACGAGGTGCATGCTTTGCAGGACCTCGTGCCCCCGGTGTTAGGCGTACCGGTAGTCTTTGGTCTTCCAGCAATGGGAGAACCCGGGATGGGAGAAGAGGTGGTAGACCCAGAGCCACCAGCAGAGGTACCGGAGGAGGAAGACCCACAGGAGGTCGAGTTCTACTCCGAGTAGGGAGTTACGGTTGCCAAGTAGGGCAGCCAGGGTAGCGTAACCCAACTTTTGTAATCGGTGACATGTCGTGTAGACAGTAGCGTATGTATAGGTAGTGACGACATGAGCACGACTTTTCGGAGATCCGAGAATAATGTATCTTGTATAAAGTTTATGCTTTATCAATATATGTGAACGTTGTGCAAATTAATCATGTGTCACTTCAATACCTACTGTTGCTTATGGAATTTTAAGTAAGACATGTGCTAATCGCTGCTGTTTTGAATTTCAGAATGACGCGTACTCGTGCCAACCCGGACGTTGTGGGTACCAGTCAAGGGGGAGAGACCTCCCAACCACCTTCCGAGGACTCCTCAGGACAGCAGCAGCAACAGCAACAGCAAACACTGCCACTGCCAACGGTTACACTGGCCGACATTGTCGCGGCAATGGCGGGTTCACATCAGCAGCACACGGAGCTGCTGCAAACTTTAATTGCAAATACGTCTCGCCCAGAGAGACGTCAAGACCGTGAGGAGCGTCAACAGAGCTCCTACTCCGACTTTCTGGCGACTCATCCCCCGGTATTCTCAAGGGCGGATGAACCACTTGACGCGGACAACTGGCTCCGCGCCATAGAAATGAAGTTCGGGCTGCTCCAAATCAGCGAGCAGCGCAAGACTCAGTTCGCGGTCCAGCAGCTCCAAGGATCCGCGAGCGCGTGGTGGGCCAACTTCTGTGCTTCACAGCCCACCGACCGAGTGATGACCTGAGCGGAGTTCCGGACGGCCTTCAGGGCCTATCATATACCGCCGGGTCTAATGAAGAGGAAGATGCAGGAGTTCTTGCACCTGCAGCAAGGGAGCCGGAACGCGCTGGAGTACTCCAGAGCGTTCAACGATCTCGCGCTATATGCGTCGTATCATGCTGATACCGACGAGAAGCGGCGGGACCATTTTTACCAGGGGCTTAACCCGCTCCTGAAGGACAAGTTGACGATGTTCAATCGCGGCAGCCTCAACGACATCATTGATGCTGCGATTGTTCAGGAGGACTCCGGTAAGGAGTTGGCGGCGGCAGAGCGAAAGCGAAGCGCGCCGCAGAGCAGCGGAGAAGAAGGCGGTCCTTCTCAGAAGTTTCGGATGGTGAATCGCCCACCATCAGGTCCACGCTGGCAGCCACCACAGCGGTCGTTGCCGTTCCGCAGTCGGCCGTATTCTTCACCGGCATTCCGGCCGGCACTGCCAGTACCACTGCAACAACAACAGCAGCAGCGGGCGATGCCGCGTGCGTTTGCACCTCCGCAACGCATGCCGGGCTTTCATCCACCGAGCACTCCACCAGCAGCGGCCACATGTTACAAGTGTGGTCGTCCAGGGCACTTCGCAAGCAGTTGCCCGGAGAGGCAAGGCGGCGGAGTGGCGCCACAGTTTCCGGGGAGGAATCAACCCCGGAACCCTACTAATGCGCGGCGGGCAAACCCTAGGCCCGGCACTGTCCACCAACTTGCCATTGAGGACGTGCCGGAGGGCGAGCCAATCCTTGCGGGTATGTTCCAACTCCACCAGCATCCCGCTATAGTACTACTCGATTCAGGCGCCACGCATAGTTTCATTAGTCAAGCTTTCATTGATAAATATAGCTTGCAAATACTACCCACCGACAGTCCTTATGTGATCTGTTCACCGGGTGGGAAAATTTCAGCAAGCATGATGGTCCCAAAAGCGCCATTGTGCTTAGAGGGTAGAGTTTACCCTACGTCTCTCATAATTTTAGAGGGACAAAAGGTCGATGTCATCTTAGGGATGTCGTGGTTAACCCGCCACGGTGCTGTTTTAGACACCGTCCTCTGAGTCGTGCACTTGAACTCCGAAGTGCACGAGTCTCACTCATTATTTCTGGATAGTCCAGAAATAAAACTTCCAAGTGTCTATCAAGCCACAACCATCAGATTGGAAGATATTCCGGTGGTCCGAGAGTTCCCTGATGTATTCCCGGACGATTTGCCGGGGATGCCACCCGGTAGAGAGGTGGAGTTCAAGATTGAACTTGCACCAGGAACCATGCCAATATCCTGAAGGCCGTACAAGATGGCGCCCAAGGAGTTGGCTGAACTGAAGACTCAGCTCACGGACCTTCTGGAGAAGGGTTTTATTAGGCCGAGCTCCTCCCCATGGGGCTGTTCGGCACTATTTGTCAAGAAGAAGGATGAGACGTTGCGGCTTTGCGTGGACTACCGTCCATTAAATGCCGTAACCATCAAGAACAAGTACCCGTTGCCATGGATCGACATGTTGTTTGATCAGTTGGTCGAAGCAAAGATCTTTTCCAAGATGGATTTAAGATCCGGGTACCATCAGATTAAGATAAGGGCTGAGGACATTCCGAAGACGGCTTTCTCAACGAGATACGGACTTTATGAGTACCTGGTCATGTCCTTCGGCCTCACCAATGCTCCACCTCACTTCATGTACTTAATGAACTCGGTGTTCATGCCGGAGCTGGACAAGTTTGTCGTGGTCTTCATCGACGACATCCTGGTATATTCCAAGTCGGAGGAAGATCACAAGAAACATCTGCGTATAGTCTTGCAACGGCTGCGGGATCACAAGTTATACGCAAAATTCAGCAAATGCGAGTTTTGGATATCGCAAGTGCCTTTCCTCGGGCATATCATCTCAGCGGAAGGTATCGCTGTGGACCCGAGCAAGATCACTCAAGTGCTGAATTGGAAATCCCCGAGAACTGTTCACGAGGTACGGAGTTTCCTCGGACTTGCGGGATATTATCGGGGGTTCATTCTGAACTTCTCGAAGATTGCCAAGCCAATGGCGGAGCTGCTGAAGAAGGCTACCAAATATGTTTGAAGTCCAACATGCGAAGCAGCATTCAAGGCTTTAGTCAAGCACCTGACATCAGCACCGGTTTTGGCGCAGCCAAACACAACAAAACCGTTCGATGTGTACTGCGATGCATCCGGCATTGGGCTCGGGTGTGTGCTGATGCAAGACCGAAGAGTGGTCGCGTATGGATCACAGCAGCTTAGAAACCATGAGCAAAATTATCCAACTCACGACTTGGAGCTCGCTGCCGTGGTACTTGCACTGAAGATGTGGAGGCACTACCTACTCGGTAACCTCGTACATTTATATACCGACCACAAAAGCCTCAAGTACATATTCACTCAGAAGGAGCTGAACATGAGGCAACGAAGATGGTTAGAACTGATAAAGGATTACGAAATAGAGATCCATTATCATCCGGGCAAAGCAAACGTAGTGGCAGATGCGCTGAGCCGCAAGTCACACGTCAATAATCTCACCATCACACCGTTGGAAGAGAGCGAACCACCACTCCATGTGATTCCACACGGAGCTCTCTACAACCTATCTTTGATCCCCACCATCCGTGAAGAGATAGCGGCGGCCCAGAAGAATGACAAGGGCATGTCACATTTGCGGAGATGTGTAGACAGTGGGGAGTTAAAATGTTTCCGGAAGGACGGAGACGGCGTCCTATGGTTCAAGGACCGGATTGTCGTACCCTGAAACCCGGAACTACGGAAGAAGATCTTTGATGAGGCTCACTTATCAAAGTTCTCTATTCACCCCGGCAGTAATAAGATGTATCAAGAACTCAGGAGAAAGTTTTGGTGGACACGGATGAAGCGCGAGGTTGCAAAATACGTGTCCGAGTGTGATACATGTCGAAGGGTGAAGGCAGATCATATGCGGAAACCGGGACTGCTGCAACCACTGGGCATTCCTGCCTGGAAGTGGGAGGACATGAGCATGGACTTCGTCGTCGGTTTACCCACCACCTTACAGAAACATGATTCGGTGTGGGTGATCGTCGATCGGCTCACCAAAGTTGCCCATTTCATCCCGGTCAACACCAACTACAACGCCAAGAAGTACGCTGAACTGTACATCTCACGGATCCTATGCTTGTACGGCGTACCCCGTACTATCATATCGGATCGGGGCACTTTATTTGTGTCCCGTTTTTGGGAGCAGCTGCACGCTGCCTTGGGGACGAAGCTGATCCGTAGTTCAGCCTACCACCCGCAGACGGATGGACAAACCGAGCGGGTAAATCAGATTCTAGAAGACATGCTACGAGCTTGCGCTATCGACCACGGCAAGAATTGGGATGATCACTTGCCATTAGCCGAGTTCTCGTACAACAATGGGTACCAAGCCAGCATCAAGATGGCACCCTACGAGGCGCTATACGGAAGAAAATGCCGCACACCATTGAACTGGTGTGAGTCTGGCGAAAGGGTTACCTTCGGGATTGACCTTGTCAACAACGCGGAAGAAAAGGTTCGACTAATTCAAGTGAACCTAAAAGCCGCTCAATCCCGTCAGAAACAGTATGCGTACCGGAGAAGGCGCCCATTACAATTCGAAGTTGGAGATCATTACGGGTGTCTCCAATGAAGGGCGTAAACAGATTTAGGGTGAGAGGAAAGTTGGCACCCCGATTCATCGGCCCATTTCAGATTACCGAGAGATGTGGATCGGTGGCATACCGGCTGAAGTTACCAGAAGCACTTTCCGGTGTGCACGACGTCTTTCACGTTTCCCAGCTGAGGAAATGTCTCAAGCTATCAACTACCGTTCAGCTGGAAGACATTGAAGAACTGCAACCGGATCTCACCTATCGGGAGGAACCGGTGCAGATTATTGATAAAAAGGCCCGAACCACACACAACCGTACGTTGTGGTTCTACAAGGTTCTATGGAGTAATCACTCCATGGACGAAGCGACATGGGAGAGCGAAGAATTCCTTCGCACCAACTACCCCGACTTTTTCACGTCGCATATCCGGTAATTTTCCACCGTCCTCTCTCTCATTTTCACCTTATAATCTCGGGACGAGATTCTTTTAGGGGGGAGGAATGTAAGGGCCTCAGTTTTTGACACACATTTGCAGTGTTCATCACCACATCACACACCTCATTTGAGGAAGAATGATGAACACAAATGAAGAGCAAGTAACAATTATCAACATGCTCATTAGAGAACAAACTCACACATTGCCAAAGTGGTATTTTCCACATGAGGTATAAGGGGGGCTGGACATATGAAAACTCCTACACTTTGCTAAGGATGTCCAGGCCAAGTTTCACCCAAATTCCAAACCTTTTTGAGGTCATTTTGGGTATAACTAGAAAGAGGGCAGTTTGAAACCATATTCAAATTCAAACTGTTTTTATCCCATGAATTTAAAGTGGGAGGCATACTCTTACTCAGCACATTTTTGTGAGCCCGCACACCAAGTTTCACTCCATTTGGAGTTGATCTTGACGTGAACTAAGTGGGGCAAATTCAAACTTCATTTGAATTCAAAACTGCACTTGTGCTGAAATTCACTCAAACCAAACCCAATTCGAATCCTATGCAATTCGAATAGCTCAAGGGTGAATAATCTGAACCACCAGGGGTATTATGGGGTTCACTGTTCACTACAGTGATTAGGAGTAAATTTCAGAGGTTAAAACCCCGGGTGGGACCCACATGTCATAGAGGGAAGAAGGAGAAACTTGCAACCAAAGTCAGAGTCTCGGTGGGAAATTCCACCGAGCAGCTGTCGGCTGTGCCACCGAGCAGCTACCGGCGCCACCAGCTGCTTCCCCCTCCGCGCGCTGGCGCACAGGGCGGCTTGCTCGCGCCCCCACGCGACCGGCACCGCCTCAGCCGAGCAGGAGTCGGCCGGCTTTATCTTCTCGCGGGCAAACCCGAGCAGCGGCATTGTTTCTCACCGCAGCTCTCTGCTCAGTCGGGAAAAACTAGCAAAACAATCTCCTTCGTTCCTAAGCTGTTAGACAGCCACCGGAGGTTGCGCACCACCCTCCCAACGCCTGGACCACCGAGTTTCGGCCCCTGTTCCCGTGATCAACGACGACCGCCGCAGTTTAGCTGAAGGACGGCGATCGGTCTCATGCGGGCAACACACTGCAACCACTTCCACGGCCGAGAAAGGGCGGCAACAGGAGCGCACGAACTCCACGTTGCTTCCACCTGAAGCTCAAGCCACGCCGTGAACTCTCGCCGGCGAATTCTCAGTTTTTGCTCCGGCAACCTTAAACTGAGCTTCCGGCACGGTTTCTTTAAATTCTCGCTCTATGATCTTTCAGAGGTCATCAAATCTTGCACATAGACGCTGGACTAGCCAGCGATCAAGTTCTTTTCTGCATCCGTAGCGTGAAACTGTCTAGGAGCGACGAATTTCGAGCTCGATCGAGGGCGGTCATGGCGGGCACGATCGGTCACACGGTGCCGACCAACTTGCCGCCATCCCTGAACCCTTTTGACACCTTGTCGAGCTTCCTAGAGGTACGCTGATGCAATAAGGCCGTTTGTTCGAGGTATTGGCGGGTTTAGAAACCACGGTCGACGGTGCCGAACCTCAACCGAGGCCGCGGCACGTCGCCGAGCTATTTCCGGTCACCCCCAGCCCGACCTGACACCTCCGATGTGTTCCTCGACGTCGACAAACCCCTGGCGGTGAGTTTCAGACCATGGGAGGACCGGCAGCGGCGAGCTGGCGAGCCCCGAGTCTGCTCCGGCGAGGTCGGCGGCGCGGGCGCGAGAAAACGGCGGGAGGAAGACGAAGCCGGCTGGCCCACGTGTCAGCGGCTGAAGAATTTAAGTCGGGATCGGTTGTGGCCAGGGATCGGCTGTGCTGGCGCGCAAATACCCTGTGAGCTCCGGTATGACGGACACCTCCGCGCTCGACACGTGACCCCGCGGGCCCCGAGAGTTTAAACTTTTTCCCCGAATTTCAGAATTCTTCCAAACTTCAAATCCTCATAACTTTGGCTAGGAAGCCCCAAATTGAGTGAATCAAATTTTGCTGGATTCAGCTCTCCGAGTACTTTCCAGCAAATCAAGTTTCACTTCATGAAAACCCTTAATTCTCCAGAATTAATTCCTCAAAATTTAAACTGTTAGGAATTTTAACTGGAGAATCCTTGGGAGGAAAATCCTGAAATTTTGCTGGGATGTTCACCAAAATATCTCTGAACTACCATAAAAACTTCAGATCCATTTGAGCTCATTTAATCCACCTAATGGTGTGATTAGTGAAACTGTTCCAGAGAAAATAGAAAATGTTCAGAAACATTTTCAGAATTTTCTCTGAAATTGTTTGGCCCATATCTTTAGTTAGGAACCCCCAAATTAAGTGAGACCAAATCCATTAGAACCCTCTGAAAATCTAGTTTTCATAAAGTCATAGTTTGTTTCATGAAAATCCTTAGAACACCCTAAAAGCCTTTAATTAAGGTCAAGGACATAATTAATTGTGGAGGGCTCAATTGTGCTTTGCTGCAACTAAAACTTGACCAAGTCTCTGTTTAGGTTGTAACCAAGCCACAGTAAAAGTTTCACAGTCATTAGGTCTGTCTAGCAAGGGTTATAGACTTCACAACTTCAAAGTTAATACCAATGCATTTAAATTGATACATATATTGCTCTTATCATGTAGTCGCTAAGGTCGAGGAGGAACCCGAAGTCCTAGACTTCGTTACTCCGGAGGAACAGCTAGCCTACGACCAAGAGCAGCAAGGCAAGCTCCAGTTTACATTAACCTTTTTACAAATGTTTATTGTTTTGAGCACATCTTTGAATATTGTTCTTTGCATTAGAGTCTTGATTGGAAACCCAACTGCATAGCCAAGAAAACCATGGGTTGGGTTTAGGATTGAAAACCTCGTTAGCCACTGCATTGCTAAGATAGAGTAGGATTCGGTACAAGTCGAGTAGTTGGAACTACTCGCGAGAATAGGCTAGAGGCACATTGCTCGGGTAGAGGTAGCACATGATACACATGGCAAGAAAATGAGACCGAGCGGGGAGTAAGGGCAGCAGGACTTTGGGGCCTGTGTGCTGTAGCTCCGCTTGTGTCGATTGAGGACCGAGCCGTGTGCGGGCCTGTTGAACAAGCTAGAACAGTACCGAAGACCTACCGGCTATATGGGACCGGGAAACTGATGTAACTCGGGTAGCTGGGTGTTGAGGCATAGCTGGTCATTCAGAGGGTAGGTTGAGAGCTCGAGGTGTAAATCGGCTGGCGGCACTGAGATGCGCGTGCAGAGACCTCTTGCTCGGGACGATTGGACCGGTTCAACATTTGGCTAACGGGTGAAAGGTAGTCGCGTACGGCGTCCGTGATGGTTGTTGTAGGCAACATCGAGTACGGGCGTACGTGACGGGTTGTTCGGGTAACCCTGCAGGTGTAAATCGATTATAATCGCCGTCCCTCGCGGTTAGTGAGTACCACTTGTTCACTGTACCGTGACGTAGAAAGAATAGGCTAGTCACATGTTAAAATGTTGCTGATTGAAAGCTGGACACTGATTGTTAATGATATGCTGTAGCGTAGAGCTAACTAAAGTTCTTTTCAACTTTGGGCAAAGTACATGAGAGGAATGCGTTTCTTGTTTGATTGCGGCTCTCTCATGTGCCTTAGCGTAAGGTTCTCCACAACCTGCTGCTAAAACTTGAAAGTAAGGTTCTACTAATTAGGCGAGTCCTTGCAAATGATTTTTACCTTATGTAACCCATTACCCTCATGTAGAAGTTCCATGTTTAGGTGAGACGGGTCAGACTTGCTGATCCTTCGTGCTCACTGCTTGTGTTTGAAGCTTTTGCAGGGTTCTATGAGGAAGGGACTCCCGAAGAGGAGACGGAACCCCAGGAGGTGAACCCCGTCGAGTGGGAGTCGTGCACGCCGCAGAGTTATTGTGCGTGTGTGCTAGCAAGGACACGTTCGAGGGCTGAACGTGCACTTGATGCTTAGTCTACGCCCGCGAGTGTAGAATGAACTTATTTTACTGTAAACATGTTCATAAACTTGTTTATGTAATAAAATTTCCGCTTCCGCTTTGTACCTTTGATGTGTGTTATCCGGTGCTGTGCGACGCAGCACCCCTCAGCGTGATCCTGGCTCGACAGGACCTTGGGGTCGTGTCACCCTATAGACCTTGATGAAAGTGATAAGCAAGAAAAGGACCTTCAATGTCTTTGAATACATCTACAATGACATTGTGAACATCTCTATCACTCCCAATAGGTCCTGTGGCTATGCACCTTATATCATGTACATGATTGAAAAGGTGACAGGACTTGAGTTTGTCAATGATGTCTCTCACACGGGTCTCAAGCCCCAGAAGCCTACAGTCTACACTGTTCCCTCTGCTCCTGCCTCACCTGCAGTGGAACGGAGATCCAAGCATACTCATGAAGGCTCAAGGGCATCGGATGCTACACCTACTCCTGTTCCTCCATCCTCTAGAGAGTCCTCCAGCGGTGTGCTCAAGATGCTCTCCTCTATCTTTGCCTGTTGTCGCAAAGTTGAAGTTAAGCAACACAAGGAGAGCATGGCCCGGAAGAGACATCAAATATACATGAAGGCCAACATCAAAGCCATCTGTGACAAGCTAGATATTGAGTCAGTTGGATCACCACAGATTTCGGAAGACTCTGAAGAAAACTTCACTAAGATAGCTCCACTCACTGAACAAGAGTTTAGTTCTTTTGGGCTTGCAGGTGTCTCCGCTCCTCCTCCTCAGCATGGTCATGAAGATGAAGATGAAGATAGGACCGAGAGTGAGGGAGGGAGTGGCGATGAGTGATTCCACTCAATTTTCCCCTTTCTGGTGCCTTAATGCCAAAGGGGGAGAGATTGAGATTAGTATTATTTGCTTTATCTTTTTGTGAGCCTTAAGGACTAGTGATCATGGACATGTATTTTAAGTTTCATGTACTTTTTATTTCAAACTCTTTTGGATGTGTGATGCTTAATCGATATTGATGTGATGATTACCTTTATTATTGATATGTTCTTATCTTGTGGCATGTAACATTCTTTTATCACACACTCTTTAGGCATCCCACCATAAAGGGTGCATATATGTGAGAAGTTCTTGTTATTCATTTGTCATTCTCATATATGCACACTTTATGAAAATCAAATTTTACTATTAATTACGTAATCTCAGTTGGTTGTCATCAATCACCAAAAAGGGTGAGATTGAAAGTGCATCTAGGCATTCCATTGTGAGTTTTGGACGATTGATGACAAACAAATTGAGATCCTAATGAACTTGTTGAGATGAATGTAGATTAACTCGTGTAAGGTAGGATTGGTGCACTCAAAAAGTGAAAAATGAAGTGATGAAGAAAAGGGAAAAGGATCGATCCATGAACAAAGCGCAATGTAGACTTACTTGTATAGGATGTGTGTGAGAGACACATCCTAAGAGCTCAAAATCTTTGTGTAGGGGTAAGGGCTTAAAACATATCCTAATCACTCACTGTGCACCGGACTAGTCCGCTCAGAAAAAGGACTTGTCCGTTCAACTCTCTGTTGCTTGACAACATTGTGCACCGGACTAGTCCGCTCGTGGACCGGACTAGTCTGTTCAACTCTCTGGAACCGCTTTTACACAGTGCACCGGACTAGTCTACTCGTGGACCGGACTGGTTCGTTCAACTCTCTGGAACTGTCTTAGCACAAGGAACCGGACTAGTCCGCTCACGCACCGGACTAGTCCGTTCGACTCTCTGGAACCGGCCATTCACCTTGTACCGGACTAGTCCGTTTGTGGACCGGACTAGTCCGTTCAACTTTTTATAACCACATTAAATTAGGGTTTCCACTGTGCCGCATGCCTCACGTGAATTGTACACAACACACTGGACTAGTCTGGTCAACAGAGCGGACTAGTCCGACCGCCAGGAAACTTTAACGGTAACTTTTGGAATCTTTGTATATATAGAGGTTCACAGCTACACATTTAAAAACACACGAACCCTAGCGCCGTCACACGTTCCAAGAGCACAAAAACACTTCTTTCGACTCATTCTAAGCCTAAAAAGATCAAATATTTGAGGATTAGGGATTGGATCAAGGAGAGAATCGTTCTTATCGATATTGAGCTCTTGGTTTGTTTTCTCTCGCACAACTGCTGATCATTGTTCTCCATGTGTGTGTGGTAGATAGTGTTACTCATTGTAATCTTGTGGGAGCACTCAAATTGTGAGAACGCCCCAGGTACGATTATTTACCCCTGTGTGTGGTTAGTGGATTTGAATCGGCCTTTGTGGCGATTCAACGAGGGAAGAGTTGGTGATGACCCGGTCCTTGGTGGACCCCTCAACGAGGACATAGATTCCTTGGTAGAATTGAACCTCGGGATAAAAACCTTGTCCAATTAGGGTTTGCTAGTACTTATTTGATTTACATCGATATCTTGTGTTAAACTTGATAGTTGTTGTTTCTTACTTCATTATCATATTACACTCAATTTGTCATTTACTTTCCGCTGCATAAATACTTGAAGTAAGAATAAGTCTAAATTTAACTTTTTAATTATGCTCATACCGGACTAGTCCGCACCATACCGGACTAGTCCGGCCTACCTGGATTTGATCTGTTCGCTAAGTGTTTCAGGGAATCTTAAAAAAATCAAAGAACCTATTCACCCCCCTCTAGGATACATTCACTTCTATATTCCCCCCTTTATTTCTTCTTATTTTTAAATGCTTCTCTAAATGAAAAATGTATGCAATGCATGGTAGAAATTTTGAGGGTGTTACACCCGAAGAACAGTTGTCGATGAATAAGTTGGACGTACAAGAATACCTTTCATATACCAATATCCAGTCAAAATTCTCGAAACGACGGAACACATCACGAGAAACAAGAGGTTTTGTATGTGCAAAAGTGCAGTGGAAACATCATTCAGAGGAAGAAGTCATTTGAGAAAGAGAAGACGAACTCAAGTCACAGTTTCCCAAATCTATTCCCTTAGGATTTTCAAATCATGAGACCGAGATTCATTTTAAGGGGGGTAGGGTTGTAACACCCTAGTTTTCAAAAATTTCAATGAAACAAAAATTCATACCGTTTTTGCATCATGAATGTGTCATGGAATGGAAAATTCAAATTTTGAAAACCACTTCAGAAGTGCCCAGCTCCAAAATGAACAAAATTCTGTTCTGGAAGTTTACAACAAAGTTGTAGAGCACTTATAACCCTTTCTAGAACTATACCCCACGCCTCCATTTGGTAAATAACTTGTGATTTATGCTCTGTAAAAGTCTAGCAAAGTTTCTGCCAGAAACAGAGCATTTTGTTTTTCAAATTCCTTGGGAGCTCCTCTTTAGTCACTATGAGACCAAGTACATAATTGTGAAATCCAAATTGATGGACTTCCTCTTTGGAAGTTCATCTCATCTATATTTGGTTACTATGAGACGTTAATATCGCTTTGTCATCACACAAACTACCCTTTTATCCTCAATATGACACAAACATGGTCGTTGGCAAAAAGAGCTTGAGTATGTAAAGTACTCAAGTCTTTTCCTACTTGAAGATAATAACTCATGAGTATGTCATACACAAGTGGATGTAATAAAACCCCCATAGGTACAACAATGTCTCTAATGAGTTTAACTGCTCATTTCTCTGCCCAGAAATGACCAGTTTCTACTTATCCCAGATTTTGATCTAGTACTTGGCATTTTCATAACTCTAGTTGAATACCAAAGTTGAAGTTAACTTCAGTATATTCCAAACGACTATTTATTTTCCCCCAGATCAGCTCTGGATAAAGAGTTATGATAACTCAAGGATTAAAGAATTCCTGGAAGAATTTCAACCGCACCTGCTTTGAAGGTTACTGTGTTCAACTCAAAATTCCAATGAATTCTGTACTGCAACTGTAAAACTTCGAATTACAAAAATGTATCACATGACTATTTTAGATTTTTCTACAAAAGGTTATGATTGAAAAACGGAACAGTCCAGAGATTTTTTTTTTAAGTCTGTCCTGGTTCTGGACAGTTTGCACTCATCTGGAATTTCAACTAGTTTGATGTGTGATTCTGTTCTGGAAGTTTACAAAAAAGTTGTAGAGCACTTAGACCCCTTTACATAACTATATCCCACACCTCCATTCGCTAAATAAATTGTGAGTTATGCTCTATCAAAGTCCAGCAAAGTTTCTGCCAGAAACAGAGCATTCTGTTTTTCAAATTCATTGGGATGAACTACTCAAGTTTTGGATCTCACTCCAAAACCAGAGTACTAGAAACTAAAAATGGTTATATTAGCTCCTTTCCAAAGTTGTTTTTTAATGCAATCATCATTCTTATATGTCGGCACTACGTTCCTCACAAAATGGAAAATCCTAACCGGATAATACCGGCATATACGAATCACACCGTGGCACTAAAAACGGTCTCTCACAAATGTGTGCTACATGAAATATGCAACGTGGCTAGCCCTGCACAAGAACACTCAGTAATGACACACACAATGGTATTGTCATTTCAGGCAGGTCCATAGTTGAAATTAAGGACATACGCTCGTATCATTGCCATACGGTCGTCCTTGAGTGAAGCCATGTCTCAAGGTACATAGCCGGTTATTCACCACCCGACGGAAAGCTCCACGCCTTTGCAATCAATCACACCGGTGGACTAGTGTTTTCGTATGCCCCATAGAACATAAAAAGTCCTAGGGCATATACTTCGTGTTACAAACCACACCATGGGGTCTCCTCCTCTTGCCCCTGGGTTTTCGCACTGGAGACTAATGCCGTTCATATATCTCTAAGACATGAAGAGTCTTACAGAACATATTCACTTTCTGTTCGTTGTCGAACGGAACATCTCATGCTACGTTCCTCGCATGATGCAGCTAACCGAAATTGACCGATTTCGGTGGCGTACCTTACCTCTTACCTGAGTGTAGGTGCATCATTACATAATCCAAATACAGAATTATAGCAAGTAATTTAGTCATGCCACTTGAAGTAACTATGCTAATGTAGTACTTATTTGGCATACTATCGACTCCTCACCGTAATCATAAGTTTTTCTCGTAATACTTTCCTTATTTAGTATGCTATCTCCTAAGCAGCTCTGATGCCAGCCTGTGGAGGACCAAAATCCGTACAAATCCAGGAACACAGAGGGTGATGCCGCACGATGCGACACCTGACAGGACACACAATAAGGAAAACAAGTATTACATTTCAACTTACTGAATTTGTGCAAAAGTGGTACAAACCTTTCTGTTTACATCTACTTTGTAGAGTTACCTACAGTGAAAATTAACTGTACAACTCAAGCCTAACCCTAACTAGCAAAAGTGGTTGTCCATCCCTATGGACAACCCACACTAGCAACACCATATCTTCATGGCGGCGTGCACGGCTCCCACACAGCCATAGTTCCCGACGGAGGGTAAACCTCGCCGGTGAACCAGTACTCCATCTCAGTGGGGTACTCCTCACCCGCAAACACTCATAGCAGCAACTGTAAGCACGATGGCTTAGCAAGACTTATCCGACTCACCTACACATGAAACTCTACATGCAAGTCATACCAAAGGTAGGATGTTAATTTGCAGCAATGGACACAACTAAGAGTTCATCCTTAATTCACATTTTACCCACAAGTTAATAGTTCATAAATCTGAAATTTAGTGAGCAATTATTTGGTGGCACACATGTCTCAAAACAATTATATCATACAGCACTTGTATCATCACATTCTCATCTCATATTTACTACGTCATGATACAGTGAACAAGCGGTACTCATGACCACGAGGGACGGCAAAATGACTCGATATATACCTGCAGGGACACCTGAATAGCACGTCATGTACGCCCATCCTCGGAGCTGCAATGGCACGCTCAACTGATGTCATACGGGACAACCTTTCACCTGACAGCCCAAACGTCGAATCGGTCGCACCGAAATGAGCAGGAGGTTTCCTACACGGTGCATCTCTCTATGCCTGTTAGCGGATTTTCACCTTGCTGCCCTCAACATACACCTATGAATCGGTGCGTTACACCTCGACGTCCAGAGGTATAGGTTACATCAGTTTATCAGACCCCATATATCCGATATGCCTTCGGTACATTCAAACTTGTTCAGTGGGGTCGCACACGGAACGGTCCTCAATCGACATGGCCAGGGCTACGCACACAAGACTCCATCTTGCTACATCCTACGCCCCTGCCTAGTCTCATTTTTCTTACTATGTGTATCTCACATCTCGAACCAATCCCGTATGTCGCGAACCCTATACTCGTGAGTAGATTCCAACTACTCGACTTGTACCGAAGCCTATGAGACATTAAGCATGGCATATTCTACTCGAGGACATAGACACTACTCTCACTCTCCTTAGGATCATCTGGTTATGCACTTAGAGTTTCAACCATTCTAGACCTAATGCACATCCATACTTCAATCTAGGTTGATATAAAGCAAAAACTTGTTTAAAACTGGTAAATGTAAACAGGGGCTTGCCTTGTTGCTGTAGTCAGTACGGTCAGTACCCGGAGGGATCACTACCAAAGCTTCCGGCGTCTCCTCGAGGTCGGCAACTACTCGACATGTACATAATGCACATGATTAAGTATTCATGTATAAAAAGAGTTATAAATATCTAATTAGCTTACGTATTAATTGAACTCTAATTAACTTGAAATTTTTACAGAGAATACCCTATGATACTCAGGTATGGTTAGAAAAAATTCAGAGAAAAATAATTAAGTTTGTGCTCTAAGGAATTCCTAATCATTTTCCTTCTCTGAATTAATAATTCCAACCAAAAAGTTGGTCATGTTGCAAACTTGGGTTTTTCAGAAACTTTAGAATTCTCTGAGAATTGGTTTCACTAGATTTGAAGCTTCCTAACGGGAGATATTGAATTCCTATGTTTGGATAAAATTTGAATTCGGGTTCTGATGTTTTTCTAATTTTCTTAGAACATAATCCATTGAAACACCATTACATCTAGTAACTGAAATCCAATGCCATCCAAATTTTTACTGAAGATCAGTAGATTTATGAAGGACCTTTAGCCAAAATTGGGCAAATTCCATAACAGGGATCTCCTGGAATTAATTCTCAAAGATTTAATTTTTAAGAATTTTGGAGGCAGTTCCAGGGATTTTCAGACCAATTTCTTTGCATCACATAAAATACTGGTTGAGAGGATCCAACAAAATTTGTTTCACAAATTTTGGACAATCCTGTCAAAAGTTATGGCTCCTCAAAGTTTGGCTAAAATCTGGAAATTCAAATGAAATTCAGAAGGTTTAAACCGGGTGGTGGGGCCCAGGGCTACGTGTCAGCCCGACAGCGAAGCCGCACGGTGGCCCACACACTTTCCCGCGTAGCCGCATGTAATCCCGGCGTCACAGCAGATCCTGCCCCTGGTTTTCTCTCACTGCCACGCGGGCCCCCCTAATTCTTCCTCGCACCACCTGCGGCACCCACGGTGGCGCCTCGCCGGAGAGCTCGCCGCCGGGCGTTCTACTGCACGACCTTCGATGAAACTCGCGCACAACTTTGCATGGGAAACATGCTGGTGCACTCACCGGAGCTCAGCGGTGGCTGGAATAGTGCTTGTGACGGTGACAGCGGCCGGTAGCTCATCGGCGACGTCGAACTCGGTGATATGTGCACCTTTTTCAACGCGATTTCGCCTGAGATCACCGTGGGGTCATGCTGAGCAAGAATCTGAACCCTGATCATTGTGAAAATGACCGCAGCTAGGACCTCACCAGTAGTTGCCCTGTTTTCAGCCGCCGGCACGAAAAATTTGCCTAGCTAGGGTTCTAGTGGACGAAACTTGATGCTACTTGATCGAGGAGGTGCGCTAGATGACCTAGAACGTGTCTGGTGTGCATCTCGAGCAGCAGGTGCTTGTGCACGATGAATTTCGTCGAGTATTGAGCTCTAACCTGGCGCATGGTGGGAGAAAACGAGCAATACTTGCTCGATATCGCATGAAACGGCAAACGGCTTTCACCTACAGCTTCAGTGTCCAAGGGCGCACCTTTTATTCTTCGGGCGCGGCGCGTGAAACTGGCTGGATCAGCCGGTCATTGGTGAACCGAGAGAGGCAGAAAGAACTCACGATCGTAAGACAAAGAACAGCGCGGGTGAGTGCTCGGTTCAGCTCGTAACGATGAGAACAGACGAAGTGGTGCTGAGTTCTGGACTTTGAGACGAAGAATTCAACGTGAGGTGGAGTGATCGGGGCTGGCGCTGTCTGTACATGGCCGAGCAGTGGTCGCCGAGAGAAAAACCTAACTCGGTTGAGTTGGTTCACTGTGATCTCGGTCATTGACCAGTGGGCCCACCTCCCCTCTAATTCTTTTCCATTTTTCAGCTGATATTTTGACCATCTACTCACAATAAAATTCTAGACTTAGCCCCAAAGGCATGAGCTCAATTGTAATTCAAAAGAATTCAGTTTTGGATGGTGAAATTTGAATTGCATTTGGACCTTTGAATTTGAATTTGGAATTTGAATCCCTCCTCTTCCATTGATTCAAATCCCTAGCAACCAAAGTTCAATTTGTATGAAATTTGGCAGAGGTGCTATTTCAAATGTGGTGAACACATTAGTGCAATCCAATATGCAATTTGACAAACTTTGGGAACATTTCAGTTTTGAATTTGCACTAGTGATATAAGTGTATATCTAGTTGCAAATGACTTTGAAAATTTTGAATTTCCCCCAACTTTGTGGACTGAACCACATGTTTTAAAGTGGGCTTTCACATCCGTCCCCCCTTAAAAGAATCTCTTCTCGAGATTACAAAAGAAGAGACGAAGATAGGAGAGGAATTACCTGTTATGAGAAGATAGAAAATCCGGGTATTTGGAGCGAAGGAGATCTTCGCTTTCCCACTACGCTTCCTCAGTGGTGTGGTTGCTCCACACTACCTTGTAGAACCCCAACGTTCTGTTACCGCGTGGTCCTAGTATTCTCATCAATAATTTCAACCGGATATTCCACATATGTCAAATCCGGTTGCAACTCGCCAATATTTTTGGTGTGGGCAGCAGCAGTATACTTCAGACATTTCCGTAGCTGTGAGACATGGAAAATGTCATGAATACCAGCGAGAGATGCCGGTAGTTCTAGCCAATATTCCACTGATCCACATTTCTCGGTGACTGCATAGGTCCGATAAATCGGGGAGCTAGTTTCCCCTTCACGCTGAATCGGTGCACGCCCTTCATCGAGACACACGGAGATAACGTGTTTTCCGACGTCAAAATGTAGCGGTCGACGCCTCTTATCAGCGTAACTTCTCTGTCGGGATTGGGCTGCTTTCAAATTGGCTTGAATCACCCGAACTCGTTCTTCGGCGTCATTAACGAGATCAATCCCGAACGTGACCCTTTCAACGAATTCGCACCAATTCAACGAGGTGCGACACTTGCGGCCATAGAGAGCCTCATATGGTGCCATATTGATACTCGCTTGATAGCCGTTGTTATACCAGAATTTGCCAACCGTATATGATCATTCCAATTGTTACTGTGGTGGATGGCACACGCTCTCAACATGTCTTCCAATACTTGAATCACCCTATCAGTTTGTCCATCTGTCTGAGGGTGATATGCGGAGCTCTTAATCAGCTTGGTACCCAAGGAAGGTGCAGCTGCTCCCAGAAACAAGCCACGAACAGTGCACCACGATCTGAGATTATGGTCTTGGGCACTCCATGTAAGAACAAAATTCTTGCAATATATAACTCCGCATACTTGTAGGCATGGTAATTAGTATGCATAGGAATGAAATAAGCTGACTTGGTTAACCGGTCAATGATTACCCAAATAGAATCATGCTTATGAAAAGTCATAGGCAATCCGACAATAAAGTCCATGCTCACATTTCACATTTCCATGCTGGAACTTTCAGGGGTTGTAGCAGCTCTGATTTCCTCATATGATCTGCCTTCACTCGCCTACACATATCACACTCGGATACGTACTTTGCAATTTCCCGCTTCACCCGTGTCCACCAAATTTACTCTTCAAATCTTGGTACATTTTGTTGCTGCCCGGATGAATGGAAAACTTAGACAAGTGAGCTTCATCTAGGATTTTCTTTCTCTGCTCCATATCCCAGGGCACGACTATACGGTCATTGAACCATAGCGTCCCACTTCATCCTTCCGGAAACATTTGATATCCCCACTGTCCACTCGTTTCCAGAGATGTGTCATGCCTTTCTCTAACTTCTGAGCTGCAATAATATCCTCCCTAATAGTAGGGATGAGAGAAAGGTTGTATAGTGATCCATATGGAACCAAGTATAAACTCGGTTCTTCCTCTTCTATCGGTGTAATAGTGAGGTTATGGATATGTGATTTCCGATTCAGTGCGTCGGCAACCACATTTGCCTTGTCGGAGTGGTAATGAATCTCAATCTCATAGTCTTTGATTGATTCCAACCACCTCCTTTGCTTCATATATTCAGCTCCTTTTGGGTGAAGATATACTTTAAGCTCTTGTGGTCGGTGTAGAGATGCACTAAGTTTCAGAGGAGATAGTGTCTCCACATTTTCAGCACCAATACCATAGCAGGGACTCAATATCATGAGTCGGATAGTTCTGCTCGTGGTTTTGAAGTTGACGTGAGCCATAGGCGACCACCCGTCCTTCTTGCATTAACACACAGCCAAGCCCAATACCGAACGCATCACAATACATGTCGAAGGGCTTGGTCGTATATGGTTCATCTAAGACCGGGGCTGTTGTGAGATGCTTCACCAATGCTTTGAACGGTCCTTCACATGCTGAGATCCAAAAATATTTAGTCCCCTTCTTCAATAATTCAGTCATCGGTTTGGCAAGCTTGGAGAAGCTCGGGATGAACCTCTGATAATATCTCGCTAAACCGAGGAAGCTTCTGACCTCATGGACAGAGGTGGGGGACCTCCATTTCAGAACCTGCTCAATCTTGTTTGGATCAACCGCAATGCCTTACGATGAAATAATATGTCCCAAAAATGGCACTTGACTGATCCAAAACTCACATTTGCTGAACTTGGCATAGATCTTATGGTTCCATAATAGTTGAAGTACGATGTGCAAGTGTTCGGTGTGTTCTTTCTCAGACTTGGAATAAACCAAGATGTCATCTATGAACACCACCACGAACTTATCCAACTCCGGAATGAACACCGACTTCATAAGATACATGAAATGTGCCGGGGCGTTGGTGACACCAAAAGACATGACGAGATATTCATATAATCCATATCCTGTCGAGAATGCCGTCTTCGGGATATCCGCTGCCCGGATTTTTATTTGATGATACCCGGAGCGAAGATCCATCTTTGAAAACACACTTGCACCGACAAGTTTATTGAACAGGATATCAATTTCGGGCAGTGGATATTTGTTCTTGATGGCGACGGTAATGAGTGGTTGGTAATCCACACACAACCTGAAGGCTTCATCTTTCTTCTTCATGAATAGCTCCGAGCAACCCTATGGTGAGGACTAGGGTGAATGAAACCTTTACTCAACAAATCATTGAGCTGTTCTTTCAATTCTGCCAGCTCATTGGGAGCCATTTTGTATGGTCTCCGTGATACTTGTGTTGTCCCGGGAGCAAGTTCAATCTTGAACTCAACATCCCGTTCGGGCGGCATGCCCGGTAGATCACCCTGGAACACATTGGGGTATTTACGGACTACAGAAATATCCTCCAACTTGAGAGTTTCAGCATGATAAGCTGCTGAAACTTCCGAGGCAGGGCTGTCTAAAACGATTGAATGCGGACGATGGAGTGGAGAATTTAAATGAACCTTCCGTGATAGAGTTTCCAGGACAGAACCATGGTAGCTTAGCCATGACATTCCTAAGATTGCATCAATCTTCTGTCCTTCAAGAATAATCATAGTAGTGGGATATATCTTCCCACCCAAGCACAGTGGTGCTTTTGGAATCATCATATTTTCTGAAATATTCCCTCCCGGTGAGCAAATCATATATGAGCAATCGGTCGGGAATACTTGCAGTTGATGCTTGACCACATGTGATGCTCTTATGAAACTGTGGGTTGCACCAGAATCAAATAAAACGATGATTGCATGATCATTGAGAGTGAACGTACCCGCCAGTACGGTCTCTCCTTCCGGTACGTTCCCGGTGTCGAGGCAATGAACGTTCCCGGGTTGCTGACCTCCCTTCTTGGCTGGTGGTCTGCCCCGAGCACTGCCCTGATATTGGGCTTGCCCGCTGCCTTGCTGCTTCTGTTGGCAGTCCTTTGATAAATGACCGATTTGGCCACACGTGAAGCACGTGTAGCTAGCCGGTCCTCCGCTGGCTGGTGGACAGAATCCCGGTGCGCGTTGTTGTCGTGGAAATGCACGGGGTACCATTTGCTGCTGCAGCGGCGGTTCCGGTGGTGGCATCGGCAGTCGAAATGGGGATGGTTGATATGAACGTCCCCCAAACTGTTGTGGTCGTGCCGGTGGGTGCCACTGTTGGCCCGATGGTGTCCGATACACCATTCAGTATTTCTGAGGAGCTCCACTCCCACTGCTCTGTGGAGCGTTTCGTTTCCTCTGATCAGAAATGAGCTCCCGCTGAGCATCGTCCTTGACAATCGCGACATTGACGAGGTCGTTGAAGGTGCCGCGATTGCACTGCACGAGATGAGCCTTCATCTCGAGATTTAGACCCCCCGATAGAAGTGTCCGCGCTTCCTCTCCTCCGTGGAGACGTAATCCGATGCATACTGTGCTAGACAGTTGAAGGAACGGGAGTATTCATGGGCACTCCTCCCGCCTTGCTTTAATTCCAAGAACTCTTGGAATTTCTGCTTCATGATCCTGGGAGGTATGTGATAGGCGCGGAACGCCTCCCGGAAATCCCTCCATTCAATAGCGTTGCCAGCAGGCAGTGAGGCAAGATGGTTTGCCCACCATGCACTGTAGAACCGTGCTGTTGCTGTGCTACGAACAGTCTTTTGCTGCTCAGTGCATTGGAGCAGCCCGAATTCAGACTCCATGGTCCGCAGCCAGTTGTCGGCCTTCAGGGGTTCCTCTGCTTCAGTGAACATTGGAGGTCGCGTACTCATGAAATCCGAGTACATGCTGATGTGAGGCTGACGAGGCCTCATCTCTTGACGCGTCCCTGTCTGGGACGTATTCCATACTACTGTGCGGAGCAGGTCAGTCTGCTCCTCACGAGAGCCAACCAGCGCCGTGATCACATCCGCCAACGTAAGCGGAGGCGGAGGCGGTGGTTGCTTCTGTGGGGTGTTGTCGTAGGCGGGTTGCTGCGAGTCATCACCTCCCTGTTGACTCGAACCCCCGACCTCGTGCGTGGCTCGGGTACGAACCATACTGCAACCACGACGACAAGCAAATCAGCCACACAGCATAACTCCATGCAGTCCATAAAACAGTAGTAAAGCATAATGACAGTAAAAAATATGATACATCTCGTACATATATAATGTAATAACTTTATACAAGCTACACCATTACCAGACCAAGTACACAATAGTGAAATCCAAATTGATGGAGTTCCTATTTGAATGTTCATCTCATCTATATTTGGTCACTACGAGACATTAATATCGCTGTCATCACGCAAACTACCCATTTATCCTCAATATGACACAAACATGGTCATTGGAAAAAGAGCTTGAGTATGTAAAGTACTCAAGTCTTTTCCTACTTGAAGATAATAACTCATGAGTATGGCATACACAAGTGGTTGTACTAAACCCCCATAGGTACAACAATCTCTCAAATGAGTTTAACTGCTCATTTCTCTGCCAAGAAATGACCAGTTTCTACTTATCTCAGTTTTTGATCTAGTACTTGGCATTTTCATAACTCTAGTTGAATACCAAAGTTTAAGTTAACTTCAGTATCTTCCCAACGACTCTTTATTTGCCCCCAGATCAGCTCTCGATAAAGAGTCATGATAACTAAAAGTTTACAGAATTCCTGGAAGGCACCTCCTTTGAAGGTTACTGTGTTTAACTCAAAATTCAAATGAATTCTGTACTGCAACTGTAAAAACTTCGAATTACAAAAATGTATCACATGACTATTTTATATTTTTCTACAAAAAGTTATGATTGAAAAACAGAACAGTCCAGAGAGTTTTTTTTAAGTCTGTCCTGGTTCTGGATAGTTTGCACTCATCTGGAATTTCAACCAGTTTGATTTGTGATTCTATTCTGGAAGTTTACAACAAAGTTGTAGAGCACTTAGACCCCTTTACATAACTACATCCCACACCTCCATTGGCTAAATAACTTGTGAGTTATGCTCTATCAAAGTCCAGCAAAGTTTCGGCCAGAAACAGAGCATTCTGTTTTTCAAATTCCTTGGGATGAACTACTCAAGTTTTGGATCTCACTCCAAAACCAGAGTACTAGAAACTAAAAATGGTTATATTATCTCCTTTCCAAAATTGTTTTTTAATGCAATCATGATTCTTATATGTCGGTACTACATTACTCACAAAATGGAAAATCCTAACCGGATAATACCGACATATACGAATCACACCGTGGCACTATAAATGGTCTCTCACAAATGTGTGCTACATGAAATATGCAACGTTGTTAGCCCTGCACAAGAACACTCAATAATGACACACACAATGGTGTTGCCATTTCAGGCAGGTCCATAGTTGAAATTAAAGTCATACGCTCGTATCGTTGCCATACGGTCGTCCTGAGTGAAGCCACGTCTCCAGGTACATGGCCAGGTTATTCACCACCTTACAGGAAGCTTCACACCTTTGCAATCAAGCACACCGGTGGACCAGTGCTTTCGTATGCCCCATAGAACATAAAAAGTCCTAGAGCACATACTTCGTGTTACAAACCACATGATGGGGTCTCCTCCTCTTGCCGCTGGGTTTTCGCACTGCAGGCTAGTGCCGTTCATATGTCTCTAAGACATGAAGAGTCTTAGAGAACGTATTCACTTTCCGTTCATTGTCGAACGAAACATCTCATGCTACGTTCCTCGCATGAGGGAGCTAACCGAAATTAACCGCTTTCGGTGGCGTATCTTACCTCTTACCTGAGTGTAGGTGCGTCGTTACGTATCCAAATACAGAATTATAACAAGTAAGTTATTCATGTCATTTTAAGTAACTATGCTAATATAGTCCTTATTTGGGCATACTATCGACTCCTCACCATAATCCTAAGTTTTTCTCGTAATACTGTCCTTATTTACTGTGCTATCCCCTAAGCAGCTCTGATGCCAGCCTGTGACGGACCAAAATCCGTACAATCCAGGAACACAGAGGGTGATGCCGCACAATGCGACACCTGACAGCACACACAATAAGGAAAACAAGTATTACATTCTAACTTACTGAATTTGTACAAAAGTGGTACAAACCATTCAGTTTACTACTACTTTACAGAGTTACCTGCAACGAAAATTAACTGTACAACTCAAGCCTAACCCTAACTATCAAAAGTCGGCTGTCCAGCCCTATGGACAACACACACTAGCATCACCCTATCTTAATGGCGGAGTGCACGGCTCCGACAAAGCCATAGTTTCTGATGGAGCGTAAACCTTGCGGGTGAACCCGTACTCCATCTCAGTAGGGTACTCCTCACCTGCAACAATTCATAGCAGCAACTGTGAGCACGATGACTCAGCAAGACTTACCCGACTCACCTACACATGAAACTCTACATGCAAGCCATACCAAAGGTAGGATGTTAATTTGCAGCAATGGACACACCTAAGAGTTCATCCTTAATTCACATTATAGCAACAAGTTAAAGGTTCATAAATCTGAAATTTTGTGAGCAATTATTTGGTGGCATACATGTTGCAAAACAATTATATCATACAACACTTGTATCATCACATTCCCATGTCATATTTACTACGTCACGACACTGTGAACAAGCGGTACTCATGACCGCGAGTGACGGCAAATCGACTCGATATACACCTGCAGGGATACCCAAATAGCACGTCAGGTACGCCCATCCTCGAAGCTGCAACGGCACGCTCGACCGATGTCGTACGGGACAACCTTTCACCTGATAGCCCAAACATCGAACCGGTCGCACCCAGACGAGCAGGTGGTTCCCTACACGGAGCATCTCTCTATGCCTATTAGCGGATTTCCACCTTGCTGCCCTCAACCTACACCTATAAATTGGTGCGTTATGCCTCTACGTCCGGAGGTATAGGTTACATCTGTTTATCGGACCCCATATATCCGATATGCTCTGGTACATTCAAACTTGTTCAGAAACTTTAGAATTCTCTGAGTCTTTGAGAATCGGTTTCACTAGTTTTGAAGCTTCCTACAGGGCGATGAATTCCTAAGTTTGGATAAAATCTGAATTTGGATTCTGGTGTTTTTCTAATTTTCTTGGAACAGAATCCATTGAAACACCATTAGATCTAGTAACTGAAATCCAATGCTGCCAAAATATTTACTGAAGATCCGTAGATTTATGAAGGACCTTCTGGACAAAATTGGGCAAATTCCATATCAGGGATCTCCGGGAATTAATTCCAAAACATTTAAATTTGAAGAATTTTGGAGGCATTTCCAGGGACTTTAATATCAATTTATTTACATCACTGCAAAGTACTGGTTGAGAGAAATCCAACAAAATTTGTTTCACAAATTTTGGACAATCCTATAAAAAATTATGGCTCCTCAAAGTTTGGCTAAAATATGGAAATTCAAATGAGATTCAGAAGGTTTAAACCGGGTGGTGGGGCTCAGGGCTACGTGTCAGCCCGACAGAGAAGCCACACGGTGGCCCACACACTTTCCCGTGTAGCGGCACGAAATCCATGGAGCCACAGCAGATCCTGCCCCCGGTTTCCTCTCACTGCCATGTGGGACCTGCCCCCTTCTTCTTCCTCGCGCCACCCGCGGTAGCATCTCGCCGGAGAGCTCGCCGCCAGCCGTTCTACTGCACGACCTTCGACAAAAATCACCGCCTGTGCACAACTTTGCACGGGGAACACGCCGGTACACTCACCGGAGCTCGGCGGTGGCCAGAATAGTCCTCGCGACAGTGACAGCGGCCGGTAGCTCATCGGCGACGCCGAACTCGGTGATCTCTGCACCTTTTTCGACACGGTTTCACCTAAGAGCACCGTGGGGATAAGCTGAGCAAGAATCTGAACCCTGATAACCGTGAAAATGACCGCAACTAGGACCTCACCGGTAAGGTGCCCTGTTTTCAGCTGCCGGCACTAAAAACTTTCCTAGCTAGGGTTCTAGTGGATGAAACTCGATGCTACTTAATTGAGGAGGTGTGCTAGATGACCTAGATCGTGTCAGGTGTGCAGCTCGAGCAGTGGTCTCTTGCGCACGACGAATTTCATAGATAATCGAGCTCTAACCCTAGCGCACACCATGGGAGAAAACAAGCAATTCTTGCTCGATATCGCATGAAACGGCAAACGGCTTTCACCCACAGCTTCAGCGTGCAAGGGCGCACCTTTTCTTCTTTGGGCGCGGTGCGTGAAACTGGATGGATCAGCCGATCGTTGGTGAACCGAGAGAGGCGGCAAGAACCCGCGAGCGGAAGACGAAGAACAGAGCGCGTGAGTGCTCGGCTCAGCTCGATAACGATGAGAACGGGCGAAACGATGCTGTGTGCTGGACTTTGAGATGAAAAATTCACCGTGAGGTGGAGTGATCGGGGCTGGCGCTGGCTGCACGTGGCCGAGCGGCGGTCGCCGAGAGAAAAACCCAGCTCTGTTGAGTCGGTTCACTGTGATCTTGGTCACTGAACAGTGGGTCCACCTCCCCTCTAATTCTTTTCCATTTTGCAGCTGATATTTTCACCATCTAGTCACAATTAAATTCTAGACTTAGCCCCAAAGTCATAAGCTCAATTTGAATTCAAAAGAATTCAGTTTCGGTTGGTGAAATTTGAATTGCATTTGGACTTTTGAATTTGAATTTGGAATTTCAATCCCTCCTCTTCCATTGATTCAAATCCCTAGCAACCAAAGTTCAATTTGTATGAAATTTTGCAGAGGTGCTATTTCAAATGTGATGAACACATTAGTGCAATCAATATGCAATTTGACAAACTTTGTGAACATTTCAGTTTTAAATTTGCACTAGTGATATAACTGTATGTCTAGTTGCAAATGACTTTGAAAATTTTGAATTTTCCCCAACGTTGTGGACTGAACCACAAGTTTTATAGTGGGCTTTCACAAATTCGCCTCAACCATCACCACTTCTCTGGGGTTAACACATCACATTGCTTCACAAAACCCTAAACCGCCCGCTACTATCTACTCTGAGACGAATCCGCATTGGGAATCTTGTCACCTCGGTGCGCTAGTGAGACCTCGCTGCACCTTGCCGTTGCCCCGTCAAAGCTTACCTCCTTTTCCCTCTCTGAAGATCCCGCGGGCTACGAAATGTTGTAGGGAAGCTCTCGGGCGAAGAATCCTCAGAAAACACCCGCTCTAGCATTCCTGCGACGATCGCCGATGAGCCTTGCCGCCAAACGCCGACGCCAACCCCTCTCCGAGCTCTTCGGGTTCACAAAAATGCCACTGATGAGTTCCCCATCCCCAACTCTTTCGAATCATGCCGAGAAAGTCCGAGTTTAGGGCGTGTAGGCGAGTTTTCACACATCTCCGACAAGCCCGCCGCCTCCCGCTGTCGTGCGCCGCCGGACACCGCCGCCCTCGCTCTTCGGAGTGATGTGGCCGTAGGAGAGGCGTCCATTAATCATGCGGCCCAAATTAGATCCCAGCGTACCCCTTCATTGCTTATAATCTGAACCATTCCCCACAGATCCGGCGGACCAAATTAAATACCCCTTATACCCACCAAACTTCTTGCATGGGGACCCCTGGAACTTTAGTAAAATTCGATTTAAACCCTGAACATTGCAAACTAAGCCCTGTAGTTCGCAGAAATTAGGGAAAATGCTTTGAATTAACTAGCAGGCCCCTGTACTGACTATAAATTAGGAAATTTGCTTCTGAAGTTTTAGTTAAGACCCTAAATATGTTATATAATTAAGTTTCAAACCTGCAGTAAGCTAATATTTTCATTTTAAACCCTGTAGTTAGTCAAAATGATGTAAATTGAAATCTGTATTCAAATTAAAATCACTACAGCAGAAAATAATTACAAAAGTGACAGGGCCCCGACGCCGCCCGTTTGAGTCGCGGGGATGGGGCACCTCGCCCGGGAATCGCATTGGGTGGTGCCGTGTTATGCGGCACCCAACAGCACATAAATAAGGAAAACTGTATTACATAAATCAAATACGGAAGCTTACAAATGTTCTTTGTAAATAATTTACATAAAATAGCTACAGCGGAAGTCTATAAACAGCTCCCGTCAAATAACTAGTGAGCACCTGAGAAGAGGTCCAGCCCGCGGACTCCCCTCGCTAGCAACACGAAGACATGGCAGCGGCTAGGTCCTCCATGTGTAACATGACTCGGAAGTCTCCGAGTCTAACCGGACAACCTTCTTTATATATGTCGATTTTAACCTGCAAAACCACTCATATAGCAAGAGTGAGCACAAAGGCTCAGCAAGACTTAACCATCTCTCCTAAGACAGGCAACTCTACATGAAAGTAACTTAAGACCTAAACATATAAGTTGCAAAAAGACTCGCCTACGAGTTCATCCTTAACTTTCAGATTTTATCCATAATAGTAGTGACCTTGCACCCAGCAACATTAGAACTCCACAATCAAACAAGAAACGCTTCATTCCAATGTTACTTGTCCCAAGGTGGAAAATAACTTTAGTTTGCTCTATCTCTACTTCAAACAGGGTTTTCATCCAATTTACAATAATCATAGCAGCAATTAAAACTTTCCAAACTGTTTCCACACAAGTTGATTACTACGTCACAACATGGGAGCAAGCGGTACTCAATAACTGCGAGGGACGGTGATTCGAATCAAACACTGCCCGGATAGCTCGACACATACGCCCGCCTCTGAAGACCCAAATCTGGCGTCCTTCATTACGTCGTATGTGGTAACCTTTCGCAGGACACTCGACTGTAGAACCGATCGCGCCGTCTCGGGCTCATAGGTCTAACGAGACGATGTGGTATGCCTCTACAATCTAGTTAACCTGGTACATCAGTTTCCTGGGTCCCATATAGCAGCAAGCATCCGGTACACAACTCAACACTTGCTCCTGGATGCGGCACACGCATCGGTCCTTAACCGACACAGGCAGAGCTACTCGACCAAGACCTCGTCTTGTCGCTGCCTACCCTCCTGCCCGGTCTCATCTTTAGAAATGTAAACTTTAGTTTGCCTCTTTTCCAACCACACTTATGTAGTCCTAAACTATAGCTCGCGAGTAGATTCCAACTACTCGTCTTCTACCGGATGTCCTAGTCTATTTAGCACGGCCTTATTCTACAGTGATGACACCTTTCTACCCTTGAATCCAGGGTTCATTTTTGTTATGCAAGTGGAGTATAAAACATACTTGACCTAATGCACATACAAACTCTAACCATCATAGTGAACAAAGTAAAAACTTTATAAAATAGCTTAAATGCAAACCGGAGCTTGCCTTGGTTTGGCAGGTGACTAAAGTCAGATAATTATGAAGTTTGTTGCTGATGACTTGAAGCTTAATCACTGCCCTTCTTGCTCCTTGATCCAAACTTCACTTCTCCTCCACTCTTCCACGTTTAATCACCACACGTTATGAACATGCATATAGGTTTAATTGTAAAACTTTTGCTAACAAGTTCTAAATACAGTTTAAAACTGGAACTCTGTTTAATAATTTAAAATGACACTGGTTCTAGTGGTTTGGGTTTGGGTTTAAGCACTATGATCAAGTGATAAGTGTGTTTCATCACTTGTGTGTTGATCACTTAATGAAGTTGAACAGGACAGTGATGATCCAATGATCCAATGGATCTGAAAATTTTCTTGTGAGTTACTTGTCACAAGAAATCAATCTTGACCAAAATTTAGAATTTGTCACTGAGTAGATCACTCAGAACAATTCCCTAAGCATTTGGGAAAAAAGGAATTAATTCTGAATAAATTTGCACTTTCATGCAATTTCAAGTGAACTATAATTTCCAACATAACTCAGAGAGTATGTATGAATTTTTCTTGGATTTTTGGAGCTAAGAACTGCTCAGAACTGAATTTCTAAGTTTTGGAAATTCTCTGAAATTGTTTCTGTATTCATTTGAACACGGAAACTTGAAATCCGAATTATCCTAAATAAATCAACTTCAAATGAGTTGAAAATTTTACAGGAGTTCCCTAACATCATAAAGAATATTCTGGCCAAATTTGGGGATTTTTGGATGAACCAAACTACCTCTAAAATTCTTTTGATGAAAAGCTTTAAAGGATTTTCTAGAATTTAATAGATATTTTCATACAAATTTGGTGGCATATTTGGATAGAGTTTTTCAATATGAATCCACCCCAATTTGAATCACTAATTTTGGGCCCTTCCTAGCAAAAGTTATGAGGTTCTAAAGTTTGAATTGAATTTGGGGATTCAAATAAACCGGGAAATGTTTAAACTCTGACCGTGGGTCCCGGGTACACGTGTCAATCCCTAGATGCAGCCACACCGTGGTCCACAGATACTCAGGCTGTAGCCAAAACAGATCAAATGGTCACAGCAAATCCCAGTCTACCGCAACAGCCACTGACCGGTGGGGCTGGAAGCTTCTTCTTCCTCCTGCCCCCTTTTTCCCGCGCGCTTCGCCCCCTCACCGGCGCGGCGGCGCTGCTTCGGACCTTCCCTTTCCGGTGAACTAAGGGGCTGAAACTCGCCGCTAGCCTCGCTCTCGACGCGAGGAACTCGTCCCCGTGCTCACCAGAAGATGGCAATGGCTCTAAACCACCGGGCGACGTGCGGCGACTCCGTTGTTCCTCCGGCGACGTCGCGCGCCCGCTCTAGAGCCCCAAACCATCGGGTCTTTGGTTCTACAGCATCAGTGGTTCATGGGGGTGCTCGGCTTTGCTTCAAACTTTATCGGCAACGGCTCGAAATGAGGTCTCACCGTGTGCCCGGCGGTTCCCGCCATGACAGCCGCTCGGAAATCTTGAAATGGGCCGCTAACACGGGGTTTCAAGCTAGGATTATGAAGGGGAATTGGTTGCTGACTACTCTAGATCCTTTGTGCACGATTTGTTGAACTCTAAATAAGGATTGAGTGCGAATTTTGGAGTTTCATACTGAAAGATCCATGGAGGTGCTCCGGGAGAAGAACGGCAAATTTAGCCGCTAGGGTGATCATGGCTTGCTCCAAGATTTGGATGGAAGTAGCGCCAAGGAAGGGCGCTCCCGTGGCTGTGCTTGCTCGGGTGTGAAAACCTCCGGTGCGTTCTGTCCATGGCACCCGATCGCCGGCTTGTTTTAGGTCGCCACGCGAAAAGCTGTGTTCTCGGTGTAGGGAAGCTTGGATAGCCCGGTGGTGAGTGGAGAAGGTAGGGGAGGACCCCTCAGCGCTGCTGGTGCAGCTCGGGGAGCTCGGTGGCCCGAGTTTGGTCGTCTCCCGATCGAATTCCCGAGATGGCGGTGAGCGGCTCGGTTTGGTTCTTTTGCCGTGCGAGAGAATGAACAGAGCCCGAGTGGAGCCGGTTGATGGCAAAACATCACGCTGAGACGTGAGGAAAGACACTAGGAGGTTGCCAGCGCGAGGGAAGGCGTGAGGAGGTGTCCCCCCCCCCCCGGCTTGCAGCTCGCTGTATCACGGTGAGAGCTCGCGTTGGCCTCGGTGTCTTCAGTTGCCACGAATAGGAACAGAGAACAACTCCAATATTTCAGATATTTAAGTGTACTGACCACTGGGACCCACTGCCCCTCCTTATCTCCTCAAATTCTCTCAAAATTTGGCAAATGTTGAAGTTTAATTGTGGGAAGTTCAAACTGAAGTGCATTTGTAGAATTGGACCAATTTTCATCCAAATTCAAATGTGTATTTGAATTCATTGCAATTTAGAGTCCTTTTGGAAAGGGAGTAGCAAAACATTTCAAAAATTCATTGAACTTTGCATACCCACTTATTTGGACCTAAGGAATTCAAATATGGAATCTGATTTTAAATTTGGCTGCTGCAATTGAGCTTTTGAACACAACAGTTTGAAATTCCTATTATGTTTTCCTCATTAGAACTTCAAGTTGAAACTTAGTTTACAATCCGATTTTTTAAACTTTCCATTGCACAAGAGACTCCACATATGTGGTTTTAATCCACCTATGGTACAAGCCTATAAGTGACCATAAGCTTGTTTAAGAAGAACTCTCATGTTATTATCATATGTGGAAAAGTTTAAACAAGTCCCATTTCTTGAGTTTAAACTCAATTTTATTCACAGCTCAAGTTTTCCATTTACAAGTTTTGGGACTTTTACATTCCTCCCCCCTTAAAAAGAATCTCGTCCTGAGATTCATGATTCAGAACAATGCCGGGAGGATGACTACTGTATATAAGCCTCTAATAACTCCGGATGATTGAGTTGTAGATACTCCTCGCTTTCCCATGTAGCTTCGTCGGACGTGTGATTTTCCCATAGCACCTTGAAAAATCGCAGCGTCCGGTTTCTGGTCTCGCGAGTCTTTTCATCAATTATCCGGGTTGGATGCTTAACGTAAGCGAGGTCCGGCTTGAAATCTGCTATGCCCTCCGTGAGAATCTCCGTTGGAATTTTCAAACACTTACGCAACTGAGATAGGTGGAAGACGTTATGAACTCCGGCTAAGGCTGCCGGTAACTCCAAACTGTATGCCACGGGTCCACACCTTTTGATGATGGCATAGGGACCGATAAAACGCGGAGCTAATTTTCCTTTCACTTTGAATCGTTGAATGCCCTTCATAGGAGATACGCGGAGATATACGTGGTCTCCAACTTGAAAGTTCAGAGGACGATGTCTCTTATCTGCATAGCTCTTTTGTCTGGACCGAGCGGCTTTAAGATTTGCTTGAATAAGCCTTACCCGCTCTTCTGCTTCATTTATGACATCAACCACGTAAATAACTCTCTCGCCAGATTCACACCAGATCAAGGGTGTGCGACACTTCCGGCCGTAGAGAGCTTCATAAGGTGCCATTTTTATGCTCATTTGATAACCATTGTTATACGAGAACTCTGCCAACGGTAAGTGATCATCCCAGCTCTTACCGTGGTGGATGGCACATGCCCTTAGCATATATTCAAGTATTTGATTCACCCTCTCAGTTTGCCCATCGGTTTGAGGGTGATACGTGGAGCTTCGAATCAATTTGGTTCCCAAGGATGCGTGTAGCTGTTCCTAGAAACGGGCTACGAATAGCGATCCTCTGTCAGAGACAATGGTACGGGGAACTCCATGCAAGCACAAGATTCGTGCTATGTACAACTCCACATACTGCTTGGCGCTGTATTTGCTATGCATCGCAATGAAACGTGCTGATTTGGTTAATCGGTCAACGATTACCCAAATCGAGTCATGGTGGTGGGAGGTCATTGGCAACCCAACGATGAAATCCATACTCAAGTCTTCCCACTTCCATGCCAGTATTTGTAGTGGTTGCAGCAGGCCCGACTTCTTCACATGGTCGGCCTTAACTCTTCGACACGTATCACATTCTGAAACGTACTTGGCAACTTCACGTTTCATACGTGTCCACCAAAACATCTTCTGGAGGTCTTGGTACATTTTATTGCTGCCCGGATGAATAGAAAATTTGGATAAGTGAGCCTCATCAAAAATTTTCTTCCGCAGCCTCATATCACGGGGTACGACTATCTGGTCCTTGAACCATAAGGTATCTTCATCATCTGGCCGGAAACATTTCATCTCCCCGTTCTTCAACCTCCTTTTGATATGAGCCATGCCCTTGTCTTTCTTTTGAGATTTCATAACCTCCTCTTTTAATGTAGCTATAAGAGCCAGATTATGTAGAGCTCCATATGGAACCAAGTAGAGACTCGGTTCTTCCTCTTCTATCGGCGTAATGGTCAGATTATGAATATGAGATTTCCGGCTGAGTGAATCGGCAATCACATTTGCCTTGCTCGGATGATAATGAATTTCAATCTCATAATCCTTTATCAGCTCTAACCATCGCCGTTGCCACATACTCAACTCTTTTTGAGTGAATATGTACTTTAAGCTTTTGTGGTCAGTGTAGAGATGAACCAGATTTCCCAATATGTAATGTCTCCACATCTTCAAAGCTAATACCACGGCAGCAAGCTCGAGATCATGAGTTGGATAATGTTGCTCATGATTCCTTAATTGCCGTGATCCATATGCGACCACGCGTCCTCCTTGCATGAGTACACAACCAAGTCCGATGCCGGATGCATCACAGTAAACATCAAAGGGTTTGGTTGTATCCAGTTGAGCTAAAACCGGGGCTTTTGTGAGATGTTTCACCAATGCTCGAAAAGCTTCCTCACATGGCTTGCTCCAATCACATTTGATGTCATTTTTCAGTAGCTCCGTCATAGGTTTGGAGATTTTGGAGAAGCCCGGGATGAACCTCCGATAATATCCCACCAAACCCAGGAAGCTACAAACTTCATGGACTGATGTTGGAGACTTCCGTTTCAGCACTTGTTCAATCTTGCTTGGATCAACAGCAATGCCTTCCGTTGAAATAATATGTCCAAGAAATGGCACTTGGTTGATCCAGAATTCACATTTACTAAACTTTCCATAGAGCTTGTGATCTCTCAGTCGTTGGAGCACAATATGCCAATATTTAGCGTGTTCCTCTTCTAATTTGGAATAGACCAAGATGTCGTCGATGAATACCACGACGAAGTGATCTAGCTCCGGCATGAAGACCGAGTTCATAAGATACATAAAGTGGGCCGGAGCACTGGTCAACCCAAATGACATGACAAGATACTCATAGTGTCCATATCTTGTCAAGAATGCTGTTTTCAGGATATCCTCCACTCGAATCTTGATTTGATGATATACCGACCTTAAGTCCATCTTGGAGAAGACTTTAGCACCCACTAGCTGATCAAAGAGAATATCAATTCTTGGTAGTGGATACTTGTTCTTTATGGTCACAGCATTTAACGGACGATAATCGACGCATAGTCTTAGCGTCTCATCCTTCTTCTTCACAAATAAAGCCGAGCAACCCCAGGGTGATGAACTTGGACGAATGAACCCCTTGTCCATCAGATCTTTGAGTTCCTCCTTCAGTTCTGCTAGTTCATTCAGAGCCATTTTGTATGGTCTCCGAGAGATCGCATGGTTCCCAGTATCAACTCTATTTTGAATTCCACCCCGCGCTCAGGTGGTAAGCCTGGAAGATCTTCGGGAAACACGTACGGATATTCACGGACAACCGGAATGTTTTCTAACTCGCAAGCCTCGTCATTACCTACTTCCGGGTCTTTGGAAACCGCTTTGCCGAGATACAACGTTTGACGCCCGTGAAGTGGAGAGTCCAAATGAACACTCCTGTTCTCGATGTCTAGAACAGCCTTATGGATGGTCAACCACGATATTCCCAATATGGCATTGATTCCTTGATCTTCAAGAATAATGAGGGTGGTAGGATAAGTTTTTCCACCCAAACAAAGTGGTGCTCTAGAAACGACTTCATTAGTTGATATGTATCCACCTGGCGAATGAATAAGGTAAGAACCTTTTGTGGTAGTTGTGGAGATTTGATCCTGGATCACCGTCGCCTTGCTAATGAAATTATGTGTTGCACCAGAGTCGAATAGAATGACAACCGGCTTGTCATTTAATGTGAACCTGCCCGCAAGAACTGGACCTCCTTTGGGCAGATCATCGACTGACACATAATTAACAGTTCCCACTTTGCACATAACTTTTGTTTGCTGTCCAATATCACTCTTTGGAACTGAACCCGCAGACATAATGTTGCTGCTCGGTTCAGTTGCTTCATTGATGTTGAGTTCATTGTCAATATAAAGTGGGACACCACTTGGTTCAACTGAGAATTCACCGGGATCATCTTCAACATCTTGATGGAAATAACATTCTGGTGCACCTTGTTGATACTGAGGTGCATGAGAAATAAGTTGCTGCTGTGGTGGAGGTGAATAAAACCTCTGGGGAGTAGAAGAGTCGTCATACTCCTAGAATGACTGCACCTCTTGTGGAACCTCTTGACCGGAAGGTGAACGGATTACCAACCGATACTTCTGAGGCAGATAATTGCATTCATCCTATGATGAGTCTCTCTCCCTCTTTTCTTTAAGGTAGAGATTGGAATAATATTCCTGAGTGATAGCACAACTAACAAACTCATAAAAATTCTCTTGGCTAACTTGAGCCAACTCACATTGCAGCCTAGCAGTCAGCCCTCGGTAAAAATGATAACCTTTCAAGGATGGTGATTTCACATAATCAGGGACATATTGAGCTAAGCAATTGAATTCCTTTGCATACTCAATAACACTCATTTCTCCTTGTTTTAGATTCCAGAATTCATCAAGACTTGTTTGCATTATGCCCGCAGGAACGAAGCGAGCATGAAATGCATCCTGGAACTCCGTCCATGTGACATGATGCCCTTCTGGTTGGATAGCAAGGTATTCTGCCCACCATGCTCCAGCAAAGCCGTGAAGCTGCTGAGCGGAAAATAGAGTCTTCTGGAATTCATCACATTGAATCAACCCAAATTTAGACTCAGTGACACGTAACCAGTGATTTGCTTCACAATGGTCAGCCGCTTCGGAGAATACCGGCGGTTGTGTCGCCAAGAAATCCAGATAAGTGCTCGGGGTTGGTATGTGATGTTGAGCCTCTCTATTTATTCCTTGCTGAACTAGAGTTTGAAGAGTTTCATTCATCTTTGCCATAATTTCCATCAATCCGGTTGGCGATGACTCTTGTGATGAAGTCGAGTCATTCCCGCCTCGACTCGAACCTCCAAGCTCCATTTGAGAATGTGTGCGTACCATACTGCACGAAACAAAATTTTGAGTCAATCAAAATTCTATCTCAGTAGTAAGTAAAGATAAGTAAAACATGAAATGTCATGAAACTTATGAAAGCATACCCACATTCATGTTTAAACAAATCTTAAGTACGCTAAACTAATCAGCTGGACTACCCTGACCAGTTCCCACAAACTCCAAAATTTACAAAGGTTAACTACAGATTCTTGACTTGAGTTCAATACCAAAGTTTTAGTAAACTTCAGTATCTTTCTAACGAGTACTCCTATGTCTTCAGATCATCTCTGGATCCAAATTTATGATTGCTCAAAGTTTATAGAATTCCTGGGTAAAATTTGCCAGCATCTCCTTTGTATGTGGCTACCTTTATCACAGTTGTATATGCAAATACAATAAGAATCTGAGCAAACTCTGAACGACAACCATGTTGCAAATTTCATAACCTATCCAACGGTGTATCATAGGCTCCTTAAGGATTTTTCTACAGGAAGTTATGGCTTAAAAACAGAAAGGTCCAGAGAGGTTTTTGCTGCTGTCCTGGTTCTGAACAGTCTGCCTTCAACTGGACTTAACTTGTGATTTTGCTCTGGAGGTCTACAAAGAAGTTGTAGAACACTTTAAAATCTTTACGGAACTGTATCATACACCTTAATTGGCTAAATCTACTCAGAGTTATGCTCTGTTAAAGTCCAGCAAGAATTCCTGCCAGAAACATAGCACTCTGTTTTTTGAAATCTTTGAAGCCTAGTCATGCTCTCATTTGAATCTTAGCTCAAAATAAGAGTTCAGTAACTAATATTTGTTTCAAACTTCCATTTTTAGTTGAAAGTTAGTTTATGAATTATTTCTTCATAGGGAAGAGGTTATTAATTGTAGTACGGTGTCGATGCACCGTAAGAAACATGTCGGTACTACGTTGCCTCACCAAAAGAAAAATCCTAACCGGGTTATACCGGCATATACGTATTATCAGTGGCACTAAGACGGTCTCTCGCACACGTGTACTACATGGGATACATACATGGTTAGTACCTGCAGAAGAACACTCAATAGTGGTGCACTCAAGGGTTGTTTTCATTTTAGGCATGTCCATATTTGAAAGTAAATATAAACGCCCGTATCATTGCCATACGGCCATCCTTGAGTTAAGCCACGTCTCAAAGTACGTGATCATGTTTTAACACCACACGACGGGGAACCCGAGTATATCATGAATGGGTCGTCACGGTTCGGAATGTTATCAACCCAACAGATACCACCTACTGCCCTGCAGGGCACGCCGATGGCAAGCGCTATGTATGTCCTCCTAGGCTATTTTCAGAAGAACACACTATCACGTTACTGACCACACGATGGGGTCTCCACTTTCTTGCCTAATGCACGCTAGGGATCAGCGTTTCATATGAACTCAGGAACATGAAGAGTCCAATAGTTTCATATTAACGTCCAACACCAAGCTGTGAGACCTAGCACTGAACCACTTTCCTCGTCAGGGGAGCTAACCGAAATTGAACCGCTTTCGGTTGCGTTCCTTACCATGCTTACTTGAGCGTAGGTGCGTCGTTACATAATAAAAAATCAGAATTATAACACATATGTTAGTCATGCCACTTTAAGTAACTATACTACTATAGTCCTTATGTGGGCCTAATAACGTTTCCTCACCATATCCTATGTTTTTGTCATAATATGATCCTTATTCCATGCGCTATTACCAATGCAGCTCTGATACCACGCTGACAGGGTCCCGACGCCGCCCGTTGAGTCGCAGGGATGGGGCACCTCGCCCGGGAATTGCATTGGGTGGTGCCGTTTTATGCGGCACCCAACAGCACACATATAGGGAAAACTGTATTACATAAATCAAATGCAGAAGCTTACAAATGTTCTTTGTAAATAATTTATATAAAATAGCTACAGCAGAAGTCTATAAACACCTCACGTCGAATAACTAGTGAGCACCCGAGAAGAGTTCCAGCCCGCGGACTCCCCTCGCTACCAACACGAAGACATGGCAGCGGCTAGGTCCTCCATGTGTAACATGACTCGGAAGTCTCCGAGTCTCACCGGACAACCTTCTTTATATGCGTCGATTTTAACCTGCAAAACCACTCATATAGCAAGAGTGAGCACAAAGGCTCAGCAAGACTTAACCGTCTCTCCTAAGACAGGCAACTCTACATGAAAGTAACTTAAGACCTAAACATATAAGTTGCAAAAAGACTCACCTACGAGTTCATCCTTAACTTTCAGATTTTAGCCATAATAGTAGTGACCTTGCGCCCAGCAACATTGGAACTCCACAATCAAACAAAAAACGTTTCATTCCAATGTTACTTGTCCCAAGGTGGAAAATAACTTTAGTTTGCTCTATCTCTACTTCAAACAGGGTTTTCATGCAATTTAAAATAATCATAGCAGCAATTAAAACTTTGTATACTGTTTCCACATAAGTTGATTACTACGTCACAAAATGGGAGCAAGCGGTACTCAATAACCGTGAGGGATGGTGATTCGAATCAAACACTGCCCGGATAGCTCGACACATACGCCTGCCTCTGAAGACCCAAATTTGGCGTCCTTCATTACGTCGTATGTGGCAACCTTTCGCAGGACACTCGACTGTAGAATCGATCGCGCCGTCTCGGGCTCATATGTCTAACGAGACGATGTGGTATGCCTCTACAATCCAGTTAATCTGGTACATCGGTTTCTTGGGTCCCATATAGCAGTAAGCATCCGGTACACAACTCAATACTTGCTCCTGGATGTGGCACATGCATCGGTCCTTAACCGACACAGGCAGAGCTACTCGACCAAGACCTCGTCTTGACGCTGCCTACCCTTCTGCCCGATCTCATCTTTAGAAATGTAAACTTTAGTTTGCCTCTTTTCCAAGCACACTTATGTAGTCCTAAACTATAGCTCCCGAGTAGGTTCCATCTACTCGTCTTCTATCGGATGTCCTAGTCTATTTAGCACGGCCTTATTCTATAGCAATGACACCTTTCTACCCTTGAATCCAGGGTTCATTTTGGTTATGCAAGTGGAGTATAAAACATACTTGACCTAATGCACATACAAACTCTAATCATCATAGTGAACAAAGTAAAAACTTTATAAAATAGCTTAAATGCAAACCGGAGCTTGCCTTGGTTTTGCAGGTGACTAAAGTCAGATAATTATGAAGTTAGTTGCTGATGACTTGAAGCTTAATCACTGCCCTTCTTGCTCCTTGATCCAAACTTCACTTCTCCTCCACTCTTCCACGTTTAATCACTACACGTTATGAACATGCATGTAGGTTTAATTGTAAAACTTTTGCTAACAAGTTCTAAAGACAGATTAAAACTGGAACTCTGTTTAACAATTTAAAATGACACTGGTGCTAGTGGTTTGGGTTTGGGTTTAAGCACTATGATCAAGTGATAAGTGTGTTTCATGACTTGTGTGTTGATCACTTAATGAAGTTGAAAAGGACAGTGATGATCCAAAGCTCCAATGGAGCCGAAAATTTTCTTGTGTGTTTCTTATCACAAGAAAGCAATCTGGACCAAAATTTAGAATTTTTCACTGAGTAGATCACTCAGAACAATTCCCAAAGCATTTGGGCAAAAAGGAATTAATTCTGAATAAATTTGCACTTTCATGCAATTTCAAGTGAACTATAATTTCCAACATAACTCAGAGAGTATGAATGAATTTTCCTAGGGTTTTTGGAGCTAAGAACTGCCCAGAACTGAATTTCCAAGTTTTGGAAATTCTCTGAAATTGTTTCTGTATTCATTTGAACACAGAAACTTGAAATCTAAATCAACTTCAAATGAGGTGAAACTTTTACAGGAGTTCCCTAACATCCTAAAGAATATTCTGGCCAAATTTGGGAATTTTTGGATGAACCAAACTCCCTCTAAAATTCTTTTGCTGAAAAGCTTTAAAGAATTTTCCAGAATTTAATAATGATTTTCATACAAATTGGGTGGAATATTGGCATAGATTTTTTCAATCTGAATCCACCACAATTTGATTCACTAATTTCGGAACTTCCTAGCAAAAGTTATGAGGTTCTAAAGTTTGAATTGAATTGGGGATTCAAATAAATCGGGAAATGTTTAAACTCTGACCTGGGTCCCGGGTACATGTGTCAATCCCTTGATGCAGCCACACCGTGGTCCAAAGTTACTCAGGCTGTAGCCACAACAGATCAAATGGCCACAGCAAATCCCAGTCTACCGCAACAGCCACTGACCGGTGGGGCCGGAAGCTTCTTCTTCCTCCCGCCCCCTTTTTCCCGCGTGCTTCGCCCCCTCGCCGGCGCGGCGGCGCTTCTTCGGACCTTCCCTTTTCTGGTGGACTAAGGGGCTGAAACTCGCCGCTAGCCTCGCTCTCGACGTGAGGAACTCGTCCCCGTGCTCACCAGAGGCCGGCGATGGCTCTAAACCACCGGGCGACGTGCGGCGGCTCGGTTCTTCCTCCGGCGATGTCGCTCGCCCACTCTAGAGCCCCAAACCAACGGGTCTTTGGTTCTACAGCATCAGTGGTTCATAGGGGTGCTCGGCTTTTGTTCAAACTTGATCGGCAACGGCTCAAAATGAGGTCTCACAGTGTGCCCGGCGGTTCCCACCATGACCGTCGCTCGGAAATCTTGAAATCGGCCGCTAACACGGGGTTTCAAGCTAGGGTTGTGAAGGGGAATTGGTCGCCGAATACTCTAGATCCTTTGTGCATGATTTGATGAACTCTAAATAAGAATTGAGGGTGAGTTCTGGAGTTTCATACTGAAAGGTCCATGGAGGTGCTCCGGGAGAAGAACGGCAAATTCAGCCGCTAGGTTTCACGGCTTGCTCCAAGCTTTGGATGGAAGTAGCCCCAAGGCAGGGCGCTCCCGTGGCCGTGCTTGCTCGGTCTTGAAAACCTCCGGTGCGTGCTGTCCACGGCGCCCGATTGCCGGCTTGCTTTAGGTCGCCGCGCGAAAAGCTGTGTTCTCGGTGTAGGGAAGCTTGGCTAGCCCGGTGGTGAGTGGAGAAGGTAGGGGAGGACCCCTCAGCGCTGCTGGTGCAGCTTGGGGAGCTCGGTGGCCTGAGTTTGGTCGTCTCCCGATCAAATTCCAAGATGGCGGAGAGCGGCTGGGTTCAGTTCTTTTGCCGTGCGAGAGAATGAACAGAGCCCGAGTGGAGCCGGTTGATGGCAAAAGATCATGCTGAGACATGAGGAAAGACACTAGGAGGTCGCCAGCGTTAGGGAAGGCATGAGGAGGTGTCCCCCCTGGATTGCAGCTCGGTGTCTCACGGTGAGAGATCGCGTTGGCCTCGGTGTCTTCAGTTGCCACGAGTAGGAACAGAGAACCGACTCCAATATTTCAGATATTTAAGTGTACTGACCACTGGGACCCACTGCCCCTCCTTATCTCCTCAAATTTCTCAAAATTTGGCAAATGTTGAAGTTTAATTATGGGAAGTTCAAACTGAAGTGCATTTGTAGAATTGGACCAATTTTCATCCAAATTCAAATGTTTATTTGAATTCATTGCAATTTAGAGTCCTTTTGGAAAGGGAGTAGCAAAACATTTCAAAAATTTATGAAACTTTGCATACCCACTATTTGGACCTAAGGAATTCAAATATGGAATCTGATTTTAAATTTGGCTGCTGCAATTGAGCTTTTGAACACAACAGTTTGAAATTCCTATTATGTTTCCCTCATTAGAACTTCAAGTTGAAACTTAGTTTACAATCCGATTTTTTAAACTTTCCATTGCACAAGAGACTCCACATATGTGGTTTTAATCCACCTATGGTACAAGCCTATAAGTGACCATAAGCTTGTTTAAGAAGAACTCTCATGTGTATTATCATATGTGGAAAAGTTTAAACAAGTCCCATTTCTTGAGTTTAAACTCAACTTTATTCACAGCTCAAGTTTTCCATTTACAAGTTTTGGGACTTTTACAAAAAGGTGACCCCATATTAAGATGATCATTTAGAGAATCCCTAAAATGATCTGTTTTGTGTTTTAGACAAATTACATATTCTGTAATTACAATTAATTGTCGGTTTCAATGCTGGAAATATGCTTTTAGGCATAAAAACAATTATGCATTCCTGTAACAAATGATATACATTGTATAAAGTAAATATAAAAGGTTTTAGGTGCAGATTAGAATCTGAGAGTTTTATTAAGAGGTATAAAAATTCTGTTTTAGTGCATAAAACATATTTTTAGGCATAAAAACAAAGCTGAACTCATAGTAAAATGATATATACACTAGGAAGGGATTATAAAAGCTTCTAGGGAAAATATAAAGTCTGAAAGTCTTATTAAGAGCTAGGGAAATTTTGTTTAGGCTGAAAGTGCGTATTTTGGGTGAAAAGCTAATGTCTAAATTTTATTTAAGGCTATAGAAATCTGTTAGTAGCTCAAATTTCATTTTAGGTGTATGGTTTAGCCTGAAATTAAGTTAGGAGCAGTAAATACCCTAAAAAGTGAACTTATGTACATGTATAACATTAGCCTTACACAAGAAAGGCAAGTGATAAATGAACATACATCTTTATGCATATTGAATTGTTATGATTTTCTAAGTTGGTTTGCTCCTTATTAAATGTTGTTTGCATTTGCTCTATGTATGTTTGCATGGGTAGAACCAGCCCTAGAGCAGTTTTAAACCTCCAAGATCAAGCTTTTGACGTTCCTTAGCAACAAGAAAAAACAAGTATCCTTGATCACTTTGTACCTAATTTAGGATATTAGCTACAATTAATTATATTGTGTCAGGAATTGTGAAATCCAATGTTAGGATGTTTTCCCTAGTTTTCCATGACTTATTCCTTGTAGCCATGGTGGGAGTTTTTATTGGTATATGAATGGTTGTGCTTTATGCTTAGCCATACTTAGTGTTATGGGGAAACTAGAATATAGAGTACAACTTGATTTTAATGAAGCTTGATGAACACAATGACTTGTTGTAGAGTTAGGAATCTAGGCAAGCTGGATGACTTTAGTTGGTGCTGTGTGCACGAGAAATTGAGTTAGTTTTTAGTGCTTGCCTGGATTCTAAGTACCAGTTTATGGAGCATTTAACCTAGCTTTACAGTGCCACCACATGCTGAGATGTGGCAGTTTGGTTACGTAAAGTTCATTTCCGACTTAGTATGGGTGTTTGGAAGGTGCAGGAAATGGAAGTCAGCGGGACTACCCTGGGAACCGCAAGGCTCAAGAGGGGGCCACTGTAGCGGAGGTTGTAGCCTCCTGGATGCTGTTAGGGTAAAACCTTAGTGGGATCATATTAGTCGGAAATCCCTTTGTAAAGGCCTCGTAGTGATCTCCTGGCTGCACACTATAGAAGTGTGAATGTGGTTTGCTGCCACGGGTAAAATGGAGGTTCTTTTAGTCCATCCAGAAAAGGGGAATGAAATCACTACTTGTAGGTAAAGAGTCACAAATTCCGTAGAGTTGGAAAACTATCATGACAGCCATGCTCACGGCTAAGAGCGGCTCATACTTCTTCATGATTAGTGGATTATGAAGTGAAATGGTTGGGAATGTTAAGTGACAAACCTAGCGTTAATGATGTCATTATGGAAAAGGGATGAACTCAATTATGTAGTGATATAGGTGCTAATTCAAGCTAAGGTGTTAGGACATGTGCGTAGTGCTAAACCATGATGTAAGCGGTTTCTTGACTTGGCCTTCATGTCATTTCTTTTCTCACACTTGCTGAGTACCTTAGGTACTCAGGCTTGCTTTTTGTTGGATTTAATAACTGCTGAGTCTATGGTGATGGTGTGGACTACAATGAAGAGGACGTCGACCCTGAAGACCTTTACTAGGTTTGCGGGATTCCTTGGGCAACGCCTGTGATAGAACTCCACTAGGATTATCCACTGCGTTGTCATTATTTCATCTAATACTTCATTAGTCTTCAAAGACATTTATGTAAGCCTTTATTGTACTCGTTGAACTTGGCATGTAATACAGGGTTTTCACTATTTGTCGCCACATGTATGAATGAACGATCCTGACATACATGTGAGAATTCATTTGGGTTATCTTCATGAAAACTGGGTGTGACATCCAAGAAGCTACTACTTCCATCCCAATGTAAATTTATATTTAAAGTTAGTTAAAGTCAGATTAATCTAATTTTAAATAAATTTTATAGAAAAAGTATTAACATTTATCATATAAAATAAGTATGCTATGAAAATTAAATTCGTGATGAATCTAATGGTACTGATATGGTGTTATAAAATTAATATTTTTTTTCTATAAACTTAATCAAAGTTAGATGAGTTTGACTTTACCAACTCTAAAAATAAATTTACAATATGATGAAGTGAGTAACTTCGATTGTGAGCTATCTGCAGATAGGAGAAAGCTTGTATATAGTACTTGAGTTATCAGTTCAATTATCCTAGTGGCTACCTAGCTAGCTAGCTGGAACAAGCAATTAACTGTATGTTCACAATCAGATAATTTTATCACATGTTTATATGTTGACGTTCAAATCGAGATTGATTTCACGCACATGGTTTTTACCTTGATGCGGTTGAATCAATTCGATAGTAGTTAATGGGATGGGCCGGAGTAAATACTACAACTAGTAGCCTCCATCACAAGTATGGATTTGTTATAGCATCAGAAAAAGTGAATATACCTATGTTCAATAAACTCCAAAGCATCCAATGTATTTTGCCATATATTAATAAAAGAAGGTATCTCATATTAAGAGAAACAGGTCAAACCATAAAAAGAGGAATAACTAACCTACAAATAAAGAAAATAGAACCAAATAATTACAACACCTAAGGCAAGAGAAAAGATTCGCCTGGCCAAACATCAACAACCTTGCACGAGAGAGCCCCATATATGTTATCATTTTTGTTTGAAGGGAGATATATGTTATCATAGTCAAGCATGCCATTCAGTAGCAGCAGTAAAGGATTGTGGTGCAGAAAATAGATTGAATGTTTTGATATATATATATATATATATATATATATATATATCGAGAGAGAGAGAGAGAGAGAGAGAGAGAGGGAGGGAGTCTAGTACAGGAACCAAGACAAACCCTAGACGATGTATGCAACAAGAATGGTAAGGGCTCCAAAGCAACATCTCTAATGAGATTGTGACGTATATGGATGCCACCGTTGCTTGGTCCAACAAGCTGAACCTAGGTTTTCACTCAGAAGATGCTCGTAACCCATGCCTGCATTATTGGGTCAGGGAGACCCCTGCATTCTGTGGACCAAGAAATATTCACTTGGTAGGCGAAGCACCAAATATACTCAAAATCACGGCCGGAACGCACGTTATGCTCGACCTCCAACCTCTTGTTTTGACGCTTGCACTGTGTAAAAGCTTGACCAGATATATAGAATTGGCTGCACAATGATGCATGTCGGCCTGTAGTATATATAGATGGAATTGGCTGCACAATGAGAAGATATATGGAATTGTCTGCACAATGATGCATGTCGACCAGATAACATCGGGTTAAACAAACTACAACAGAAACTCATCCGCTAACAACTTGATCTTATCTTTAAAATAAACTCTTCATCGAGATAATGCTTCTGGTGACGCACATCAACAAACACTCCCCCTCAATCTCAATTTCGTCATACTGAGATTGCTCATAAACTTCTCGAGCAGCTTTATCGGTAGGGATTTTCTGAATCCATCTTTTATTTGATCCCCCAAAGCTATGAACCAAATCTCAAGTTACTTGTTGGCCACTCTGTCCCTAACAAAGTGGTAATCTACTTCAATATGCTTCATTCTAGCATGAAAAACAGGATTGGCAGATAGATACGTTGCACCGAAATTATGACACCATAAACACGCTGCCTTTGGTTGTGAGATCTTCAATTCTTGAAGGATTGATTGAAGCCAAATAATCTCAGCTGTGGCATTGGCCAGTGCCTTATACTCAGCCTCAGTGCTAGATCTTGAATTTATGGACTGTTTTCTAGCGCACCATGAAATTAGATTGGGACCAGAAAAGACTGCAAAACCTCCCGTTGATCTTCTATCATCAACATTACCAACCCAGTCTGCATATGAGAAAGCACGGAAAAGAGTAGACCTAGTCTTTGAAAATTTTAACCCAACACCACATGTTCCTTTGACATACCTCAATATACGCTTGACTGCCAACAAATGTTCGGATGTGGGGGCATGTAGAAATTGACAGACTCTAATAACTGCAAAGGAGATATCTAGACGCGTCATTGACAAATATTAAAGTTCACCTACTACACTTCTATAGGTGGTAGCATCTTCTGTATTCAGTGCTTCTCCTTCTACTGCTGACAGCTTTTCTGGACTTACCATGGGAGAGCTAACTGGCTTACAATTTGCCATATTTGCTCTTTTCATAATATCTCCGACATATTTTGATTGAGACAGAACTAAACCATCCGAATCATAATGCACCTCAATTCCTAGAAAATAATAAAGACAACCAAGATCTTTAAGAGCGAAGCCTTATCATAGATCAGCTAGCAAGGCATTGATGGCCTTCTCAGAAGAGCCTGTTACAATGATGTCATCTACATACACAAGCATAAACACGATAGTACCTTCCTTGTGATAAATAAATAGTGATGTGTCTGATTTTGAGGGTAGAAAACCCAGGTCCTGTAATCTTGTACTGAGACGTGAATACCATGCACGTGAGACCTGCTTGAGTCCACAGATGGCCTTATCAAGTTTCATACATAATTTGGTTTATGTTTATCAACAAAACCAGGATGTTGTCTCATGTACACCTCCTCTTCTAGAAAACCTGGAGAAAAGCATCCTGAACATCCAATTGTCGAAGTTTCCAGTTCTTGATACTGCAATAGAAAGTACAAGACGAACTGCAGCAATTTTGACATCTGGAATGAAGGTGTTTCATAATCTATACCGTATCTCTGTTTGAACCTCTTGGCTACCAATTGAGCCTTGTAGCGATCAATAGTTTCATCTGCCTTGTGCAACCTTATAAACCCATCTACAGTCAATTATATTTCTCCCCAGTTTGCCGGAACAAGACATCATGTGTTGTTGTGGCACAGGGCTTCAAACTAATCTTGCATAGCACTCTTCGATCTCTGATCAGATAGTGCCTGTTGTAGATTGTCCCACTCACCAGATGGGCAATAATTTCCATACCACATATACCCAGGAAAAAGAACTTTTGGTCAAACTATATCATGTTGTAGACGGGTTACAGCTCGCCGTGGTGTTGATGTAGCAGCAACATTCGGCACAGAAGATCCAGAAGAGACCGTAGCAGACCCCATATCCTCTCTGTGCCCTGCACCTTGCTGCCCTGAACCAGAGATGACTTGCAATGGATGCACAAACACCGAAGAAGATGCCACGTCAGGTTACTGATTGCCTATCGCATCTCCTATTGCAGATCCTGGTGCGGTGGCAGGCGGCGTCCCCATCGAATTCAGCGGACCAGCATCAATCCCGATGGCAGAATTAATCTGAACATAGTTTTCGCGTGATTGATCGCTGTCACGCGGAGAATCACCCTGGAGGTTGGTGCCTGAGTTATTTCTCTGCTGATCATTGACCATATTATCTCCTCCAATCAAATGCTCCTGTACACGAGAATTCTCAAGATGAACATTAGTAATAGATGTAGGAACATCAAACCTTTGTTAATTTGGTATTAAGTGAACCCCGATTCATTAGATATGTTAGATGAATGAAGTAGAATTTCTTTTCTTGGCCGTGTCCCAGCATTCTAGATAGAGAGCAAAATGGGAAAATGGACCCACCGAAGACAACATCAGTACATATATATACACACCCGTTCACAACATATGAACATTTATATCCTTTGTGCATATTACTACCATGTAATACACACTGTTTGGAGCAAAAAATTAATTTGTGCTCACTGTACTCACAAATGCGGCCAACACGCACATCCAAATGTACGAAGAAGAAAATAGTATGGTTTTTTTTTTGAACAGGTGTTCTAGGGGTGTAGAATTGTCTATTACCTTGCTGGGAATCTGATAAATGAGGAAGGTAGCTGCCAAAAACGCCTCATCCCAAAACTTGAGGGGCATAGAGGCTTGAGCAAGTAGAGAGAGTCATACTTCTATGATGTGATGATGCTTTTTTTCAGAAGATCCATTTTGCTGATGAGCATGAGGACAAAAAACATGATCAGTAGTGCCAAGGTGTTCGAAAAAAGAATTTAAGTTTCGATATTCCCCTCCCCAATTGGATTGAACAGTAATGATTTTTCTCCCAAACATCCTTTCGGCATAGGACTGAAATTGTGAGAAAATTTGAAACACGTCAGATTTTGTCTTGAGCAAATAAATCCACGTAAATTTACTGTAGTCATTGATAAAACTGACATAGTTCTTGTTTTTATTAATAGAGTCTAGGGCAGGACCCTAAACATCTGAAAAAAACAACTTCAAGTGAAGCTTTAGACACATTAAAAGACTTTGGATATGGCAATTGATGACTCTTTGCTTTTTGATCAGCATCGCGTGTTGGAATTTGGCCTACATGAGCAGCACCCCAGTTCCTGGGCTGAATTATTTGGGCCAAATCTATTGGTATAAAGCCAAGGTGTGGTGTGCAGAGGTGGCTGGGATGTTGAGTCCCACCTTGCCCACCTAGATGGATGTTTCCCAATATATATAGTGACCTTTGGAGTGTTTCTTAACATGAGAATAATGAGGGAGATAAGGCTACTGCTATGGACACAAACACACATGCACGCGCGCATTTCGCGATTTTACGCATATTTATCGCATGACTTGTGACTTGTGACTTGCGCGTTCGCATCGTGACGAGTTGTGTTCAACTGAGCCTTTATTTTCTGCCACTTGTATAATTTGAAATATCTCATCAACACCTAGAATGCCAGGTCAACCTGAGGAGTAATGTGGCATAACTGCAGACACACGTTTAATGTGTGTAATGACGCGTAAATACAGACACACGTTTAATGTGTGTAATATCGCATAAATGCAGACACATGTTTAATGTGCGTAATGATGCATAAATGCAGGCACACGTTTAATGTGCGTAATGATGCATAAATGCAGACACACTTTTAATGTGCGTAATGTCCATAATTGCTCCATTAGTTGCACGTTGAAGGATTTCAGGGGGCGGTTTACTGAAATTATGCCAGATCGAATTTGAGAGGGTTGTCAGGCTCGAGTATAAAGGAGACGTCCTGGGTACTGGAGAAGACACAAAAACTCACCCCTCCCAGAAACTGCTCTGCGCCGCCGGTTTTTGCCTTCCGTCCCTCCATCCGTCGTGCAACGTATTGAGTGAGAGCGGTGTCTCCGAACCGACAACCGGTGATCTGAAGACCTGCACGGGTACCGGTGATCAGGTTTCTGGGAAGTGCGCTGGCACGGCCGCTCGCAGCTCTTCCATCATCCTCAATATCTTCGTCATCTAATCCTCTACTTCCTTAGCGGGATTTTTGTAAGTAAGTACTCGATCCATGACTGATTCGATATTTTTGATGAGCGGTCTATTTGTATATGTTTTAATTCATTTTCGTCTAATACTAGCACTGTTCATGTTGACTGCTAGTATATTTGTTTTTCCTATTTCTCTGTTCTGGTTTGTCAAATTAATTGCATGCCATGTGAATTTTCCAACAATCCAGAAATCTGATAGAATTAACATGGCTGGACTTACTGATGCGCTAAAACCTGAACGATTTGCCAGGGGTGACAATTTTAAGAGATGGCAGACACGGGTCAAGTTCTGGCTCATGTCGATGAAGATCTGGTGGATGATTTCCCCAGTTCTTCCTCTCACTGAGGAGCAGAACCGTGACTATGAACTGAACAATTCAACTTGTCTTGGTTGCTTGTTGTCACTTGTGTCTGATCAACTCTGTGATATTTACATGAACCATACATCGGCTAAAGAATTACGAGAGGCCCTAGACCGAAAATATGCGGAATCAGATGCTGGACGTGAACTATATGTTAATGACCAGTACCATGAATACAAGATGGTCGATGATCGATCTATCGTGGAACAAGCTCATGAGATCCAGCTTCTCGTGGGGGAACTTGCACATTTTGATACTGTCTTGCCTGACAAATTCGTGGTTGGTGGAATTATTTCCAAACTGCCTCCATCTTGGAGAAGTTTTTCCACGAGTCTTAAACACAAGAAAGAGGTTATGACTGTTGAAAATCTGATCTCAACTCTTGATGTTGAGGAAAAGGCAAGATCCAAGGATGTGCCTCGTTCTGTTCCGTGAGAAGGAACTCCTTCTAATGCCAATGTGGTTGAAGGTAAATCGGGTGGTGGCAATAAGAACAACAAAAACTGGAAAGGAAAGGCCAAACAAAACACTAGCTTTAAGAATAAGAAGAAAGAAGACCTCACTTGCTTTGTGTGCAGCGAGCTTGGCCACATAGCCAGGAAATGCCGCAATAGAAAAGGCAAGAAAGGTGGTGGTTAGAAATATGTGAATGTCACTATTAGCGAGGCTGGAGGAACGTTTGGAGCAGGGTATGTTCCAGAAGTTTTTCTAGCATGTCATTCTACCGATTGGTGGTTAGACACAGGAGCTAATGTGCATGTGTGTTCTGACTATACTTTGTTTTCTTCTTATCAGGCTACCGACAATTGCTCCGTGTTGATGGGCAATGGGTCTAAGACTGCTGTACATGGAATTGGAAGAGTCAATCTGAAGTTGACCTCCGGAAAGACTCTTTCTTTGAAGAATGTGCAGCATGTCCTTGGAATAAATAGGAACCTGATTAGTGGTTCTCTTTTATGTCGTGATGGCTATAAGTTAGTGTTTGAGTCGAACAAATTTATTGTTTCGAAGTTTGATTTGTTTATCGGAAAAGGCTATGATAGTGGAGGACTGTTCCGCCTTTCAGTTGTTGAAGATTGTAATAACCTTGTGAACACAGTTGCTTGTTCTAAGTCTGAATGCAATGGAAGAGAGGCTACTGTTTGGCACTCTCGGCTTTGTCACATTAATTACGACCGCATCATTAAAGTGTCCAAACTTAATTTGATTCCAAAAGTTCCTGTTGAAAGAAGATCTAAGTGTCATGCGTGTGTGCAAGCTAAGCATCCACGTAAACCTTTTAAAAGCGTGGAAGAGAAGAGCTTATCACCACTAGATCTTATTCACTCAGATTTGTGTGAAATGAATGGAATTTTGACTAGAGCAGGTAAGAAATATTTTATATCTTTTATTGATGATGATACAAGATATTGTCAACTCTATCTTATTAAAACGAAAGATGAGGCACTAGATTATTTTAAAATCTATAAGGCTGAGGTAGAAAACCAACTAGAAAGAAAAATCAAACGAGTTAGGTCCGATAGAGGAGGGGAGTATCTTTCTAATGATTCCGGCGAATATTGTGTGGAACATGGAATTATCCATGAGACAACGGCTACCTACTCACCCCAATCTAATGGGGTGGCTGAGCGGAAAAACCGAACACTTACAGACTTGGTTAATGCCATGCTGGACAGTTCGGGTTTATCCAACTCATGGTGGGGGGAAGCTATTTTGACCGCATGTTTTGTGCTAAATTGAGTTCCATCATCTAAGTGTGAAAAAACCCCATATGAAGGATGGAGAGGAAGAAAGCCTACTCTCGGTTTCTTACGTGCATGGGGCTGTTTGGCCAAAATTAATGTGCCTGCGTGTAAGAAACAAAAATTGGGACCAAAAACCGTGGACTATGTCTTTCTAGGATACGCACAACACAGTGCAGCTTATAGATTTTTAGTGATTAAATCCGAGATTCCTTATGTGCACGTTAACACCGTGACTGAATCTCGTGATGCCACATTTTTCGAGAATATTTTCCCAATGAAGGATAGAGTTGCAGGTCGTAGCGAGACATCTACTAGTTTTACTCCTAATCCTTCTTCATTATTCATACCTTGTTCTTACACTGAAAAACCCATTGAGGATGACAGTACAAATATTGCTCCTCGAAGGAGCAAGAGACAAAGGATTAAAAAATCCTTTGTTGATGATTTTACTGTCTACCTTATTGATGACACACCCAAAACACTTTCAGAAGCATATGCATCGCCAGATGCAGAGAGCTGGAAGGAGGCAGTACATATTGAAATGGAGTCCATTTTAACAAATGGAACTTGGGAAATATGTGATTATCCAGTTGGGTGTAAACCTGTTGGGTGTAAGTGGATATTTAAAAAGAAACTCAAACCAGATGGTACAGTCGATAAATATAAGGCTAGACTTGTAGCCAAGGGATTTATCCAAAAGGAAGGCGAGGATTTTTTCGATACTTATTCACCTGTTGCTAGGTTAACCACAATTCGTGTGCTAGTTGCACTTGCTGCGTGTAATGATCTCCTCATTCATCAAATGGATGTGAAGACGGCTTTCCTAAATTGTGACCTTGATGAGGAGATATATATGAAGCAGCCTGATGGTTTTGTGGTGCCAGGGCAAGAGAACAAAGTGCGTAAGTTACGAAAATCCTTGTATGGCCTCAAGCAGGCACCAAAGCAGTGGCATGAGAAGATCGATAGAACTATGACCTCAGCAGGCTTTGTGGTAAATGAAGCCGACACATGTGTGTACTATCGGTTTGGTGGGGGTAAAGGAGTAATACTATGCTTGTATGTAGATGATATATTAATTTTTGGGACTAGTATCGATGTGATAAATGATGTAAAATCATTCTTTTCCCAAAATTTTGACATGAAGGATTTGGGAGAGGCCGATGTTATTTTAAACATCAAACTGATTAATGGTGAGAATGAGATTATTTTAAAACAATCTCATTATATGGAGAACATTCTGAGTCAATTTGGATACTCAGACTCTAAAGCTTCTTCAACACCATATGATCCTAGTCTAAAGCTTCACAAGAACAGAGGACAAGGAATTAATCAGCTAAGATACTCCCAAATTATTGGTTCTCTCATGTATCTTGCTGGTGCAACTAGACCTGACATCTCATTTGCTGTAAGCAAATTGAGTCGATTTACTTCCAGCCCTGGAAGAGATCACTGGTGTGCACTAGAACGTGTAACGAGATACTTGAGAGGTACATCATCTTATGGGCTTCACTATACTGGGTACACTGTTGTACTGGAAGGGTATAGTGACTCAAACTGGATCTCAGATGCAGTTGAGATCAAAGCCACTAGTGGGTATATATTCACTATTGGTGGTGCTGCAGTTTCATGGAGGTCTCGCAAATAGAGTATATTGACAAAGTCTACTATGGAGGCAGAACTTGTAGCACTTGAGACAGCCACAACTGAGGTTGAGTGGCTGAAACAGCTCTTGATGGACTTGCCATTAGTCGATAAACCTGTACCGGCTATTCTTTTGCATTGTGATAATCAAAGTGTGATCACAATTGTAGGCAATGCAAAAGAAAATTTGAAGTCCTCAAGACATGTGAAACGGCGAATCAAATCCGTGAGACATTTGAAAAATATAGGAGAGATTGCCGTTGAGTATATCAATACTAAAAGAATTCTTGCAGATCCTTTTACTAAAGGATTAGCACGTGCTGTAATTGATGAAGCATCAAGGGAAATGGGTTTGAAACCCACGTGATGTTATCATACAATAGTAACCCAAACTATTTGATTGGAGATCCCGTGAAGTAGATCTTGGGAAAAACAAGTTGTATAGATAACTAGAGAGTACTATTCATTATTCATTTCCGTTAGAAGATGCGTACTCTCAGTACTGCATGGAAGGTTGACTTTAATGTCTTACTGTGTTCTAAGGCCTATTTTTGCAAGATACGATCCTGCAGGGTATACTTGTAAGAACACACCTATATGAGTTTGACTGTGAGGTCGCAGTCTATGAGATATCGGTAATCTCAAATAAACTCATGAACAGACACGGGAGCAAGACTGTAATGCTCCAACCATAGGCATGGCTTTAGTCGGCCTAGCATCAGCGATGCTTTCATCTAAAACTTACTTACACAAAACTAGCAATTCAAGGCTGTGTCCATTGCAAAGTTGTAAGTATATGAATCATGGAATGCTAGGTGCAGCTCAACCCGTTATGGGTCTGCACAGGAAAGTTGATATATGAAAGCGCAGAAATGTTACTTGTAGACCTTGGCTTTTGGTGAGGAATGTTGGAATTTGGCCTACATGAGCAGCACCCCAGTTCCTGGGCTGAATTATTTGGGCCAAATCCATTGGTATAAAACCAAGGTGTGGTGTGGAGAGGTGGCTGGGATGTTTAGTCCCACCTTGCCCACCTAGATGGATGTTTCCCAATATATATAGTGGCCTTTGGAGTGTTTCTTAACATGAGAATAATGAGGGAGATAAGGCTTCTACTATGGACACAAACACACACGCACGCACGCGCGCGTTTTGCGATTTTATGCGTATTTATCGCATGACTTGTGACTTGCGACGTTGCGCGTTCGCGTCGTGACGAGTTGTGTTCAATTGAGCCTTTATTTTCTGCCACTTGTATAATTTGAAATATCTCATCAACACCTAGAATGTCAGGTCAACTTGAGGAGTAATTGTGCCATAACTACAGACACACGTTTAATATGTGTAATGACGCGTAAATACAGACACACGTTTAATGTGTGCAATATCGCGTAAATGCAGACACATGTTTAATGTGCGTAATGATGCATAAATGCAGGCACACGTTTAATATGCGTAATGATGCATAAATGCAGACACACGTTTAATGTGCGTAATGGCCATAATTGCTCCATTAGTTGCACGTTGAAGGATTTCAGGGGGCGGTTTACTGAAATTATGACAGATCGAATTTGAGAGGGTTGTCAGGCTCGAGTATAAAGAAGACGTCCTGGGTACTGGAGAAGACACAAAAACTCACCCCTCCCAGAAACTGCTCTGCACCGCCGGTTTTTTCCTGTCGTCCCTCCATCCGTCGTGCAATGGATTGAGGGAGATCGGTGTCTCCGAACCGACGACCGGTGATCTGAAGACCTGCACGGGTGCCGGCGATCAGGTTTCTGGGAAGTGCGCTCGCACGGCCGCTCGCAGCTCTTCCATCGTCCTCAACATCTTCGTCATCTAATCCTCTACTTCCTTAGCGGGATTTTTTAAGTAATTACTCGATCCATGACTGATTCGATATTTTTGATGAGCGGTCTATTCGTATATGTTTTAATTCATTTTCGTCTAATACTAGCACTGTTCATGTTGACTGCTAGTATATTTGTTTTTCCTATTTCTCTGTTCTGGTTTGTCAAATTAATTGCATGCCATGTGAATTTTCCAACATCACGCACATGATCATCAACCTTTGAATAGGGAAAACAAAATTTATTCAGAACTTCTAGAACTTTGACTGAGGAGGGATGTCCTAAACTATTATGACATCTGAGTGGTTGTGGGTTTCTCCATGCTGGAGGTATTTTTATTGACGGGGAATGTGTCGGTGCCAAGGGGTAGAGCCCTCCTACTGGTCTACCGTGATGAATGACCTTCTTCGACTCTTGATCCTTGAAAACAAAAAAAATGAGGGTGAAGATCAAGGAATACATTGTTGTCACATGCAAGTTTATTAGCTGAACAAAATTCTTTTTTGCTTGTGGAATGTGGAGAACATTGTTTAGATTCAGTTTTGAATTGCGGGTATTTAATATCAAATGACCAATGTGTTCAATGTTCATACCTGCACCACTTGTCATATGAACTTGATCAGTTCCGTGGTAGCGCTCCTTCACATGTAGTTTATCAAGCTCGCATGTGATATGATCCGTAGCCCCCAAATATACATACCAATTCGTGTCAATTCCAAGGAACTAGGATTGACAGCCACTGCCGCAGTTCTTTCTTCTCACATGTAATCTTTTTTGGAACCGTTTTCAGCACCAGTTTACTTCATGTCCAATTTTCTTGCAAAGTTGACATTGGAGTCGATCACCACCTTCACCACATGCCTTCTGGTTCATGCCATCTCCTTGCTTGTTATTTCCTCGCTCACTAGAGTACCCTCGGCCACATTCTCCACGGCCACTGTGACTCCAGCTGCTGCGCCCTCTGGTTGCCGAGTTAGCAGATGAGAGAGGAGGCTCTCCCCCGTTCTGCATATGCAGCCGCATTTCAAAACTCAAAAGATGGGCATATAGATCACTCAGAGGTACTGTAGTCATAGCAGTCACCACAGGATTCCATTCATAATCCAGCCCCACAAGAATATAAGAAGATAGATCATCATCGTCTAGAGGCTTCCCTGCTATGGCCATTGCATCACCAAGTGACATCATTTTGGCAAAGTATTCTGCCACAGAAAGGTCCTCCTTTTGTGTTCAGCAAGTTAAAGATGAAGCTGCATGATTCATGCACGAGATTGTGACGAATACATGGATTAAAGGACCATCCATACTTCAGCAACGGTAGACAGCATCGTAACTTGAGATAATATCTCTCTTGAGAGAGATGAAAGAAGGTACCCCAGCAATTGCTGTCCGTGCGAAACCCAGAGAGCATAGCTCAAGTTTTAAATGTAGGAAGCCTTTTCTTCTCCCTTGTAATTCTTCACTGTGACCTCGATCTCTTCTGGAGGTGCTTTAACCGAGCCATCAAGAAAGCCTTCAAGGCGATGCGCACAGAATGCTGGAAGGACTTAAGCTTGCCATAATGAATAATTATCACTCGTAAGCTTCTTAGTCACATAGCTGAGAGAGAGATTATTGGCAATAATGTTGGTCCAGGCCGTGGTGTTTGAGCTTGAAGCCATGGATCTCTACGGGAGAAAGGAAAGCCCTGGTACCATGAAGGCTGCTGTAAAATCCCCACTTTACGCATGTCTAGCTTTTCTGTAGGATTTAAATCCGCAGGGTTGAATTCATATTGAATTAGATTTTCAAATTCAAAATTTGGGTACATGGAACAAAGGAAAGGATAAAAAGTAATTAAACGACAACATTTCCAATTTGGGCACAAGAGAGGGTTAACCCACTATATTCAAATTCAGCTTTTGGAATTTACTGCAAACTTTGCATTTAAATTGGGAGTCACGGTTTTTTGGGGGGAGACTGCCGGTGAGACCCACATGTCATTGGAATAGAGACAACCTCGAGTGTTCTTCTGTGTGAGCTCGACACCGAGGCGCATGCAATCTTCCACCAAGCTGTCTTTGCCTTTGCTCCCAATGGCGGTTCCATCAATTCCTCTGCTGCTCGATAAACGTCGCTGGTGCACAACCAAAAACTTTCACCTCTGTTCTCATGCTCCACTCGCACGTTCAGCCGAAAAACACACCGAGCTCCCGCCTCCTCTGATCTCATCGCCGATCGGCCTCTGGCAGCTTTGGCACCCGGTTGAGCCACCCAGGAGCTGCGCCGGCCTCTACTCGACGTCCTCCACACCTCACCAGCTCGTCTCTGGCTTCCTCCGATAGGTGCTACACCGTTTCTTCCTCCGCAAGTCTGAACAAAGTCGCGCCCTCACTGATCAGCGTCGCCCGGCCAGCTCAGAGCCTCTCCGGTGCGATCAACCCCACACTGAGGTTCGTCACGACATCTAGCTACTCATCCCGGACCCCCATGCTCTATCCTAGTGCCGGCTAGCCAGCGCCTGACCCGAGGATGTGGATCATCCAAGGCACATTAGCATGGCGTGGGGGTGCATAGTACCGCTTGACCAGTCCGACGTGGAATTTGAAGTTTGGTGACAGTATACGTGAAGAACCGATAGAACTCGAAGTGGGAAATTCTCCAAACATGCTTGATCATCCTTACTTCGGTTGAAGCAATAGGAACTCAGGCTCCTAACGATCACATGGGCCAAAGCCATGGGAAAATGACCATTGGTTGAGCTGGGCGACGGGAATTCATCGCCGCTGGCCAAAATGAGGCAGGTCACCGTCGAGGTCATGTTTCCGGTCGGTTGCTGCTCGGTTAGATTGTAGAATCATATTCTTTGACCTCTAGTGGTGCTGTACGGCAACTTAGCTCGTCGGCTTAGGCGCTGGACTCGATGGTGGCTGTCGGTGCCGCGCTGCCAACCGCCGCCGCCGGTGCCGACCTATTCCCCAGCGGTTTCACGCTGCACAAGGTTGTCCGGCTGCTAGGCCATGCGCTGAGGGTTGTGTAGGGTGAAACCACATTGAAAATGATCGAGAAACAGTGAAGATCGGGGCGCGCCACTGCCAGGTCTGGTGCACGCGGACGCCCTGGTCGCGAGGTTGAAGACGACTCTGACCTGGGGGCCCCACTGTCAGCCTCGATGGGAATTTCCTTTAGCTAAATAAATCCAGAAAATGTGCAAACTTTGCAAGCCCATAACTTGGTGTAGGAAGCTCCAAAAATAGTGAGAGAAATTTTGCTGGAATCCTCATAAAGAGTACTTTGCAGAGGAGCAAAGTGCTTGCTACGAAAATACCCAGTATTTTCTGTAGAATTCTTTTTTACTTATTCTTTTGGGAGTAATTCCAGGAATATATCTTTATGAAACATTCCCATTTTTGGTCAGACAATCCTTCTCCTAGTTCATGATCTCCAGTAATCTTAGGAATTTTGGAGCTGATTAAGGTGGATTAATCAGTAGGTTTTTTCAGGGTTAAATAAATTAGCTGAAAAACCCCAGAATAAATTCCAGAAATATAGATTGAGTTTCAACAAGCAATTCTGGCCAGCAGAAATTTTAGAAAAATCTGAAACAAAATTTTCTAGAACCCTTAAGTCCATACCTATTATAATATCATATTCTCCAATATGAGAAGGTATGATTTATATTCCTATAAACCATTGTATGTTAAATCTTCCAAGAACTTTTGTGGCCTACTCCTTCATCAAAAACTTCTGAAAATTTTATCATACTCCTATCATGAGTTTAGAAAGCTCCTGTAAAAATTTAAACCCCAGAATCCTCTGTCTTCATATAGTTTGGTTCTGTAGTTTTATATATCATATTAATTCATAATGTGATGCATTGTTTATTGATCATTTCGATAGCGAGACATCTCGAAAAGACTTCGGAGGCTGCTGACATGAATTCTATTGACAGAAACCTTAGTCGGGATCAACAGTAAGGCAAGCCCCAGTTTGCATCAAAAATTCACGAGTTTATATTTGTATACGCTTTATAAATCCCTGGAGTATAAGTTAGATTAGATTTTAACTTAAGTGTAACAGCTATGATCAAGTTAAGAAAATTTGAAAAGAGGCATAACTCGAGTAGGCCATTTCCTACTCGTGAACAGGGATTAAGGGGGATCAATCGGAAGAGTTGGGAATTGATACACTTAATTGGGAAATGGAGACCGGGCAGGATGGACGGAATGCTCAAGGACGTGGTCCCGTGAGCATAGTCCCTGTCTGAGTCAATTGAGGACCGTTCTCGTGTGTGAACCCGCTGGACAAGTTTGACCTTGTACCGGATGCATACTGGCAATATGGGACCCAGGAAACCAATGTAACATGTTAACCTGGGTGTCGAGGCAATGCCCACCGTCCCATGCAGATGCTGAGAGGAGAGAGAAGTCATCACTACGAGGGTTTGCCGTAGGTGAGACATACTCCGGGTCGGTGAGACCAGTTCAACATGTGGGTGTCTGGTGAAAGGTTGCCACATACGACGTTGAGGGGTTTGGCTGGTCACCTTTCTCAGACGGGCGTATGTGTCATGTCATTCGGGTGTTATCGATTCGAATCACAGTTGCTCACGGTAGTGAGCATACTTGTACACTGAGTCGTGACGTACTAAAGAACTGGGGGTGGTTAAAGATGCTTCGCGATAAATCCTCATATTGGAGATGAGGGATGATAAATATCTTCACTAAATTTACTTTCTACCTTGGGCTACTGGTGTCGAGACAAAACATTTCTTGTTTGATTGTGAAGTCTCGACGTTGATGGCGCAAGGTATGTATTGGTCTAGTGTAGCTCTCACTAAATTTACCTTTCTCCTCGGGCTAGTGGCATCGAGATGAAGCGTTTCTTGTTTGATTGTGGATTCTCGATGTAAATGTAACAGCCCTAACTTTTGTAAAGTTGATTTCAACTGATGAAACAAAGTTAAGGTGAAGACAAACTATGTTTGTGTCACATTAAATGATAAACACAACAATGGACATGTGAGGGAGCTAAAAATTTTCTTCACCTCTTGATTAGCATATGCTAACATGGGGAGTGAACTTTACTCCCTAAATGGCACTCATGTGCACATACTCAATATGTTAGAGGATGGAGGGAATAATTTAAACACCATTTTGAATCTTGTCAAAGGATTCATGTTCAGTTTGTCCAACGGCCTATATGTGAGACCACCGATGCATTTCTCATGTATTCAAGAGTCTAAGTTTCAAATTTGGAGAATTTTAGGTTTCATATACTATTTATTCTGAGGAATAAATGAGGACACGTTCAAATTCAAATTAGAATTTGAAAACTGAACCAAACTTGCTCAATTTTGAAATCTGATTTTAGATTCAAATTCCTGGTAAATTGTTTGGTCGACCATCCAATTTTGGTGGAATTTGGACGAAGGCGGTGCGGGAATTTTAAAGCACAGAGGGGTGGAGATATTTGGGGTGCTATGGTCCACATGTCAGCCACACCACAGGGCAAACCGCCTCTGTTTTGATCTTTCTTCGGCTGAGAGCGCGCCCACAGCTCGGTGCAGCCGCTACCGACGTATTGCCGGTGCCACCTCCTCCTCTTCGGTCGGATTGCCTATGCCCTTATCTTCCCCGAAGGCTGCACAAGCGAACTTCCACTCTTCTCGCTCGCTCGCGCGTATCCCTCTGTTTCGCTCGCACAAAAAACACCGCCGTGCTCTCTATTATTCGCCCGATCACACCATAGCAACCGAGCACCGTTTGCTCAAGCTCTCCACACGAAAAAGCCTCACACACTCATGCTCTAGCCGGCTAGAAACTTCACCCAACTGTCCCGTGCCCGTTCGCGCGCAGAAAGTCGAAGTTCTGTCGTGTGCTCGAGTGAACACCGAAGAACCGAGCTCGGCCACCGTGGACAGCTCACGCCGTAGGAGGTCACGCCCAAACAAGCCAACCCCTCGGTGCACCTACAACCATAGTTGCTCACGCCCAAAGCTCAGCCCTAGCTGTGGTTTGTCGGAGGAGAATTTCGTGATTTTCTCCCGGGGGGCACAAACCGACCACGAGGTAGGAGTTTGCAAAATTCATCGTTAATTCGTGTTCTTAGTGATTCAAGCTTTGCACAAAGCTTCCTAACTACTTAGTGCACCTCCTCCATCAATTTTAGACTTAGATATGGGGTGTAGAGGGAGAATTTCCATGTTTTGTTGAGGGAGCACCGCCGGACCACGTCGGACGCACGGTGCCGATGGGTTTGGAGCGCCCCGGTCCGTTTAATCTCCATGTCGATATTCTACATGATCCCCTGGCTCTCTAGAGCACAAGAACTGAGCATTTTGTGAAGAAATGAAGGATCCCGACCTCGCCAGAACCCTAAACCTTGCTGTCACGTAGCGCGCGTGTTTCCGGCGAGTTTCGGCCGCCGGCAACCTCACCAACGTGTTCAACGGGTTGGAAGGGGGGGCGGCGACTATGGAGCCGGGAGGTGGCCAGAAAGTGGATTCCGGCGACCCTTGCTGGAGGGCGCCGCCACTGTCCTGTTTGGCGCGAGGTTGAAGAAGGTGATGACGGGTGGGGCCCACGGGCAGGTTTTAAGCTTTTCCATATTTTCCCAATTAAGTTCAAACTTTGGAGAGCCATAACTTTGTGTAGGAATGTAAAAAAATTGTCAAATAATTTTTTTGGATTCCTCTCAGATAGTACTATCCAAGGGTGCCGCCCATTATGTATGAAAATCCCTGTATTTGGCTCATTAATCCATTTAAGGAAACTTTTGTAGGAAGTTTTACAGGAGTTCTGTTAATTGGAAAAATCCGACATTTGGGCATGAGAATTTTCCAAAAATCCGTGAATTCCAGTAAAAATTTGAGAGGCATTGGACTCCATATGCTTGGCCAAATGTTGTTTCAATCCTCCATGTATCTGAAAAATAGGAAAAATTACAGAGACCTTTTTCAGAGATTTTCTCCCAACTTGTAAAATTCATATCTCTGTGTAGGAAGCTCCAAAAATGGTGAAACCAAGTCCTATAGACTCATAAGGCTCCTAAGTTTCTGAAAAACCAAATGTGAAGCATGCCAAGATCTTAGAATTGCCATAGGAATTCAGAGAAGCCAAATAGCTAAGAAAATTCTTTAGGCCACATCTTACATCAACTTTGTCTGAAATTTCGCAAGCCATACCTCTGTATGATCTATGGAGCACTGTAAAAATGTCAGAGCAAGTTGAGGTCATCTTCTCCAGTTTTCTGCTAATCTTTTCCAGCTTCATATGTATGTCCATTATATAGCTCTTTAGAATTTAGTCCAACCATCCACTGGTCAACATGTTCTGTCCCTGTTCCATTCCATTGCCAAACCCAAATCTCGATTCTTAGTTAATATGAACTCTTCAAGCCATAAAACCCTTTTGTTTTATAATTCCTTGTTTGCAATATGAACTTGTGCATATTCATCTCGTTAGGAAAAACGATGAAGTAGCTCGACGAGGCATTCGACTCCGAACAGCAACTTGAAGCTTTACTCGTCGCCAAGCTACTGACTTAAAAGTAGAAATAAACCTGCAGCAACGTAAGGCAAGCCCCGGTTTGAATTTAACAGCTTTTTAGTTATATTTTACTTTGTATCACTTTTATTGGTCTAGCATGTATTGTGCATTAGGTCAAGGTGATTGATACTCCAAATGCATGACTCACAAACCCTTGGAGTTACAGGGTACAACAGGATACCTTTGTGTAGTTTTCTGCTAGGCTTAAGTTGCATAGGAACCGGTACAAGTCGGGTAGTTGGAAGCTACTCGCGAGGTTAGGATTTTGGTTCAGCGGGGTATGATTCTAGAGAATGGAATAACTGGAATGGAAAATGAGACTGGACATAGAGTAGGAGCAGAAGGACGTTGGGCCTGTGTTGCCGTAGCTCTGTTTGTGTCGGTTAAGAACCGATGGGTATGCCTGCCTGCTGAGCAAGTTTGAACAGTACCGGATGCATACTGGAATTATGGGGTCCAGGAAACTGATGTAACTCGGGTACTCTCGTGTCGAAACTTATATGGCCGTCCTTTGGGTGTTGGTGTCAAAGGTGTAAACCCACTAGCGGAGCAACTTGGACGTGTTCCGGGTAGTGACCCTTTTGATGGGTCGGCAAAACTGGTTTGGCATTGGAGTGACGGGTGAAAGGTTGCTGCATACAGCGTAAGAAAGAGCTCTTGTGTGAGTCTTTCGAGGCGGGTGTATGTGTCGTGTATTCTGGGTGTCTCCTGATTCGAATCACCGTCCCTCGCGGTTATATGAGTACCACTTGTTCACTGCATTGTGACGTAGTAATAACTTCCAGATGAAGTGAGATGAATCATTGCTGTTGTGAAGTTCTTAAGTTCATTGTATTGCAAACCATGTATGCTATAGTTGTAGAGCACATTAAGTTTATCTTCCACTTTAGGCATAACCACATCGAAGGGAAAGCATTTCTTGTTTGATTGTGGACATCCAATGTGAGGGCTGTCTAAGGCATATTAATCTGCTGCTATAAAACTGAAAGTAAGGATTAACATTTAAGCGTGTTGTTATTGCAACATATTTGTCATATATTATTAATCCCTGCATGTAGAGTTTCATGTTTAGGAGTGTCGCTTAAGTCTTGCTGAGCCATCGTGCTCACGGTTGCATTATTAGTGTTTTGCAGGTTATATAAAATTTTCTATGAAGATGGTTGTTCGGTGAGCCATCAGAGACTCACCGGAAACCCTGCCGCTGCACCCATCTTTGTGGAAGCTAGTAAGAAGTGTCCGCAGGCTGGACGTCTTCTCTTTTGCATAGTTAGGACCGAGATTAAGTGTGTATGTATATTCCGCTGCGTGTACCTTCGTGGTACATTATGTTGTAAATGACTCTATGTTGATAAATAAAAGACTTTGTACGTTTATGGTTCTTTTCGTGTATTCTCTTGGGTGCCGCATCGCACCGCACCACCTAATGTGTATCCTGGAGTGTGGATCTCGGAAGGGGTTCCTCACAGGCGTGGTATCAAAGCCGCATTGGGAATAGCACGCATGAAAAGAGCTTATTTTCGAAAACTTAGAAGTATACGAGTGAGGAATAGATAGTATGCCCATATAAGGACTATTAATAGCATAGTTATTTAAGGTGGCAAGCTAACAGTGTGCTATTATTCAGTATTTCAATTATGTAACGATGCACCTATGTGGAGGTAAGCATGGTAAGGAACTCCATCAAAGCGGATCAATTTCGGTTAGCTCAACTGACGAGGAAAGTGGTTCAGGGTGTAAGTCTCACAGCTTGGTCTGAGACGTTAATATGAAACTCTTGAACTCTTCATGTTCCTGAGTTCATATGAAACGCTGGTCCCTGGCGTGCATTAGGCAAGAAAGTGGAAACCCCATCGTGTGGTCGGTAACGCGGTAGTGTGTTCTTCTGGAAATAACCTAGGAGGACATACGCAGCGCTTGCCATCGGCATGCCCTGCAGTGCAGTAGGTGGTATCCGTTGGGTTGATAAAATTCCCAACCGCGACGACCAGTTTGTGCTCTACTCGGGTTCCCCATCGGGTGGTGAATAACCCGATCATGTACCTTGAGACGTGACTTGACTCAAGGACGGCCCATTTGGCAATGATACGGGGTGTATGTTTTTACTATGATATGGACCTACCTGAAATGACAACCCTCTTGTGTGCTTCGTTATTGATTGTTTTTTTGCAGGTACTTGACCATGTTAGAACATTCCCTTTAGAACACATGTGTGAGTGTTCGGTTTAGTGCCACCCCTTGTGACGTATATGCCGGTGTAACGCCGGTTAGGATTTTCGATCTGGTGACAAAATGTAGTACCATGATCTGTTGTCAACTGCATGATCTATTAGGGGTTAATGAACTCCTATATTGAACTAATAGTCAATTGGGAATATAGTTTTCGTCTCAAATATGTAGAAACCATCTCCCCTGTTTTCGGCAGAATTTTTGCTGAACTTGAACAAGACATAACTTTAGATTGGTTGAACCAATATAGGTGAGGGATACATTTCTGGAAAGGTTTTGACATCTTCTACAATTTTTCTGTAGAACTGTGGAACAGAATCTCCCTCCAATGGACGAAAATCTCATATGAGTGTTAACTGTCCAGAAACAGGGCAGACCAAAAATGCTCTCTGGGATTTTCTGTATTTCACCATAACTTCTTGTAGAAAATCTCTAAGGGTCATGTAAGACATCGTTGGAATGTTTGTGATATGTGCTACGACTTTGTAGTTCAAAGTTTCTACAGATTTGGGGTAGAACTTTATGAAATCTTGCGGACAAAACAGCTACTTTCAAAGGAGGTGCTGTCAAAATTGTTCCAGATTTCTGTCAACTTTGAAATATCATAACTTCTAATCCAGGATTGATATGAAGGCAAATAAATACTCGTTGGAAAGATATTGAAGTTATCAAAAACTTTGATATGCAACTTGAGATATGAAACTGCAATTTTCATAATAAAATTCTGGGATTAAGGCCAAATGGTCATTCTGAACTGAGCATTGTTCATTGCCCATGTAACTTGAGACTTGTTGTGGACATGAAGGTTTTTATACTTCTATAAGTTCCATGACATAGTCATTAGTTATCTTTCATCATTCCATGCTGTTGATTTAAGTGTTTGACAAACTTGAACAATCATTGATTATATTTCGGAATTTTCAAAAACCTTGTTTCCTTTATGTATGCTGCACTGTTGATGTGATGCTTTTGCGGTTAATAATGTTGAGTTCAAATTGAGTACCATCGTGGATATCAACCGTAAATTGCTCGCTCGTGTAGATCATACTCATTCTGGTTATGAGGTTGGTGGTTCTAGTCGGGATGGAAATGATTCGTCGCAGCGACGATCGCCGCCATCATCAACCGGACTGGCGGAGGTGTTGGGAAGAATGGCTGAGTCTCTTGAGATGTTGGTGCAGCAAGGCATCCAACAGGAGACTTCATAGAAAAACCCCACACTGAATACTTATCTGGATTTCCTAGCAAGACATCCACCGGTATTCTTGGAAGCTAAAGAAGCCTTGGAGGCAGATCATTGGCTCCGGGTGATTCAATCTAAACTGGGAATGCTCCAGTGTGATGAATATGAGAAGGCTTTATTTGCCGCTCAGCAACTTCATGGATCCGCTGGGGCTTGGTGGTCTGAATATCTTGCTAAGATCGCTGAAGGCCATCGTGTGACGTGGACGGAGCTTCGTGATGCTTTCGATGCACGTCATATCTGTGGGGGTATCGTCCAAACGAGAGTTGAAGAGTTCTATGAACTCAAACAAGGAGGCATGAGTGTTATGGAGTACTTTACGGAATTTAACCATTTAGTACAGCTTATGTGGATAAAGAGACGATGAAGTGTCATTACTTCTTCCGAGGCCTCAATGTGGAGCTTCGTGCAAAAGTGGCACAATACAATAAAGGGAATTATAGCGAGTTAGTCAATACCGCTATGATTCAAGAAAGAGCGGAACTCGAGCATAATGAAAGTAAGAGGAAAAGAAGATTATCACCGGTAAGTAGGGATGCTTATCCTCAAGAACAACTGGTGATATATTGCTTACCATCCGGGGTGGAAATTCAGTCCTTTGACGGACCACCTCAGATCCAATTCTGTCCATGTTCACCCATGAATGTTCAGCCACTGCTGCGACAGCAGTAAATGAGTATTTGTGCGCCCCACCTCAGCAAAGTGCACAAGAATATCGACCACCTCCATATTATGAAGATCCTGAGATCGCATCATACGGTACTTGTAGCGATGTAGAGCATATTCCTCCAGAGGGTCAAGTGACCAAGCAGAGCAGCAATCATATGTCATCTCAAGCTGCAAAGAAATTTCATGGTCAGCCAAGGAGGACAACACTGAAAGTGGGGAACGTAAACTATATGGCAGTTGAAGACGTTCCCGTGGGAGAACCCGTGTTTGCGGGTATGTTCAGCCTACGTGATCAGCCCACGTTCGTGTTGTTCGACTCGGGTGCCACACATGATTTTATCAGCAATGAATATGTGGTTAAGCACCAAATACCATCAACCACCTTGGCTGCATCTTATCAAATTAATTCACCAGGAGGTAGTAGGACAGCGGGCAGGATTGTTGCTCGAGCGCCTATATGTTTGGATGGGCGGATATATCCTACTACTCTTATCATCCTGGAAGGCTTGTGGATTGACATAGTTTTGGGAATGGCTTGGTTGACACATCACCAAGCTATCTTTGATATTAGTTCACGAACGGTGCAGCTGAATTCGAAGAGGCACGGGCAACACATGTTGATTCTGTGAAATGTTGCACCGGAAGTTACTGCTGTACACACCGTTGAAGCCAAGAAACTGGAGGACATTCCAGTGGTCCGGGAATATCCGGACATGTTTCCCGATGATCTACTGGGCATGCCACCCGAACGTGAAGTGGAGTTCAAAATTGAACTAGCACCGGGAACCACACCCATATCCCGAAGGCCGTATAAAATGGCACCGAAGGAACTCGCGGAGCTGAAGGAGCAGCTGAATGATTTGTTAAGCAAAGGCTTCATTCGACCCAGTTCATCACCATGGGGATTCTCCGCGCTGTTCGTCAAGAAAAAGGATGAGACTTTGAGGCTATATGTGGACTTCGATCAACTAGTGGGTGTTAAGGTTTTCTCGAAGATGCATCTTCGGTCCGGATATCATCAGATCAAAATCCGGGCGGAAGACATACCCAAGACGACATTCTCGACAAGATACGGGTTATATGAGTACCTCGTCATGTCATTCGGACTCACTAATGCTCCGGCTCATTTTATGTACTTGATGAATTCAGTCTTCATGCTGGAGCTGTACAAGTTCGTCGTGGTCTTCATCGACGATATCTTGGTATATTCTAAGTCGGAGGAAGAACACGCCGAACATCTGCATATTGTGCTCCAACGCCTACGGGATCACAAACTATATGCAAAATTCAGCAAATGTGAGTTTTGGATCAACCAAGTGCCATTTCTTGGGCACATTATTTCTGCGGAGGGCATCGCAGTTGATCCGAGCAAGATCGTCCAAGTGCTGAATTGGAATTCACCAAAGTCAGTCCACAAATCCATAGTTTTCTCGGTTTAGCTGGTTACTACCGGAGATTCATTCCGAATTTCTCCAAGGTCTCTAAACCGATGACGGAACTTCTGAACAAAGGCAACAAATATGTGTGGAGTGAGGCATGTGAGGAGGCGTTCAAAGCATTGGTAAAGCACCTCACAACAGCCCCAGTATTGGCGCATCCCGATACGACTAAGGCTTTTGATGTTTATTGTGATGCATCCGGCATCGGCCTTGGTTGCGTGCTTATGCAAGAAGGCGAGTGGTCGCATATGGATCCAGGCAGCTTCGGAATCATGAGCAGAATTATCTGACACATGATCTCGAGCTAGCTGCTGTGGTCCTTGCTCTAAAATTGTGGAGGCACTATTTACTTGGAAACTTAGTCCACCTCTACACCGACCACAAAAGTTTAAAGTACATATTCACACAAAAGCAAATAAATATGAGGCAGTGAAGATGGTTAGAGTTGATTAAAGACTATGAAATAGATATACATTACCATCCTCAAAAATCGAATGTGGTTGCCAATGCACTTAGTCAAAAATCATATGTTCATGACCTAACCATGGCTGCAATGGAAGAAGAAGAAGAAGAACTGAGCATGCACTTGGTTCCCTTTGGGTCATTGTTTAACCTTGCCCTCATTCCTACAATTCATGATGAAATTGTATAGGCACAAAAGAAAGATAAGGGCATGGCACATATCCAGAAGAGGATAAACAAAAGAGAGGTTAAGTGCTTCCGGAAAGATGAGAATGGTACTTATGATTCAGAACCCGTATAGTCGTGCCCTGTGATATGAAGCTTCGTAAGAAAATCTTAGACGAAGCACATTTATCAAAATTTTCCATTCATCCGGGCAGCAACAAGATGTACCAGGATTTAAAATCTAAGTTCTGGTGGACACGGATGAAAAGAGAGATTGCAAAGAACGTATCCGAGTATGATACGTGTCGGCGAGTTAAAGCCGACCATATGAGGAAAGCCGGACCACTTCAACCGCTGAAGGTTCCAGCATGGAAGTGGGAAGACATAAGCATGGACTTCATCGTCGGTTTACCCATGACCAGCAACAAGCATGATTCTATTTCGGTAATCGTTGATCGTTTGACCAAGACAGCTCATTTTGTTCCAATCCATACTAAATATGTGGCAAAGAAGTTTGCGGAGCTGTTCATCTCGAGAATCATGTGTTTACACGGGGTTCTCCGCACCATCGTTTCTGACCGTGGTGCGTTATTTGTATCTAGATTTTGGGAGCAACTGCATGCTTCCTTGGGAACCAAGCTAATTCGGAGTTCAGCGTATCATCCGCAAACTGATGGTCAAACGGAGAGGGTAAATCAGATTCTAGAGGATATGCTACGGGCATGTGTCATCAATCATGTGAAGAATTGGGATGACCATCAACCAATAACAGAATTCTCATATAATCACGGGTATCAATCCAGCATCAAGATGGCCCCGTATGAAGCTCTTTATGGCCGGAAGTGCCGCACACCACTGAATTGGTGTGAGTCCGGCGAGAGGATAGTCTACGGGATTGATCTTGTGAATGAAGCCGAGGAACAAGTGCGAGTGATTCAAGCCAACTTAAAGGCTGCTCAATCTCGGCAGAAGAGCTATGCAAACAAAAGACGTCGACCTCTCCACTTCGACATCGGGGACCACGTGTATCTTCATGTCTCTCCGATGAGAGGGGTTCATCGTTTTGGAGTGAAGGGAAAACTAGATCCGTGATTCATCGGGCCGTTTGCTGTCACTGAAATATGCGGACCCTTGGCCTATTGTCTGGAGCTACCAACGTCACTTTCGGGTATTCACAATGTTTTCCACATCTCTCCGTTGTGGAAATGTCTTAAGTACCCAACTGCAGTTCATATGGAGAACATTGAGGATCTTCAACCGGATCTCACTTATTCTGAGTATCCGATACAGATTATCGACGAGAAGACTCGTGCCACAAGAAATCGGACGTTGCGATTTTACAAAGTCTTGTGGAGCAACCACACCGCTGATGAAGCCGTGTGGGAAAGCGAGGATTTTCTCCGTTTAAATTTTCCCAACTTGTTTGTACCATATGTCCAGTAGTTTTTCTCCCTTCCTCTTTCTTCTTATAATTTCGGGACGAGATTCTTTTAAGGGGCGAGGAATGTAACAGCCCTAACTTTTGTAAAGTTGATTTCAACTGATGAAACAAAGTTAAGGTGAAGGCAGGCTATGTTTGTCACATAAAATGATAAACACAACAACGGACTTGTGAGGGAGCTAAAAATTTTCTTCACCTCTTGATTAGCATATGCTAACATGGGAAGTGAACTTTACTCCCTAATGGCACTCATGTGCACATACTCAATATGCAGTGGATGGAGGGAATAATTTAAACACCATTTTGAATCTTTTCAAAGGATTCATGTTCAGTTTGTCCAAAGGCCTATATGTGATATCACCGATGCATTTCTCATGTATTCGAGAGCCTAAGTTTCAAATTTGGAGAAGTTTAGGTTTCATATCCTATTTATTCCAAAGAATAAATGAGGGCACGTTCAAATTCAAATTTGAATTTGAAAACTGAACCAGACGTCCTCAATTTTGAAATATGATTTTAGATTCAAATTCCTCGTAAATTGTTTGGTCGACCGTCCAATTTTGGTGGAATTTGGACGAAGGCGGTGCGGGAATTTTAAAGCAGAGAGGGGGAGACAATTGGGGTGCTGTGGCCCACATGTCAGCCACCCCACAGGGCAAACCGCCTCTGTTTTGATCTTTCTTCGGCTGAGAGCACGCCCACAGCTCAGTGCAGCCGCTACCGACGTATTCCCGGTGCCACCTCCTCCGCTTCGGTCGGATTGCCTCTGCCCTTATTTTCCCCGAAGGCTGCACAAGCGAACTTCCAATCTTCTCGCTCGCTCGCGCGTATCTCTCTGTTTCCCTCGCAAGAAGAACACCGCCGTGCTCTCTGTTCTTCGCCCAATCACACCATAGCAACCGAGCACTGTTTGCTCGAGCTCTCCACATGAAGAAGCCTCGCACACTCATGCTCTAGACGGCTAGCAACTTCACCCCACTATCCCTTGCTCATTCGCGCGCAGAAAGTCGAAGTTCGGTCATGTGCTCGAGTGAATACCGAAGAACCGAGCTCGGCCACCGTGGACAGCTCACACCGAAGGAGGTCATGCCCAAACAAGCCAACCCCTCGGTGCACCTACAACCCTAGTTGCTCACACCCAAAGCTCAGCCCTAGCCGTGGTTTGTCGGAGGAGAATTTCGGGATTTTCTCCCAGGCGGCACAAACCGACCCCGATGTAGGAGTTTGCAAAATTCATCGTTAATTCGTGTTCTTAGTGATTCAAACTTTGCACAAAGCTTCCTAACTACTTAGCACACCTCCTCCATCGATTTTAGACCTAGATATGCAGTGTAGAGGGAGAATTTCCATGTTTTGTCGAGGGAGTACCGCCGGACCACGTCGGACGCACGGTGCTGATGGGTTTGGAGCGCTCCCCGGTCCGTAACCTCCATGTCGATCTTATACACGATTCCCTGGTGCTCTAGAGCCCAAGAACCGAGCATTTGGTGAATAAATGAAGGATCCCGACCTCGCCTGAACCCTAAACCTTGATGTCACCGTCACGCGCGTGTTTCTGGCGAGTTTTGGCCACCGGCGACCTCACCAACGTGTTCAGCGGGTTGGACAAGGGGGGGGGGGGTGGCGACTATGGAGCCGGGAGGTGGCCGGAAAGTGGATTCCGGCGACCCTCGCCGGAGGGCGCTGCCACTGTCCTATATGGCGTGAGGTTGAAGAAGGTGATGACGGGTGGGGCTCACGGGCACGTTTTAAACTTTTCCAGATTTTCCCAATTCAGTTCAAACTTTGGAGAGCCATAACTTTGTGCAGAAATGTCCAAAAATTGTCAAATAAATTTTGTTGGATTCCTCTCAGAGAGTACTATCCAGGGGTTCAGCCCAATATGTATGAAAATCCGTGAGTTTGGCTCATTAATGCATTTAAGGAAAATCTTGTAGGAATTTTTACACGAGTTCTGTTAATTGGAAAATTCCCAAATTTGGGCATGACATTCTTCCAAAAATCCTTGAACTCAAGTAAAATTTCATAGGCATTGGACTCCATTTTCTTGGCCAAATGTTGTTTTAATCCTCTATGTCTCTGAAAAATAGGAAAAATAACAGAGATCTTTTTCAGAGATTTTCTCCCAACTTGTAAAATTCATATCTCTGCGTAGGAAGCTCCAAAAATGGTAAAACCAAGTCCTATAGACTCATAAGACTCCTAAGTTTCTGAAAAACCAAATTTGAAGCATGCCAATATCCTATAGTGGCCATAGGAATTCAGAGAAGCCAAATAGCTAAGAAAATGTTTTAGGCCACATCTTACATCAACTTTGTATGAAATTTTGCAAGCCATACATCTTTATGATCTATGGAGCACTGTAGAAATTTCAGAGCAAGTTGAGGTCATCTTCTCCAGTTTTCTGCTAATCTTTTCCATCTTCATATGTATGTCCATTATATAGCTCTTTGGAATTTAGTCCAACCATTCCACTGCTCAACATGTTCTGTCCCTGTTCTATTCCATTGCCAAACCAAAATCTCGATTCTTAGTTAATCTGAACTCTTCAAGTCATGAAACCCTTTTGTTTTATATTTCCTTATTTGCAATATGAACTTGTGCATATTCATCTCGGTTGGAAAAACGACGAAGGAGCTCGACGACGCATTCGGCTCCGAACAGCAACTTGAAGCTTTACTCATCGCCAAGCTACTGACTTAAAAGTAGAAATAAACATGCAGCAACATAAGGCAAGCCCCAGTTTGCATTTAATAGATTTGTAGTTATATTTTGCTTTGTATCACTTTTATTGGTCTATTATGTATTGTGCATTAGGTCAAGGTGATTGATAATCCAAATGCATGACCCACAAACCCTTGGAGTTAAAGGGCAGAACAGGATACCTTTGTGTAGTTTTCTGCTAGGCTTAAGTTGCATAGGAACTGGTACAAGTCGGGTAGTTGGAAGCTAATCGCGAGGTTAGGATTTTGGTTCAGCGGGGTATTATTCTAGAGAATGGAATAACTGGAATGGAAAATGAGACCGGACAGAGAGTAGGAGCAGCAGGATGTTGGGCCTGTGTTGCCGTAGCTCTGTTTGTGTCGGTTAAGGACCGATGCGTATGCCGCCCTGCTGAGCAAGTTTGAACAGTACTGGATGCATACTGGAATTATGGGGTCCAGGAAACTGATGTAACTCGGGTACTCTCGTGTCGAAACTTATACTGCCGTCCTTTGGGGGTTGGTGTCAGAAGTGTAAAACCACTAGCGGAGCAACTTCGACGTGTTCCGGGTTGTGGCCCTTCTGATGGGTCAGCAGAACTTGTTCGGCATTGGAGTGACGGGTGAAAGGTTGCTGCATACAACGTAAGAAAGAGCTCTTGTGTGAGTCTTTCGAGGCGGGTGTATGTGTCGTGTATTCCTGGTGTGTCCTGATTCGAATCACCGTCCCTCGTGGTTATATGAGTACCACTTATTCACTGCGTTGTGATGTAGTAATAACTTCCAGATGAAGTGAGATGGATCATTGCTGTTCTGAAGTTCTTAAGTTCATTGTATTGCAAACCATGTATGCTATAGTTGTAGAGCTCACTAAGTTTATCTTCCACTTTGGGCATAACCACGTAGGAGGGAAAGTGTTTCTTGTTTGATTGTGGACTTCCATTGTGAGGGCTGACTAAGGCATATTAATCTGCTGCTATAAAACTGAAAGTAAGGATTAACATTTAGGCGTGTCGTTATTGCAACATATTTATCCTATATTATTAATACCTGCATGTAGATTTTCATGTTTAGGAGTGTCGGTTAAGTCTTGCTGAGCCATCATGCTCATGGTTGCATTATTAGTGTTTTGCAGGTTATATAAAATTTGCTATGAAGATGGTTGTTCGGTGAGCCATCGGAGACTCACCGGAAACCCTACCGCTGCACTCATCTTTGTGGAAGCTAGTAAGAAGCGTTCGCGGGCTGGACGTCTTCTCTTTTGCATAGTTAGGACCGTCGTGGTACATTATGTTGTAAATGACTCTATGTTGATAAATAAAAGACTTTGTACGTTTATGGTTCTTTTCGTGTATGCTGTTGGGTGCCGCATCGCACGGCACCACCCAATGTGTATCCTGGAGTGTGGATCCCGGAAGGGGTTTCTCACAGTAAATTGTGTGAGGCTTATAAAATCGGACTCTCTGTTAGCTCAAGTTCATCGTTTATGCAAACTTCTATATTCAGCCCTCTATTTCTAGCATTTATAGTTCCATATGTAGGATTACGGTTAAGTATTGCTGAGCATAAGCTCAAGGTTTGTTGATCCATTATTTTGCAGGTGACGTTGCATATGGCAACATTAGGGAGAAAGGGTGATCCGAGAGGGGCAGCACCCGATGAGGGGTGTGTGTCTCACTTGGAACCCTGCACGCCGCCGTGGTGTGTGTGTGCATGTGTGAAGCATCCGCGGGCAGGATGGCTTCATTGTGCTTAGCGTAAGCTATAGTTCGTGAGTGTATTCTTATATTCCGTTGCAATGTACGTCTGTACATTATTTGTAAAATGTAACAATAATATGTATTTAAGACATATGTTTTTGTTTATGTGCTCTTTTCGGATATGTGATGTTAGGTGTCACATCCCACGACACCACCCAATGCGATTTCTGGAATGTTGGGGCGGTGGTTGTAAGGGCCCATGTTTTTCACTTAGTAAAAGTGTTCATCACACCCACACCTCAGCTCAATTGAGGTAAACTTATGAACACATTTGAAGAGCAAGTCACCACCATAATAGATTTATTAGGAGAGGAACTCACAAAATGCAAAAGTGGTATTTCACACATGCATCATATAGGGGCTGAGCATATGATTAACTCCTAAACTTTGTAAGGAATGCTCATGCCAAATCTCACCCAAATCCAAACTATTTGAGGTACTGTTGGGTACAATCATTAAAAGGCTAGTTTGAACTTAAATGCAAATTCAAACTCCTTTCATCCCAAGAATTCAAAATTGGGATTCATATTCAGACTCAGCACATTTTTATGAGCTCACACACCAATTTTCACTCCATTTGGAGTTGATATTGAAATGAGCTATTTGGATCAAATTCATACTAAAATTGAATTCCAAACTGCACATTTGCTGCAAATTCAACCAACCAATTCTACAATTGAATTCCTTCAAACCAAATTCCAATTTGGTAGTTTGATCAAGGATCAAAGGACAGTAGGGTCTCCAAAAATCCAAACAGTGAGAAATTGAATTTTTGAGGACAACTGAGGAAGTGAGACCTACTGTCAGTGACAGCCAATGTGAACCGACCCACACCCGGGTTTCTCTGTTCTGCGGGCCGAAGCAGCAAGCGCCACTGAGCTGAGGATCCAGCGCCACCTCCTGCTCGACAAATTTTGCAACCGAGCGACGCCACCAGCTCTTTATCCTCGCGCTCGACTGCTATCCGGACCATTTCACTGTTCACAGCCCCTGTTGCTTCGCCCTCACATGAAAGAACAGCGCCGCTCGGCCAAGCCTTCTGCTCCACCATCAACTGACTGAGTTCGAGGCTTTCACCTCGAGCTGAGGCCAGAAACGGAGCCGCCAGGCTTCACTCGACGTGCTCCAGCCCTCGGCAGCTCATGATCACCTTCCTCTGGCCAGCACCGAGCCTCTTCTTTCTTCTCGGTTCAACCCGAGCCGCCGCCATGAGATATGAACATCAAAAATATTTGCTAAGGTCTCCTACTCCTTCACCGCAAACCCGGCCGCATGCCACGGACTGTGCTCACCGGAGTTTCAAGTTTTTGCGCCGGTGTGCAATATGAACTGCCGGCCATCTTTCCAAAATTTATGCTACACGCCGCTCCACTCATAACCATACTTAGCAAACCACTTTTATATGTCCGTGCGATTTCATAGGATCATAAACCTCGGAGAACCATCGAGTATAGATGCTGTTCTCCGAGTTTTGCTATTTTTCCCTTATTTTGATCTAGGTCGCACGGTGATATAGTAATTAGAGCCTTTTCTGAGCTTATTTGTGGCCATGACAATCTTCTCTTGGGTGCACTGATGCTGTACGACCCTTTACTCGAGCTGTTGGGGTCCTAGGGAGTCAGTTCGACGCGGCCGAATTTCTTTCAAAGCCGCCGCACGTCGCCGGCCATGTTCCAGTCGTTCTCGGGTCGAGCTAAGGGCATAAGCGTGTTGCCCGTGTGGGATTAGGTAGAGGTGGCGGAAATCATGGAGTTTAGTGGCCGGAAACACCCTGCCGGCGAGCCCTCCGGCGAGGGGGGCGGCGGTCTGGCGTGGGGACGCGAGGTTGAAGACAACCCGCAGGCCCCGTGTGTCAGCCACTGTTTTCCGGACGCCAGATTTTCTTTGGCTCGGGATCAGTTTGTGACAACGCAGGTTAACTCTGTGACACGTCGCCTATGGACCCCGCAGTCAGACATATTAACATTTCTCGGGTTTTCCAATTTCCAGATTTTCCCCAAATTTCAAACACACATAACTTTTGCTAGGAGTGTCCAAATTGAGTGAACCAAAATTTTTTGGATTAAGCTCTCTGAGTACTTTCTAAAAAAACAAGTTTCGCCCCATGAAACCATTTATTTCTCCAGAATTATTTCTCCAAATTTTAAACTGTTGGGAATTTTAACTGGAGATTCGTTTGGTATAAACTTCTGAAACTTTGCCAGGATGTTCTTTGTAATATACCTGAGTCACATGAAAAATTTCAGATCCATGCAATCTCATGTAGTCCACCTAATGGTGTGATTAAGGAAACTGGTCCAGAGAAAAAGAAAAATGTCCAGAAACATTTTTCAGAATTTTCCTGAACTTGTTTATCTCATATCTTTTGCTAGGACTCTCCAAATTAGATGCAACCAATTCCATTAGAATCCTCTTAAACTCTAGTTTCCAAAAAGTCAAGGCTTGCTCCATGAAAATACCTAGAAATCCATAAGAGCTCTAGATATGGCCAAATACACATTTATTTGGGCAAGGCTCAAATGAGCTTTGCCTGAAATGAAATTTGGCCAAGTCTCTGTTTAGGTTGTCACCGAACTACAGTAAAAATTTCAGAGTCAAGAGGGCTGTCTAGCTATACTTATGGTCTTCACATTATCAAATTAACTCAAATGCATTTAAATTTGACACGCATCGTATTTTCATTTCGTGTAGTCACTAAGATCGAAGAAGACCCGGAGATTCTGGACTTTATTTACTCCGGAAGAACATTTAGCCAATGACCAGAAGCAAGGCAAGCTCGAGTTTGCATTAACCCTTTTATAAAGTCTTATGTTTTGATCATTTACCATATGCATTTCCTACAATGTGCATTAGAGTCTTGATTGGAAATCCAATTTCATAGCCAAGAGAACCAGGGATCTGGGCTTAGGATTTAAACCTCTTGTAGCCACAGCAATCCTCAAAATGGTATAGGATTCAGTACAAGTCGAGTAGTTGGAACTACTCGCAAGAATAGGCTTAGAGGCACACCACTTGGTTAGAGAGATAGGCAATGAATCACATGGCATAAAATGAGACCAAGCGGATAGTAATGGCAGCAGGACTTTGGGCCTGGGTGCCATAGCTCTGCTTGTGTCGATTGAGGACCGAGCCATGTGCGGGTCAGTTGAACAAGCTAGAACAGTACAGAAGACCTACCGGCTATATGGGAACCAGGAAACCGATGTAATTCAGGTAGCGATATGTTGAGGCATTGCTTGTCGTCCAGAGGGTAGGTTGAGAGCAGCGAGGTGTAAATCGGCTAACGGGCACCGAGGACGCTACGCGTAGAGACCTCCTGCTTGGGACGATAAGACTGGTTCAACACTTGGCTAACGGATAAAAGGTGGTTGCGTACGACGTCCGTGATGGTTGCTGTAGGTAACATCGAGTGCGGGCGTATGTGATGGGTTATTCGGGTAACCCTGCAGGTGTAAATCGATTATAATCACTGTCCCTCACGATTAGTGAGTACCACTTGTTCACTGTACCATGACGTAGAAAGAACAGTCTAGTGTCATGATAAAAGTTGCTGGTTGAAATCTTTATGTTGAATGTTAATGAAATTCTTTAGTTTAGAGCAAATCAAAGTTCTTTTCAACCTTAGGAAGAGCACATAAGAGAAATGCGTTTCTTTTTTGATTGCGGATTTCTTATGTGTCTTAGCACAAGGTTCTCCACTAACTTGCGGCTAAAACTTGAAAATAAGGATCTACTAATTCGACGAGTCGTATGCAAAGTTGTAGGATCAAAGAGCACGTGAAAAGCTACCAGAGGGGGGTGAATGGTAGATTTCAACTTTTTAGCAGATCTAAACGTGTTCAACCGTGACAAAAGTGGTATATATTATAGAGAATGAAGTCACGAAGTAACGACAACAAGAATCATGGAAATCCATAAAAAAACTCAAGTTATGATCGAAAGATCAAACAAGGGTCAATCTATTCTACTCGAGTAAAAACCAGATCTACAACACTGCAAAGAAACTCGTGTAGATCATAAACACAAATCCAATGACCGTGAAGTTTTCACAGGTGATAGATAATCAAGTTGTGAAGACAACCCAAAAAGAATCACGTCAATTAGATCTGTAAAACTCGAGTTATGATCAAAACACCGAAGCATTATCGTGCTGTCCAGAAACTCGACGAGAAAGACTTGACAAAAACAAGTCGGACGAACAAGGCACCAAAGCAGCCACAAGTCATGCTCTACATGAGCCTTGGCCTCCCTTTCTTATATAACCAGGCCTAAGGCCAACCCAATTCAAACTAGGACTCCTACTCCTACTTGGATTCAAACTAACTTTCCAAAACTGCTCAAGACTCTTCTATTCGCAGATAGAAGAAATCTTAAGACTTCCAAACATCTTAGGAACGTATCCCACATTCCTAAAACAACTCAACTTCGTTTCCCACACGAAATCCTATCATAACCAACTCAAATCTTTCTATATTTGAGCCATAACCGACTCAGCCCTAGCCTGAGTCCATAATCCAGCCGGTTGGACCTTTCCTACCAATTCTTTACGTCCACATCTCTTCATCACACCTTGGAACCATGTTGCCACGTCCATGCACTCCTTGCACACGTGCAAACAACTTATAACAATGTCCACGATACATTCATAGGCATTGTTCTTGATCCAAACATGCTGCGTGACCTCCCGATCAACTAAACCACAATTCCTCCCGAACTTGGTTGTTGAACCTCATCTTCTCCCTAAGAATAATTCAATGGATACCGTCACCAGCCATATATTAAACTCAAGCAACACCTGCACATGAATAAACAAGCAATACTTTCGAGCACAAGTCTGCGACTTGACTCACGTTAGTTTCGAAAACCACAACACCATACGTGGACACCTCACATAAGCATGTTGCAAACCATAGCAAAATGTTAACCACCGTAAACAGCCATAACACTTCAAAAACTTAGTAAAAAATACTAAGAAAACTTTCCATAGATGTAAAGCAACTTCGAAACATTTGCATGGTCAAAATAGAACCATTGCGATTTAGCTTCGACCTTGCCAAAGGTAACCGGACCATGAGCCAGAGCTTACCAAAGTTAGCAGAACCTAGCACCGGAACTTACCAAAGCTAGTCGGACCTACCGCCGGAGCTAACCAAACACATGTCGGACCTAGCCATAGCAGGTCGGACCTTACGTCGGATCTTGTCGGAGCTCGGACCTAGAGTCGGACCTTGACAAAAAGGATTTTGGCAGAATTCAAACCTTTTATCGTCATAGCCAATGTATTCAGCACACATAAGTCTCACAATCTCCCCCTTGATGAATACATTGGCAACACCACTTAAAATCCGAACATTGGCTTATTCACATGAAAAGTATTGAAAACAATCAAAACTTTTGTAAATCAGAAATAAAATGAGAAGAAAAAAATGTAAGTGCATCTAGGCATATTTCACCCATTTGTAAATCAGAAATAAAATGAGAAGAAAAAACTTTAAGTGCATCTAGGCACCCCCGTGGGTTTTGGATGATTGATGACGACAAATTAAGACACTAATGAGCTGAGATGATCATAAGCACATGACATTTCCAAGGCGGACACCTAAACTCTCAAAAAGGAAAAAGATGAAGAACGGCGTCAAAGACTCGAAGAGTAGAAATTAGGGTTTCACTTGAGTGTTTAGTAGGCTAGCCGTGTAAAAGAAAGAGTGTGTGTGTCAAGTGCATTGAGATCATAGAAGAGATCTCAACGCGTTTGAAGTGTCAAATCCTTAGTGGAGAGAGGTAGAGAGGTAAAGTTGGGCAGACCGGACTTGTCCGGTGAAGAGGCCAGACTAGTCCGGAAGTCCTACGGCTTAGTCCATTTTGGGGCGTACAAATAGTTCCTGATTGAGATCGTACCTATCCGTTTTGGGACAGACTAGTCCGTTTCTCTCTTGGTGAGAGTATTTTTGGGGCTAAGTCCTGGTAGACCGGACTTATCCGCCTCAGTGGTCGGACTAGTCCGGGCTAGCCAGACTTGTCCGTTTTCACACGGACTAAGAGTTCCTGTGTGAGTTCGGGCTAGTCCGTTCTAAGGCGAACTAGTCCGTATGAGTGTGAGATGAGAGCTCCCACGGCTGAGTCTTGGTAGACTGGATTTGTCCGCCTTAGTGGCCGGACTAGTCCAGGTCCTCCAGACTTGTCCGTTCTCACCCGGACAAATAGTTCCTGTGTGAGATCGGACTAGTCTGGTGTGAGGCGGACTTGTCCGGACTTTTGGTAGGTGGCAACGGTTGGCTTAGGGACTTCTATAAAAGGAGATGCCCCGACTTCATTTCGAAAAACTAGAACCCTAGCACCGCCACAGCGATCCTAGAGCCCCCCTAAGCCTTCTCTCTTGCCTACTCACCCTCTAGAACCATTCTTGAGTGGATTTGGGTGTGTGAGGAGAGGAGAAGGAAGAACTTCGTGTTTTGGCTCTCGAAGTGATCTCGTGCACCTGGTGTGAGTCTTTGTGACCTTTGGCTTGTGAGATCCATGGAGTTTTGTGGACGTGATCAAGTGGGAGCCTCAGATTGTGAGCAGCCCCAACACTTTGTAAGTTCACCCTTGAGATAGTGAAGAACCTGGTTGGCCTTAGTGGCGACTTGGTGAGGAAAGGGTTTTTAAACCTGGTCCTTTGTGGACTCCTCAATGGGGACATAGATTCCTGAGTGGAATCGAACCTCGGGCAAAAATCTTTGTGTCATTTTGCACTTACATTTCATTGATCATTAGAATTGCTTAGGGTTCGTTCGATCATTTCGCTCTTATAATATTTCAGGTTACAATCTTGCAATCCACCTCAATACTTTGACATATTTGTTATATTAGATTGCTAGATAGTTTATCTGCTTTTCGTTAAACTAAAATCTGAAGAAAAACCCATAAAAATCAAGTTTATGCTTTTTAGCAGTCTGATCGGACTAGTCTGCCCCTGAGCCAGATTAGTCTGGCCTTTTAGGCTTTTCAACAGGTTGATCGGACTAGTCCGCCCCTGAGCCAGACTAGTCTGGCCCCTATGTTCTAATCTCGTTTAATTAAGTCATTTAAGGTATAATAGCCTATTCACCCCCCTCTAGGCAATTTCAATTGGTATTAGAGCAGGTCTCTCCATCAACAGTCTAACCACTCGGAGATAAGATGGCCGGAGTGGAGGGATACGAGATTCCATCGATGTCACAAGGTGACAACACATATGACAAGAAAAAGAACACGGATAGTCTGCAAGACCACTCGAGTGACGATGAAGAAGTTCGCCAACTCAAGGCACAACTCGCGAGAAGCTAGGTCACTCAAGTAAAGAGAAGAAAAAGCCGAAGGATCAAGAAAGGAGTGGTCAACCGGACTACTCCCAATATCCTTTCAACTATGAACGATTAACTTCCAACAATCACTACTTATATATTCCTCTTGGCAAACCTCCTCAATTCGATGGAAATGATTACTCAATGTGGAAGCATAATATGACGATGCATCTAATATCCTTAAACCCTAGCTTGTGGCAAATTGTCTTAACAGGTGTCCATCTTCCAAGAAATGAAGAAGACGTTACCCCGGAGCAAGCCATTCTACTTCATCGCAATGCTCAAGCAGTTGGGGTGATCACCTCATCCTTGACTCGAGAAGAGTTCAACTGAGTCGATGGATTGGAGGTGGCCAAAGACATATGGGACACACTCAAGACAGCGCATGAAGGAAACCGAGTCATTAGGGAGGCCGAGATTGAGATGATTGAAGGAGAGCTTGGGAGGTTCACCATCATGGATGGTGAGTCCCCTCATGACAAGTACAACCATCTCAAGGTCCTCGTCAACAAGATCCAATCTTATGGATGCACCCGGTGGACGGATCATGAGGTGGTGAAGAGGATGCTTTGGGCATTCATGCCTCGAAACATTGCTCTTTGCTCCTTGATCGGTGAGAGCTCGAGATATGCTCAAATGACCCCGGAGGAATTGATTGGAAGAATCATCAACAACGAGATGATGGAGAAGGAAGCCATGTTCTACAGCGACCTCCAAAGGCTCGCCTCCTCAAAGAAGAAAGATGTTGCTTTCAAAGCAACATGCTCATCACAAGACTTCGAAGCAAGTGATGATGAGGGTCTCGACACTAATGAAGAAGAGGCACTCTTCATCAACAAATTTAAGAGGATGATGAGAAGAAGGAAGGGGAGCAACCATTATGAGAACAAGAACAACGAAAGGTCCAAGCCCAAGACGAAAAAAGCATGCTACAACTGTGGTGAATATGGACACTTCATTGTTGATTGTCTATATGAAGAGAGTAAGAAGAAGAAAGATGGCAAGTCTCAAGATAAGAAATTCTTCAAGAAGAAGAAGCCATCAGGACATGCTCACCTTGGGAAGGAATGGGACTCAAACGAAGACTCATCCTCCGAGGATGAAGAGAAAGTGGTAACACTTGCCATTGGAAGGAGCAAGCACTTCCCAAACATTGAAGACTTTAAATCTACATGTCTCATGGCTAAGGAGGGAAGAAGAAAGGTTAAATCTAAACCATCCTCCTCTACTTATTCACTTGATAGCTTTAATAGTAGTAGTTATAATGAATCCATGCTCAAGGATCTAAGTAGGAGCACCTTGAAAAAGATGAGACTATTGTCGGAAGAAATCTTTGAGAAGGATGAACTCATCAACCGTCAAGAAGACATGCTCATCCTTGAAAAGGAGAGATGTCATGAGCTTGAAGAGCTCCTTGAGGTTGAAAGGAAAAGAAGCAAGGCACTTGAGCGTGAACTCGCTTTGAGCAAGGAAACTTGCTCAAATCTTGAGGACACAACTGTTGTGCTCAAGGATGAAAATGTTAACTTGACTAAAGTCAACAAGATCCTTGAAACACAAGTTGAGTCTCTCAAGATCAATGCACCTTCTTCCTCTATGATTTAACCTTCCTCAAAGAAATCTCCCAAAGCAACTCAAACTTGCAAGTGCTCAAACTTAATCCTAAAACTCAAAGATGAACTCAAGTTGGCACAAAACAAGAAGTCACCGAAAGGTGGTATCTTTGACAAGGAAAAAGTGGCATATGCACGAAGTGCATATACCAATGTAAGACCTCCACATGTCAAAGATGGTCTTGGCTATTCTCGGGAGTAGAGGCAACATGCTAAAATTCCCAAGAAGAGAAAAGATTTGATTGTTTTTGTCAAGGAAGGTTCATCCAACAAAGAAAATGTAAAGAACATTGTAAACTCATCTAACATGCCTAAAAATAAATCTCATCCTTTGTTCTATGATTTTGATGCCTCATATGTTTTATTGAGAAACAAATTTGGAAAGATCTATGCTAGGTATGTTGGGCCACTCCGCAAGAGTCCAAAACCTTGTGTGTAGGTGCCCAAGTGCCTCTTGACTAACATGAAAGGACCCAACTTCGCTTGGGTACCAAAAGGTAAGGCACAACTCTATTTTGTTGGCATACTCCTCCAGTGGATCAAAATGGGTGCTCGACAGTGGATGCACAAACCATATGACCGGAGAGAGAAAGATGTTTGTGGAATATGAGGAAAACAAAGATCCAAGTGAAGGAATATACTTTGGAAACAATAGCCAAGGGAAAATCCTTGGCACCGGCCATGTACTGCTTGTCAAGCCGGAAAACAAGTTGGAGTTCAACATCCATCCAGAAATTTCACGACAACTACAAGACCTTTGGAGTTACTTCACATGGACCTCTTTGGTCCAATTGCCTACATAAGCATCAGCGTTAACAAATATGGTCTTGTTGTTGTAGATGATTATTCTCGTTTCACTTGGTGTTCTTTTTGCATGACAAAGGAGAAACTCAAGGTGTGCTCAAGAAATTCTTGAGAAGAGCTCAAAACGAGTTCTCCTTAAGAATTAAGAACATAAGGAGCGATAACGGCATTGAGTTCAAGAACACTCAAGTGGAAGAATACTTGGATGAAGAAGGCATTAAGTATGAGTTTTCAGCCCCCTACTCCCCTCAACAAGATGGAATTTCTGAGAGGAAGAATAGAACTCTCATTTAGATGGCAAGAACCATGCTTGATGAGTACAAGACGTCGGACCGGTTTTGGGCGAAAGCGGTTAACACCGCTTTCCATGCCATAAACCGGTTGTATCTTCATCGACTATTGAAGAAGACGTCTTACGAACTTCTAACCGGTAACAAACCAAACATCTCTTATTTTCGTGTCTTTGGGAGCAAGTGTTATATTCTCAACAAGAAGCCTAGGACTTCAAAGTTTGCCTCAAAGTCCGATGAAGGTCTCTTGCTTGGTTATGACTCAAACACCTACGCCTATCGTGTTTTCAATAAAACTTCTAGAATTGTTGAAATAGCAAGAGACGTAGTGTTTGATGAGACTAATGGATCCCAAGTGGAGCAAGTTGATCAAAGTGTGCTATATAAAGAAGAGGCTCCACAAGAAGCACTTAAAAGGATGGCACATGGAGAAATTTTTCCTCAAGAACATCCTCAAGACTCAAATGATCATCCAACAAACGAAAATATGTCTCCCTCCCATGATCAAGCTCAAGATGAGGAAGGCCAACCTCAACAAGATCAAAACGATCGAAGCCAAGATAGAGGATTGGATCAAGGGGTAGATGAAGAAAAGAGTGACAATGAAGATGAAGATCAAAGAGTTCAACCACCTCATCCAAGAGTGCACCAAAGTGTTCAACGGGATCATCCCGTCGACAACATACTAGGAGATATCTCCAAAGGGGTGACCACACACTCTCGAATGGCTAATTTTTGTGAACTTTACTCTTTTGTTTCCTCTTTGGAGCCCCGCAAGGTAGAAGAAGCCCTACAAGACCTGGATTGGGTGGTGGCCATGCAAGAGGAACTCAATAATTTTGAAAGAAATCAAGTGTGGGATCTTGTGAAGCGACCCAACGCAAATGTTGTGGGAACCAAGTGGGTATTCCGCAACAAGCAAGACGAGTATGGGGTTGTAACAAGAAACAAGGCAAGACTTGTTGCAAAGGGATATGCACAAGTAGAAGGTTTGGATTATGATCAAACTTTTGCTCCCATAGCTAGGCTTGAATCAATTCGTATCTTGCTTGCTTTTGCAACTCACCATGATTTCAAGCTATACCAAATGGATGTGAAAAGCGCTTTTCTTAATGGTCCAATCAAGGAGGAAGTGTACGTGGAGCGACCACTTGGATTTGAGGACGATAAGTATCCTAACCATGTCTTTAAACTTCGGAAAGCCCTCTATGGCCTCAAACAAGCTCCTAGAGCTTGGTATGAGTGTCTTAGAGATTTTCTTATTAAAAATGGTTTTAAGATAGGAAAAGCAAACTATACACTCTTCACTAAGCATTTTAACGATGATTTATTCGTGTGCCAAATATATGTCGATGACATTATATTTGGTTCTACTAACAAAGCTTTTTGTGATGAGTTTTCAAAAATAATGACTGAAAGGTTCGAGATGTCAATGATGGGGAAATTGAAGTTCTTCCTTGGATTCCAAGTCAAACAACTCAAGAAAGGAACATTCATAAGTCAAACCAAGTATACTCAAGACATACTTAAGAGGTTCGACATGGACAAAACCAAACCCATCGAGACTCCCATGGGAACCAACGGAAATCTTGACCTTAATGAAGATGGTCCAAGTGTGGACCAAAAGATATTTCGTTCCATGATAGGCTCTTTGCTTTACCTTTGTCCATCTAGGCCTGAAATAATGCTTAGTGTGTGTATGTGTGCACGGTTCCAAGCCGCTCCTAAGGACTGCCACTTGACGGCCGTTAAGCGGATTCTTAGATATTTGGTTCACACTCCTAACCTAGGACTTTTGTATCCCAAGGGATCCAAGTTCAATCTCATTGGATACTCCGATGCCGATTATGCCGGTTGTAAGGTTGATAGGAAGAGCACGTCAGGGACTTGTCAATTTCTTGGTAGGTCCTTGGTTTTGTGGTCTTCAAAGAAACAAAACTCCATTGCCCTATCCATAGCCGAAGCGGAGTACGTCGCAGCCGGGAGTTGTTGTGCACAACTCCTACGGATGCGACAAACTCTTATGACTATGGTTACACTTTGAGCCTTATTCCACTCCTATGTGACAATGAGAGTGCCATCAAGATTGCTCATAATCCCGTGGAGCATTCTAGAACCAAACATATTGATATCCGTCACAATTTTCTGAGAGATCACTCTAACAAGGGAGATATCGTTATCTCTCGTGTTAGGAGTGAGAAGCAATTGGCGGACATCTTCACAAAACCCCATTATGAGAAACGCTTTTGTGACCTAAGGAGTGAACTGAATATCCTAGATTCTCAAAACGTTGCTTGAAGTGTGCACATCTGTTTGTTGCTTGCTTATAAACTTCAAAAAATGCATGTTTTCAACATACTACCCTAATCTCTCTTACTCTATGAAAACTATGTTCAAAAGGACTCTTGGTCAAATATGGTCATTGTTTGTTTGATGTATGCTTACTGACCATGTGTTGCCAAAGATATTTGCAAAAACTTGTCCAGAAGGATCATATCTTTGAGCTAAAATTCAAATTATATGAATTTTGGCATGTAGCCGGACTAGTCCGCCTAGGAGGCCGGACAGGTCCGACCCTAGAGAAGTCCGGCTCTGGTCCGCCAACAGGATTTACCTGGACAACAAGCCGGACTAGTCCGGCCCCGCCAGACACGTGTCGACTTCGGAGCTCACCCCTGCGGAAGGGATGAGGTTCGGCCCCGCGGGACACGTGTCGCCACCGGAGCTCACCCCTGTGGAAGGGATGAGGTCCGGCCCCGTGGGACACGTGTCGCCACCGGAGCTCACCCCTGTGGAAGGGATGAGGTTCGGTCCCGCGGGACACGTGTCACCACCGGAGCTCACCCCTGTGGAAGGTATGAGGTCCGGTCCTGTGGGACACGTGTCACCACCGGAGCTCGCCTCTGAGGAGAGGAGAGGCCCCGGCCCACTAGACACGTGTTGCCACAGGAGCTCGCCTCTAAGGAGAGGAGAGGCTCCGACCCGCTGGACACGTGTCGCCACCGGAGCTCGCCTCTAAGGAGAGGAGAGGTCCCGGCCGCTGGACATATGTCGCCACTGGAGCTCGCCTCTGAGGAGAGGAGAGCCCTCGGCCCGCTAGACACGTGTCGCCATGGGAGCTCGCCTCTGAGGAGACGGGAGGTCCGACCCCACTGGACACGTGGTGCCCTCGGAGCTCGCCTATAAGGAGAGGGGAGGTCCGGCTCCGCCGGACATGTGGCGCCCTCGGAGCTCGCCTCTGAGGAGAGGGGAGGTCCGGCCCCGCCGGACACGTGGCGCCATCGGAGCTCGCCTCTGAGGAGAGGGGAGATCTGGCCCCGCCGGACACGTGGCATCCTCAGAGCTCGCCTCTGAGGAGAGGGGAGGCTCGGCCCCGCTAGACACATGGTGCCTTCGGAGCTCACCCTAGCAATGGCCACGTGGCAGGGTCGGACTTCGGAGCGGATATGTCCAAACCGGACTAGTCCGCATGGGGAGGTCGTACAATTCCAGCCCCAGAGAAGTCCGGCTCTGGTCCGCCAACCGGACTTGTCCGGACACCAAGCCGGACTAGTCCAGCCCCTAGAGACTTAACCTTCTAGGGGCGCCAGACTTATTTCTTCATAGACTAGTCCGCTCACATCCTCTCTCAAGCCGGAAGCACCCACATATTGGCGATTTTTGCTTTCCTCCACTAAAAATCTCGTCCAATCCACGGATTGGAGACCTAAGGAGTGCAGAAACCCTTCCCCGGGCTTCGTTGCTCAAGTTTCGACTCCAAATTCATCACATTTGAAGATTTCAAGAGGTATTCTTGGCCTAACCAAAAAAATCCTTCCTTTTCTTAATTCTTAGATCTTTTGCTAGAAACCTCTTCACAAATGATGTTCCTAGTGTCGATGCGGTCATAGCCTAGGAGTATCGCAACTTAATTTGAAGTTTTTGCGAAAAATTGTTAGGGTTAGGGTTTGAAAGTGCATCTAGGCACCCCTTGTGGGTTTTGGTTGATTTATGGCAAACAAATGAGACCCTAACAAAATTGTTGAGAATGAGCGCAGGTTCTCAAAGAAATTAAGAAGAAAAGAGCAAAAAGAAAGGAGAAGGAGGATCCAAAGTGATAATAGCTCAGGAACTGAAAAGAATAGATCACTTAGTATAGTGTGTGTTGGAGAAACACACCCCGAGAGATCAAGAGAAAGAAATCAAACTTACTGCAAAATTTCAATACGACCGGACAAGTCCGGTACCAGCCGGACTAGTCCGATTTTCTTTCTGACCAGAAAACGGACTAGTCCGATATCATCCGGACAAGTCCGATTTTGTCTCTGGACAGAAAACTGACTAGTCCACAATATCACGGACTAGTCCGATATCTCATGACACTTAGGGTTTTCTAAACACCGCACACCAGACTAGTCCGGAGTCAACCACGAACTAGTCCGGACATCGCAAACCCTAACGTACCCTTCGGAAACCCAACTATAAAAAGAGGTGTACGGCCATACCAACACAACTTTCGACTCCCCTGCGCCGTCACACCTCCCAAGAGCCCAAAATTCACCTCTCTCCATACATTCTAACCCAAGAAAGATCAATTCTTGTGGATTGGCAATTGATCAAAGGAGAGACTAGTTCTACACCATCTTGAGCTCTTGGGTTTGATCTCTCGCACACTTTTCATTGTTAATTGTTCATCTGTTGAGTGTGTTGAGTCGTGTTCATTCATTCGTTGTAATTCATGGGGAGCCCTCAACTTGTGAGAAGGCCTCTTGAACAATTTTATTGCCTCTTGTGATTAGTGGAAGAGAATCGACCTTTATGGCGATTCGACGAGGGTAGGTTTGGAGAAGACCCGATCCTTACTGGACTCCTCAATGGGACGTAGATTGCCTTCGTAAAATCGAACCTCGGGATAAACACTTGTCTCCCACTCTTGTTTATTAATTGTTCATCATTTTAGAGTGTTTAATCAATCCTTTGAAAGTCACGTTCAAACATTAAAATCAAGTTGATTCCTATCATTCATTGTATTGTTGTTACAATACATCTAAGTTATCGTTCAATTTCCGCTGCATAAAGTATTAGAAGTGAACATTGATCAATCTTAATCTCCCTGGTCCACGTATACCGGACTAGTCTGCCTAGTACCGGACTAGTCCGACTTTTCTCTGTTTAGAAAATGGACTAGTCCGCACTCTACCGGACTAGTCCGATTTCCCTGTATTTGATAGACTACTATGTGTTTCAGGTTTCAACAGAGCATTGAAAAGTCTATTCACCCCCCTCTAGGCTACATTCAATTGGTATCAGAGCTAAACTCTTCAAAAGAGACTCATCGCTCGAAGAGACGATATGGACGTCAAGGATGTACACAAGAAGATCGACGACGAAAAGAATAATGATGAACGGACTCAAAAACTTAAGAAGCTACTCGACGCCATTCAAGACAGTGAGGACGATGATGAGGAGGTGCTCCAACTCAAGGCCCTTCTCAAAAGAAGGCAATCTCTCCAAAAGGGAAGAAGAACACCGATGATGAAAAGAAGAAGAAAAGGGGTAGTCACACAGACTACTCCCGATATCCTTTTGATTATGAGTGTTTGAATTCTCACAATAATCATTACTTATCAATTCCCCTAGGGAAAGCACCTTACTTTGATGGAAATGATTATTCAATGTGGAGACAAAATATGAAAATGCATCTCATATCTCTTAATCCTAGTTTGTGGCATATAGTGGGTACAGGGATAGATATCCCGGATGATGATGAAGAGCTGACCCCAAACCAAGAACAAGCCATTCATCAAAATGCTCAAGCTGCAGCTGTGATCACGTCATCACTAAGCCGAGACGAGTTCACCAAGGTGGATGGGCTCGAAATTGCCAGGAGATATGGGACACACTACAAACTGCACATGAAGGTGATCGTCACGTACGCGAAGACAAGATAGAAATGATTGAAGGTGAATTAGGAAGATTCGCAATAGAAGAAGATGAATCACCACAAGATATGTACAATCGACTGAAGAATCTTATCAACAAAGTCCGAGCCTATGGAAGCAAGAAGTGGAATGATCATGAGGTTGTGAAGCAGATTCTCAAAGCATTCATGCCTCGCAATGTAACTCTTTGCTCAATTATCAGAGAAAGCCCCGGGTATTGGAAATGACCCCAGACAAACTTCTTGGCAAGATCATCAACTTTGAGATGATGGAGAAGCAAGCCAATCATGTTAAGGAAATTGCCGATCTCACCTCGGCAAAGAAGAAAGGAGTCGCCTTGAAGTCAACTTGTAAACCCGTATCAAAAGGAAGCTCGAGAAGCTTATGGAGAAGACGACAGTGACGATGAAAGCAGTGATATCGATGAAGAAGACATGATCTTGTTCATGAAGAAGTTCAAGAAAATGATGAGAAGAAGAAAGGGCAACAGTTCAAATGAAGGAAGACAAAGGGACAAACAAAGACCCAATATGAGATGGGCGTGCTATAACTGCGGAGGATACGATCACTTCATAGTAGATTGTCCACATGATGAAAACAAGAAGAAGACAAAGGATAACGAGTCTCAACCAAAGAAAATGTTCAAGAAGAAGAAGCAATATGGCCAAGCGCATCTAGGGAAGGAGTGGGACTCCAATGATGAATCTTCATCTGAAGAAGAAGAAGATATGACCACCATAGCCATAAAGAAGACTACCAAGAGATCCACTCTCTTCCCAACCATGGGCGTATGGAAGGACACCGACAACACCTGTCTAATGGCAAAGGAAGGTAAACGAAAGGTACCGACTAAATCTTCCTTCTCGCATTCTTTTACTAGTGATAGTGATAACTCTAGTGAGGATGATAGCAATGATGAATATGAATATATGTTTAGGGGTTTAGACAAAAACACAGCTGCTAAAATGAAATTTCTACTTGATAAGCTTGTTGATATGGAGAAGCTAGTCAATCGTCAAGAAGGTATGATTATCTCCCAAAAGGAGAAATATCTTGAGATTGAAAAGCTTCTTGAATTTGAAAAGGAACAAAATAAATCACTAGAGCTTGAATTAGCTTCAAGCAAGGAAGCTTGCTTGAAGTTAAAAGACTCAAACACCACCATCAAGGATGAACTTGCTAACTTAACAAAAGTTAACAAGATCCTTGAGCGACAAGTTGAGTCACTCAAGCAAAGTGGTTCTTCATCAATATCTAGCTCATATTCTCAACACACAAAGTCTGAAACTAGCATTACTTATACTTGTGCCAAAAATGACACTAACATGAAGAAAAAGCAAAACTTGACAAAGGAAAAGCAATCTTCTAAAAGTGGCATATTTGACAAGGAGAAGATCAAGTATGCACGCAGTGCATACTTGGTCACAAGACCTCCTAATGTCAAATATGGCATTGGATATTCTAATGGTGAAAAGCACAATGCTAGAAACCGTAAGAATAACAAAGGTTGCATTGCCTTTGTCAAGGGAAACTCTTCTCAAACTACAAAGCTTAGTAATGTTGATAAATTTAATAATGTGAACACATATGAACAACAACTTCTATTTAGAACCTTTGATGCTTCATATGTACTTGTGAAAAGTAATCTTGGAAGAGTTTATGCTAAATATGTTGGGCCACGCCATGGGAATACCAAGTCTCATGTGTGGGTGCCCAAATCACTTGTGACTAACCTCAAAGGACCCAAGCAAGCTTGGGTACCTAAGACCAAGGCATAATTTATTTTTTGCAGACTTATTCATCCTGCGGAGCAAAATGGGTGCTAGATAGTGGATGCACCAATCACATGACCGGAGAAAGAAGAATGTTCATGGAATATGAAGAAAATGAAAATCCAAGCAAAGGCATTTACTTTGGTGATAATAGTCAAGGAAAAGTGCTTGGTACCGAAGGAGTGATAACTCAATTGCATTCAAGGGTGTGTTGAAGGGAAAACTTTATCTAGTTGACTTCAACAAAGATAAAGCTGAACTTGACAAATGCTTGATTGCAAAGACCAACATGGGTTGGTTGTGGCATAGACGGCTAGCACATGTTGGCCGTGTAGAGCATGTCAAGCAGGAAAACAAGTAGGAGCACCCCATCCCGTGAAGAATGTCATGACTACAACAAGACCGCTTGAGCTCCTTCACATGGATCTATTTGGTCCAATTGCCTACATAAGCATCGGCGGTAATAAATACGGTCTAGTCATTGTTGATGATTTTTCACGCTTCACGTGGGTTTTCTTTTTGCATGATAAGACAGAAACTCAAGGAACTCTCAAGAAGTTCATCAAGCTTTTCCAAAATGAATTCTCATTGAAGATCAAGAACATACGAAGTGACAATGGAACAGAATTCAAGAACACCCAAGTTGAGGAGTATCTAGACGAGGAAGGGATAAAGCATGAATTTTCAGCACCATACACTCCTCAACAAAACGGAGTAGCCGAAAGGAAGAACAGAACTCTCATTGAGATATCGAGGACAGTGCTCGATGAATACAAGACTTCGGACAGGTTTTGGGCTGAAGCGGTTAGCACCGCTTATCACGCCATAAACCGACTATATCTTCATCGGCTGCTCAAGAAAACCTCTTATGAACTACTCACGGGTAACAAACCAAATATTTCATACTTTCGAGTCTTTAGTTCAAAATGCTATATTTTAAATAAGAAGCCAAGGGCCTTGAAGTTTGCTTCAAAGTCCGATGAAGGTTTCTTACTTGGCTATGATTCGAACTCCTACGCTTATCGTGTCTTTAACAAAACCTCCGGACTTGTTGAAGTAGCACGTGACGTAGTGTTCGATGAAACTAACGGCTCTCAAGAAGAGCAAGTTGATCAGTGTGTGCTAGATCAAGAAGAAGCTCCATGTCAAGCATTGAGAAGAATGGCTTTGGGCGATGTTCGACCACAAGTGCCACCTTCAAATGTGAATGAAGAAAATGAACCACAGATGGAGGAAAATGATCAAGGGGGAGCCTCCATACAAGATCAACCTCAAGAAAATCAAGAAGGCCAAAACATCAATGTGGGTAACTATCCAGGGGGAGAAGAAGATGATAATGAAGATTCAAGACCACAAGTGCCACATCCAAGAGTGCACCAAAGCATCCAAAGAGATCACCCTGTTGACAACATAATCGGTGACAATCGAAAGGGAGTAGTAACTCGATCTCGCATAGCTAATTTTTGTGAACACTATTCCTTTGTATCTTCTTTGGAACCATACAGGGTCGAGGATGCATTGAAAGATCCGGACTGGGTGATGGCGATGCAAGAAGAACTGAACAACTTCAAAAGGAACAAAGTGTGGGAGCTTGTTGAGAGACCCAAGTCCAATGTCGCCGGCACTAAATGGGTCTTTCGCAACAAGCAAGACGAACATGGAGTAGTAATAAGGAACAAGGCACGACTTGTGGGAAAAGGCTACTCACAAGTCGAAGGTTTGGATTTCGATGAGACTTTTGCTCTCGTAGCTAGGCTTGAGTCGATTCGTATATTACTTGCATATGCTACTCACCATGATTTCAAGCTTTATCAAATGGACATGAAAAGCGCCTTTCTCAATGGACCGATCAAGGAGGAGGTGTACATGGAGCAACCACCCGGTTTTGAAGATTCAAACTGCGTAAGGCTCTCTATGGCCTCAAATAAGCTCCTAGAGCTTGGTATGAGTGCCTTAGAGATTTTTTAATTGAAAATGACTTCAAGATCGGAAAAGCTGATTACACCTTGTTTACTAAACACTTTGATGATGACATCTTCATTTGCCAAATCTATGTTGACGATATAATATTTGGTTCAACTAACAAAGCCTTTTGTCAAGAATTTAGCAAGATTATGACAGATAGATTTGAGATGTCCATGATGGGAGAGCTGAGGTACTTCTTGGGTTTCCAAGTGAAGCAACAAAAGGACGAGACGTTCATAAGCCAAACAAAGTACACTCAAGACATTCTCAGGAAGTTTGGAATGGACAAAGCAAATCCCATAAAGACTCCCATGGCGGCAAATGGACACTTGGACCTAAATGAAGACGGACCTAATGTGGATCAAAAGGTATATCGTTCCATGATTGGCTCCCTACTCTATCTATGTGTATCTAGGCCTAATATCATGTTGAGTGTATGTCTATGTGCAAGGTTTCAAGCCAATCGTAAGGAGTGTCATTTGACATCCGTTAAAAGGATCTTGAGATATTTAGTTCATACACCCAACCTAGGCCTTTTGTATCCCAAAGGTTCAAAATTCAATCTCATTGAAAACTCCGATGCAGATTATGCCGGATGTAAGGTAGATAGAAAAAGTACTTCTGGTACTTGCCAATTCCTAGGTAGATCCCTAGTTTCTTGGTCCTCCAAGAAATAAAATTCAATTGCTCTATCCACAACCGAAGCGGACTATGTTGCAGCCGGGAGTTGTTGTGCACAACTCCTTTGAATGCAACAAACTCTAAGGGGTTACGGTTACAATATGAGTCGTAGTCCACTCCTTTGTGACAATGAGAGTGCTATCAAAATTGCCCATAACCCTGTTGAGCACTCTAGAACCAAACTAGATATCCTGCATCATTTCTTGAGAGATCACTCAATGAAAGGAGACATAGCCATTTCCCATGTCAACACTAAAAAACAACTAGCCGATATCTTTACCAAGCCACTTGATGAAAAACACTTTTGTGAGCTCCGAAATGAACTAAATATCCTTGATGCTCGAAATGTGGCTTGAAAACTTGCATATCTGTATGCCATCCTCAAAATCATGTTAATGATATTGAAAAATCATCTCTCTCTATTTTTCTCTTAAAAACTATGTTAATTATTTTATCTTGATAAATTATGGTCATAGCTTGATTGTTGTATGTTCACTGATCATATTCATCAAGAATACCTATGTGCCTTTGTACCTTTTTCACATTAGAAACCCTTGAATACATACATACATATATATATATATATATATATATATATATATATATATATTATACACCTCTGTACAAGGGACCACGGACTAGTCCATGGTCACCCGGAATAGTCCGCACTTAGTCCGTTAGTCCAGACTAGTCCGGACAACCACGGACTAGTCCGATTTTCTCTCTGGACAGAAAACGGATGTAACACCCCAAAACCTGTCAAGAGGGGAATTTAAAATTTTTTGGACGTATTGCATGTGGTGCAAAAATTCAAATTGGAATTCAAATTAAACTCAAAACAGAAATGAAAAAGAAAAAGAAAAAGAAAAAAAATAAACCTCCCCGGCCAGTGGGTCGAAACCCACCAGCCGGCCCACTCACCCCCGCGCCAGCCCGCAGCCGCGCCCCCCTCCTCTTTCCCACTGACACGCGAGGCCCGCCATCTTCTTCTTCCTCGCGCACGCGCTCGGCCGACCCGGACTCTCCTCTCTCCCCCGAATCAAAACCGCCCCGAATACTCGCGTATCCCAGCCGAATTTCGGTTCTGGACGACGCAAACTTGATCACAACCAAACGCCGCCCTTCCCCAGCTATATAAACATCGGCATCTTCCCGATTTTCACCCACGATCAGCCGTTTTTCCTCCCGGTGAGAACCAGAGTTTCTCCGGCCAATTTCTCTCGATCTTCGCTCGGGATTTCTGATCTAACACACTGGTCTTGATCCACCACCTCCGGGGAATCACGCAGGTGCCGAAAACTCGGTGGTTTGCGCTTCAAACACAGCGCCGACAAGCATCGCCGTGAATTCACCTCGGACCTCGTCGCCGACCGCCTTCCAGGACCTCCGAGCTCAAGAAAACCCCCGAGGTGAGATCCCCGACCTCCCCTCTACCGATCTATGCCATAAAATCCCAGTTTCAGGATGAATTTACGAAGATCTGAAGCTCTCCGGTGAGATCGCCGCCTCCCGCCGCCGCGCGCCGCCGGGCAGCGCCGCTCGTGCTCGATCAGAGCGACGTGGCCGCTTGTGCGCCGTCTATTTTAAATCGCACGGTAGAATTTAAATCCCCGCGTACAGGTTCGACGTTATAATCTCAGCCGTCAGTTTTAAATCCCCGCGTTATAAAGGCCGGGATTCTTACGCGCTACCCCCTTGGGTTCTCCGAAAATACGAGCTAGCCCCGGAAACATCTGATCTAGCCCCTGGAACTTCAGAAATTCATGTAAATTCAATTAAAAATCAGTTTTAGCCCCTGGACCTAATAAAAATTAGCAAAACCCCTCTGTTCTGCATAGTTAGGCCCCTGGAAATTCTTAAAATAATATAATAGACCCTGTTGTGGGGTGAGTTTACCTTTTTAACCTTATTTAATATTAAATTTGGGAATTTGAATATGTAATTAAGATGTAAATTTAAAAGGGTGAGACACACACATTGTAAATTCAAGTTTAAACTTTACTAACAATTGGAAAGCTTTAGAATGAGCTAAAAATAAATTTTAGGCTGGAATGAAATCTGTTTGGGTGTGTTCGTGTTTATTAGATATAGAAACACATTTTTAGTCTAGGAGATAATTCTGAAAATTGGTAAAAAAATGTAAAATAGTTCACATCAGAGGAGAATTTCAAAAATATATTATTTACTATTTTAGATCAGAACCTATTCTGTTTAGATGATGTGTCTTACTATTTTCATAATAAAGTTCACAATTAGGTATAGAAAATAAATCTTAAAATATAGGAAAATAGGTATGCATAACTAGAAAATGATAAATGAAGTCTCCAAATCCAAAGATTTCAGTTTAGGATTTGGTAGAAGATCTGAAAACCCATTTGGAGTAGGAAAATACCTTCCATGCATACTTGGTAGCTAAGATGTGTATCAATTGAATATAAGGAATTTGTTCAAATTGAAAATTCATATATAGTGTGCAAACAAAAATCTGAATACAAAAGTTAGAAAACATATGAACATGTTTAAAAGTGCATGTAAGCCAAAAATCAACACACATATAGTAACCACAACACATAGAAATGTGAATGACTTTCATAAATGTGAATGTGTGGTTTGTATGAAGTGAAAGTGTGAACTATGTCTTATGGATTGTTGTTTTCATTTGCTATGTGTGATGGTATGAGTAGAACCTGCTCCATAGCAAGTTCTTCCCTTCCAAGATCAGGACTATCCATTCCCAGAGCAGCAGGAAGAAGGCAAGTGTCCTTGACCACTTTGTTCCTATACTAGGATGTGTAGATAGAATTATTTGCAATTTCAATTGAAATATGAAACCCATGCTAGGAAGTTTCCCTAGAATTGCATTACCTTGTTTTCCTTGTAGCTTGGGATGGGATTTTGCTTTATTATGTCATTAATTCATATTACTTATGCTTAGCCATGCTTAGAATGGGATAAGTGGGATATGACATCATCAACTTGCTTACATTATTCTTGAATGAGATATTATGAGTTATGTAGAGGTAGGGATCAAGGCAAGTTGTATGATTTGGTTGGTGCTGGGTGCACGCGACTCGGGTTTGTGTTTAGTACTTGCCTGGATCCTAAGGACCGGTTCATGGAGCATGTAACCTGGCTTTACCGTGCCAACCACATGCTGAGATGGGGCAGCTTGGCCAATTAATTAGGTGCATCCCCGGCGTAGCATCGGTGTGTTGGATGGTGCGGGGAGTAGGTGTCAGCTGGACTACCATATGAACCGCAAGGCTCAAGAGGGGGCCACTGCAGCAGGGTTGGAGCCTCTTGTATGCTGTTAGGGGTGAAACCTCAGTGGGCCCATGCTCGTCGGGAATCCCTTTGTAAAGGCTTCATAGTGACCTCCTGGCTACATACCTAGGAAGTGTGAATGTGGTTCGTGGCCACTGGCATAATGGAGGTTCTTTTAGTCCACCCGGCAACGGGGGATGATATCACTACATGTGGGTACAGTGGTGCAAACTCTGCAGAGTCAAAACTGTCATGACAGCCGTGCTCACGGTCAAGAGCGGCTTGGACTTATTCATGATTAGAGGATTGATGGCTTTGGAAGTTGAGGATGTTAAGCGGGGAGCTTAACATTGGAAATGATGTTACGGTTATTTGATTATGATGATGGGTTGGGAGATTGGGACCATTTCACCTGTGTAGTAATGTAGGTGCTTAATAAGCTAAGGTGGTAGGCAATAATTGCGTAGTGCTTTAACCATGAGTTCAACCTCTCCTTGCTCTAGCCATGCATGACATAACTTCCCACACTTGCTGAGTACCCACGGTACTCAACCTTGGATATTTGTTGGTTTAAATTGCTGCTCAGGTCAAGGGGATGATGTGGTGTTCAATGACCAAGACTTTGGACCCGAAGAATGATTCTAGGTTCATGGAGTCCCCCAGGCAACGCCTGTGACGGAGCCCACAAGAATAATATTCCGCTGCTATTTTATTTACATGTTATGAACTTATTATTGTCCATCGAGACATATGCTATGTAAGACTTATTTATATTCGACACCTGGCTTGTAATAAATGATGCTTCACTATTTGTCATCACATGTATGAGAAAATGATCCTGGCATTCATGTGATATTCACTCGGTTGTTCTTCAGATAAACCGGGTGTGACAACGGACTAGTCCGATATGGTCCGGACTAGTCCGATATTTCGACTCCATAACCCTAAGGACGGCTGAAACCTAATTTTCTTCATCCTCATAACTCTCCCAACTCTCTCTCTCTCCTACTCAAGAGCTTCTAAGGTTAATTTGCAAGTTCTCCACCAAAACCTCTCAAATTTCCACGGAAATCGTTCTCCACCGCCAAGGGATCAAAGACCCCGGACTAGTCCGGATAAAAAAAAACTTCCTCAACACCTCGAATCGAAGGATTTGGTAAACTTCTCTCCAGACCCTAGAACCTTCGATCTTCCTTGTTTTTTCTCAAATAGCTTAGCTCCTCTAGTCAATACATGCTTCATTGATGTATTACATGTACCCTAGATCACATTTGCAATGAATAATCTCAAATTTCAACAAATTAGGGCTTGAGCAGCCACATAACGGACTAATTCGTTATTAGGGCGGACAAGTGTGATACTCCGGACTAGTCCGACCCTGAACACCGGACTAGTCCGGTATGCCCAGATTCAGAGATCTTGTTAGGGAATCCTAGCTTATGTAAACTCAATGCAATCTTTTGTCATTCTTGATTATTCATACCAACTTTATCTTCCTTGTCAAAAAACATGTCGGGATCAAATGAAAGTCTCTCTGATTTTGAGGCAGAAATGGATCAAGATGTCATATCTCATCATCTGGAGTCTCGCTCCAAAAGGAGACAAGATCATGCTGACGATCCCTCACTCACCCCACCTACAGTTCGCCGAAAGGTCACAATCAAGAGACCAGCTTCAAGAGCAAATGTGGCTGGTTCTAGCTCGGCGACTCAACACCAAGTCAAGGGAAAGGGGCTTGCTTCCGGCCCAATTGGTCCCCTGAAGATGACAGCTCCAAGGCAGGGAAATAGAGATCCATCGGAGCAGAAATTCAATGGCAAAGGGAGCGAAGTGGAATGGAACCTGAGGAAGGTTGATGCCTACAGCTCTGGCAAAAAGGCAGCCGATAAGAGATTTTAGAGTAACTTTCACTCGGACTACTACAGTTCAGTGTACCTCCAAATGAAGACTCCAGTGGTCCGAAGTCAATGGATAGACTGGACGTACTTTGAAAGGAAAAGCTGTGAAGCTTTTGGGGAGGTCATAGAGGCTGCAGGGAGACATGGACTCAAGGACCTGCTCGCCTTTAGGTACAACTGGAATGATGAGATCATCGCCCAGTTTTACTCGACCTGCCACTTTGCTCATGATGGAGAGGACAGAGTGACTTGGATGACAGATGGATCCAAGTACACAATCTCCTACACTGAATTTGCCAGACTGCTGCATCTTGAGGACACCAATGATGATGAGATTGTGATTCACAATTTGGGAGTGGTGGAGAAGGACAAGATGGAGTTCCTCTATGATACTCGACTTCCTTTCAACCCTCCCTCAACCAAGAACATGAAGCCTTTCTTCATTGTTCTCAACATAGTGCTCCGGAAGACAATCGCTCCAAAGGATGGAGATGCTGGGAGCGTCCAAGGTTATCTGAGAACCTTGATGAAAGTGATCAGCAGGAGGAGAAGATTTAATATCTTCGACTATATTTGGAATGACATGGTGCACATATCCTACACACCGAACCGTTCTTGTGGACATGCTCCTTTCTTGATGTTCATGATTGAGAAAGTCACAGAAATTGAGTTTGTGAAGGATGTAGAGCACACTGCTCTAAGGCCTCAGAAGCCTCCTCAGGCCTCCCTCCCAGCTGCTCCCTCACCTGGATCACCTGAAGAACATCCAGCGAGAGCACATGAAGAGGCACGACCTACATCCAAGACTAGGGCCTCTCCATAGAAGGGTTCCTCCAGTGGGATCATGAAGTTTTTGGCTGCTATCTTCAGCTCTTGCCGCAAAACTGAAGCGAAGCTACATAAGATGAACAAGGCAAGAAAAGCGGAGATGAAATACATGAAGGCAAATGTCAAAGAAATATGCCAAAAACTGGAGATTGAGCCCATTGGATCCCCGGTTATCTCAGAGGACTTTGCATCTGAGTTTACAGAGCTTCTTCCTCTCTCTCCTTCAGAGGGTGCCTACTTTGGCACGACGAGTGGTTCCTCTCCTCCTCTTCCTCAGGCTGATGACGAAGATGAAGAAAGGACGGACAGCGAGGAGTGAGCCAGCCACGACAAGTAGATCCCTTCTATCTTTCTTTTTGGTGTCTTGATGCCAAAGGGGGGAGAGATGGAGGGGGAGTCATAGGTCGTAGGTCTTTCTTCATTTTGTATCTTAGCTTAAGAGATGAGCTTGTGTAAGACTGTTATGCTGTTGTAAGACTTATGCTATTATGCCATATTTATGCTTTCATGATGCGAAATGATGACTATGTTATGCTTTTGATGAATGACGTATGTTATAACTCTTGATGATTATTCTCATAATGATATTTACATCAAAATTACTACTCACACATGTAGTTTTGCACCCCACCATAAAGAGTGCACATATTCTCATGTCTTCATTGCATATTTTGTTCAAAACTCATATGTGCACACTTTATAAAAATCTGATTCTTATTGTCATATTTGTGAGATCTCAATTGGTTGTCATCAATCACCAAAAAGGGGGAGATTGAAAGTGCATCTAGGCACCCCTTGTAGGTTTTGGTTGATTTATGACAAACAAATGATACCCTAGCAAAATTGTTGAGAATGAGCGCAGGTTCTCAAAGAGATTAAGAAGAAACAAGCAAAAAGAAAGGAGAAGGAGGATCCAAAGTGATAAGAGCTCAAGAACTGAAAAGAATATATCACTTAGTATAAAGTGTGTTGGAGAAACACACCCCAAGAGCTGAAGAGAAAGAAATCAAACTTACTGCAAAATTTCAACACGGCCGGACTAGTCCGATATCAACCGGACTAGTCAGATTTTCTTCCTGACCAGAAAACGGACTAGTCCGATATCATCCGGACAAGTTCGATTTTGTCTCTGGAAAGAAAACGGACTAGTCCACAATATCACGGACTAGTCCGATATCTCACGACACTTAGGGCTTTCTAAACACCGCACACCGGACTAGTCCGGACATCGCAAACCCTAACGTACCCTTTGGAAACCCAACTATAAAAAGAGGTGTACGGCCATACCAACACAACTTTCGACTCCCCTGCGCCGTCACACCTCCTAAGAGCCCAAAATTCACCTCTCTCCATACATTCTAACCCAAGAAGGATCAATTCTTGTGGATTGGCAATTGATCAAAGGAGAGACTAGTTCTACACGATCTTGAGCTCTTGGGTTTGATCTCTCACACACTTTTCATTGTTAATTGTTCATCTGTTGAGTGTGTTGAGTCGTGTTCATTCATTCAATGTAATTCTTGGGGAGCCCTCAACTTGTGAGAAGGCCCCTTGAACAATTTTATTGCCTCTTGTGATTAGTGGAAGAGAATCGGCCTTTGTGGCGATTCGACGAGGGTAGGGTTGGAGAAGACCCGGTCCTTACTGGACTCCTCAACGGGGACATAGATTGCCTTCGTGGAATCAAACCTCGGGATAAACACTTGTCTCCCACTCTTGTTTATTAATTGTTCATCATTTTAGAGTGTTTAATCCATCCTTTGAAACTCACGTTCAAACATTAAAATCAAGTTGATTCATGTCATTCATTGTATTATTGTTACAATACATCTAAGTTATCGTTCAATTTCCGCTGTATAAAGTATTAGAAGTGAACATTGATCAATCTTGATCTCCCCGGTCCACGTATATCGGACTAGTCCGCCCAGTACCAGACTAGTCCAATTTTTCTCTGTTTAGAAAACGGACTAGTCCGCACTCTACTGGACTAGTCCGATTTCCTAGTATTTTATAGACTACTAAGTGTTTCAGGTTTCAACAAAGCATCGAAAAGCCAATTCACACCCCTCTAGGATACATTCAGAGTTCTTCCTGTATAACCCGGACTAGTCCGGTTTTTGTTGGACAAATGCGTTCTCGAGCGGACTAGTCCGGTCCTTTAACGGACAAGTCCGGTTTACACAGAACAAACTCCAACTTTAGCCATTTTTAGTGAATTCTCTTGCAATATTCCACTTCCTTGACCTGTAATCTCCTGTCTCTCAGGAAATATGTCAAACTCCGACCAAAGCTCTCCCCTTCCATGTTCCACGGCCGAGGAGGCTCGACAAGCCCTTCATCGGCGCGTTGCCGAAGAAAGGACAGCAAAGGAGGCCCAAGCGACTAAAGAAGCCGTCCGTCGAGAAGCAAGAACAAAGAAGAAGCATGATATCAATGAATAGGCACAAATTGCCCAAGCCATTGAAGAATCCTTGAATGATCAATGGAGAAAGAAAAGGGCCGAACGTGAAGCCCAAAGCTCCCAAGCTGCTAGTGCCTAAGAGCCCAAGAGAAAGAGGCTGGTCACCTTGGGAGATAAAGAGCGGGAAAAGGAGAAGGAAAATGAATCTGAGGGTAGGGTTCCTCATGATCCAAAGAGGGTAAGGCTCCACTTCCTGAGGAGCCCAAGAACAAAAAGGCAACTGCCAAAGCACCGACAAACAGAGCGGGAGGGATAAAAATCAGAGAGAAAGGGCAACCGAAGCCCATCGGCCGCTTAAATATAGCTGCCCCTGCTAGAGACCCAAACCGGCAGACCAACAATCCGGCATTTGTATTCAAAGGAAAGGGGGCTGAAAAGGCGAGAAGGCTGAGGGTGGATAAAGTCTTCGACTATGAGAAGCACACAGCCGACCCTAGGTTTTGGTGTGACTTTCACTGCGATTACTAACGCTTGGTGTACCTAAAAATGAAAACCCCAGTCACTCAAGCTCAATGGGTAGATTGGGACTACATGGCCAAAAGGGAGCACAAAGCTTTTGATGCAGTAATTGAAGCCGCAGAGCACCATGGAATCAAGGAAATCATGAGCTTCAAGTATGACTGGAACATTGAGGTAATTGTGCAGTTCTACACCACTGTGTACTTCTCCACCTACGGTGATCGGAAAATCACCTGGATGACACATGGAGAGCAGTACTCAGTCACCTATGATAGGTTTGCACAGATACTTGGCCTTGAGGAGCACTTGGATCATGAGATTATCATTTCCAATCTCAAGGCAGTGGATAGGGATAAGCTTGACTATATGTATCCTAGTCATGTTCCCTATGAGGCCGGGCTTGCTAGGAACATCAAGCCGTTCTATAGCATCCTCAACCGGATTCTGAGGAGGACCATTGCCCCTAAGGATGGAGATGCAGGGGTAATTCAAGGAAACTTAAGGCATCTCCTCCTCTTGATAGATGGTGAAGAGAAGTTCAACCTTGTTGAGCACATTTATGATGACATCTTCAACATCTCTCACACTCCCAACCTCTCATGTGGTTATGCACCGTACATCATGTGCCTAATTGAGAAGGTGTCGGGGATAGTATTTGTCAAGGATGTCACTCATCGTCCTCTCCGTCCTCAGCTACCCCCCATTGTGCCAGAACCATCAAGGAGGAAAAATGATCAACTTCCGTCAAGCTCAGCTGCCCCTTCTAGCTAAGCGACTCCCCCATCATCTCCTGCTCCACAGTCCATGAGCGGATTCTTCAAGTGCTTCAACGCACTTTTCGCCTCCTGTCGTTGTGTAGAGGTCCGGACTCGACGCATGGAGAGGCGTCAGGAGAAGTACCTCAAGGCTGTGTGTGACAAGCTTGAGGTACCCATGTCTCCCCCTGAGGAGAGTGATGGGGAACTCACTCCATATCCATAGTTCACCGCTGATGAGCTCGCCCAGTTCAGGGAAGATGGAAGCTCTTCCAAGGCCGTGCCTCCATCCACCACCGCCGACAAAGAAGAAGAGGATACGGTGGCTATGGAGAGCGATGAAAATGGCGATGAAGAAGAAGACGAAGAAGATGACGAGTAGACTTAGGCGTATCTTCTTCCCTCTTTTCCTTTTTGGTGTCTTGATGCCAAAGGGGGAGAAATGTGAAAAGGATGTCCTATTTTTTTATCATGTTCTAGTCTTGTAATAGATCTTTTGGACATGACTATCTTGTAATAGATGTTTGGACATGGCTATCTATGTTTTATGTTTTATGCATGACTATCTATTGTGTAACACTACGTGTTGGATTTTATGGTTGTTTTATGCTTATTGTCTTATCACATTTTTTTAGCACAACACGTAGGAACCCCACCATAACATGTGAATGTATGCCAACTCCCCTCTTTTACTCTTGCATACATTCAGGGGGAGTTTTGCATACATACACTTGTTATAAAATTAAAAATTTTACCTCTTATGTTGAAACTTAATGTGTTGTCATCAATCACCAAAAAGGGGGAGATTGTAAGTGCATCTAGGTACCCCCGTGGGTTTTGGATGATTGATGATGATAAATTAAGAGACTAATGAGCCGAGATGATCATAAGCACAGGACATTTTCAAGGCGGACACCTAAACTCTCAAAAAGGAAAAAGATGAAGAACGGCGTCGAAGACTCGAAGAGTAAAAATTAGGGTTTCACTTGAGTCTTTAGTAGGCTAGCCGTGTGAAAGAAAGAGTGTGTGTGTCAAGTGCATTGAGATCATAGAAGAGATCTCAAAGCATTAGAAGTGTCAAATCCTTAGTGGAGAGAGGTAGAGAGGTAAAGTCGGGCAGACTGGACTTGTCCGGGGAAGAGGTCGGACTAGTCCAGAAGTCCTACGGCTTAGTCCGTTTTGGGGAGGACTACGAGTTCCTGACTGAGATCGGACCTATCCGTTTTGGGACGGACTAGTCCGTTTTTCTCTTAGTGAGAGTATTTTTGGGGCTAAGTCCTGGTAGACTGGACTTATCCGCCTTACTGGCCAGACTAGTCCGGGCTAGCCAGACTTGTCCGTTTTCACACGGACTAAGAGTTCCTGTGTGAGTTCGGGCTAGTCCATTCTAAGGCGATCTAGTCTGTATGGGTGTGAGACGAGAGCTCCCACGGCTAAGTCTTGGTAGACCGGACTTGTCCGCCTTAGTGGCCGGACTAGTCCGGGTCCTCTAGACTTGTCCGTTCTCAACCGGACAAATAGTTCACGTGTGAGATCGGACTAGTCCGGTGTGAGGCGGACTAGTCCGGACTTTCGGTAGGTGGCAACGGTTGGCTTCGGGACTTCTATAAAAGGAGATGCCCCGACTTCATTTAGAAAAAACTGGAACCCTAGCGCTGCCACAGCGATCCTAGAGCTCCCCTAAGCCTTCTCTCTTGCCTACTCACCCTCTAGAACCAATGCTTGAGTTGATTTGGGTGTGTGAGGAGAGGAGAAGGAAGAACTTCGTGTTTTGGCTCTCGGAGTGCTCTCATGCACTTGGTGTGAGTCTTTGTGACATGTGGCTTGTCAGATCCGTGGAGTTTTTGGACGTGATCAAATGGAAGCCTCATATTGTGAGCAGCCCCAACACTTTGTAAGTTCAAACTTGAGATAGTGAAGAACTGGGTTGGCCTTAGTGGCGACTTGGTGAGGAAAGGGTTGTTAAACCCGGTCCTTTGTGGACTCCTCAACGGGGACGTAGATTATTGAGTGGAATCGAACCTCGGGCAAAAATCTTCGTGTCATTTTGCACTTACGTTTCATTGATCATTAGAATTGCTTAGGGTTCGTTCTATCATTTTGCTCTTATAATATTTCAGGTTGCAATCTTGCAATCCACCTCAATACTTTGACATATTTGTTATATTAGATTGCTAGATAGTTTATCTGCTTTTCATTAACCTAAAATCTGAATAAAAACCCATAAAAATCAAGTTTAGTCTTTTAGCAGTCTGATCGGACTAGTCCGCCCCTGAGCCAGACTAGTCCGGCCTTTTAGGCTTTTCAACAGGTTGATCGGACTAGTCCGCCCCTGAGCCAGACTAGTCAGGCCCCTATGTTCTAATCTCGTTTAATTAAGTCATTTAAGGTATAATAGCCTATTTACCCCCCTCTAGGCAATTTCAAAAACAAAAATTCTCCCCCTGAGAAGAATCGTGCCAAAACACTTGTGAATCGTGCAATGTGTGATCAATTTCTCCCCCTTTGACAATGTATTCAGCAAGGTTCAAAAGAGAAATTTTAATTGTTATGAGCATATTTATAACATATACATATAAAACAAAGCTCATCCAAGCCATACTATCAAGTAACTAACACTATCACATTAATGAGATACATAAAGTAGTGTAAGCCATGCTAGAGATCAAGTGTAATTTTAAATTTAAGCAAGTCATGATCTCACAAACTTAACTATGTCAAGACCTGAAAGCATGACACCCGTTGCTGCATTTTAATTATTTTTCAAAGCACAAATTCAGATCATATGACATTTGCAAGAGATTATATGCCACATCAGCCTTATTCTAACCAACTAAGCCAAGCCTATGTCATTTGATAATCAGAAGCTTAAGGACATGGTTTTAGTTATACACAACTTCTTCCAAGTTCATATCTAAGTACATTGATAATCCATCACAAAAGAAGAAGTGCAATGCATGCATATTCTCTTGATCTTTTTCTCAATTTTTCATTTGAACAAAAAAGCTCAACATGTGAATAGTTGATTGATTATTTTTTTCATTATTAAAAGCACTTGTGAGCATGCAACAAGTTTAAAACAGCAAGAAAGTTCGATCATGACCAGATTTAGTGTAAATAATTATTCCAATTACTAGTCATGGCAAAAACCACAAAATGTATAACATGAGTAATGTAGTAAGAACTTTCAGCATATAAAAGGAATCACAAAGTCATATATGTAGGAAATACTATGCTCATATTATTTTAAAATCAGATTCACACATAGACTTCCTAAGTTTCAAAAACTCCCCCTCAATTTAAGCCATGGGGATGCATAACCCCTATTTCACTATGAATGAAACAAAAACAAGTGAAATCCAAAGGTTTTGTAAAAATGTCAGCCAATTGTTGTTCGGTATTTACATGGTGAAGCACAATGTTTCCTTTTTCAACATTATCACGGAGAAAGTGATACCTAATGTCAATGTTCTTTGTTCTCGAATGTTGCAAGGGGTTTTTAGCAATGCAAATGGCACTAGTGTTATCACAAAATAGTGGAACACTATCTAGATCAACCCCACAGACTTTAAGTGTTTGAACAATCGAAAGAATTTGTGAGCAAGCGCTAGCAGCAGCTACATATTCAGATTCGGCTGTGGATTGTGCAACTGAATTTTGTTTTCTAGCGGACCAAGCAACAAGTGAATTATCAAGAAAATGACAAGCACCCGAAATACTTTTCCTATCAATTGTACAACCCCCGAAATCAGCATCCAAAAAAGCTTTCAAAGTAACAGTTGAGGAAGAAGGAAGAAAAATCCTAAATTCTTGAGTTCCATGTAGGTACCTGAGAATTCTTTTGACGGCTTGACAATGTGAAGCACGTGGAAAAGCTTGAAATCGTGCACAAAGACATACGCTGAATTGTATGTCCGGTCTTGATGCCGTGAGGTACAAAAGTGATCCAATCATACTTCTATATTCTTTTTGATCCACGGGTTCACCATCTTCATCAAGTTCAAGTGTAGTTGCTGTACCCATTGGTGTCCGAAGAGACTTGCTTTTGTCCATGTTGAAGCGCTTAATGTCTCTTGTATACTTTGTTTTATGCACAAATGTACCCTCCATGGTTTTCTTAATTTGCAGCCCCAAAAAGTATATGAGTTCTCCCATCATACTCATCTCAAATTCTGAACTCATCATAGCTGAAAACTTGGACACAAGATCATGAGAAGCACAACCAAAGATAATATCATCCACATACACTTGAACGAATAATGAGTCATTGCCATGCTTAAGCACAAAAAGAGTTTTATGAAAGTTGCCCATGGTAAACCCCTTTTCAAGTAAGAATGTTTTTAACCTATCATACCATGCTCCAGGGGCATGTTTAAGACCATACAAGGGTTTGTACAGTTTGTAAACATGATTAGGAAAATTTGGATTTTTAAAACCCGGTGGTTGATTGACATAAACCTCCTCCTATATGTAGCCATTAAGAAAAGCACTTTTATAATCTATTTAGTTCTGATTAGAGTGTGACCTTGAGGTGGAGGTACAAGTTTCCAAACATTATTTCTTTCAAAATTTTCTAACTCTTCTTGCATGGCAATAATCCAAGATTCATCAGTGAGTGCGTGTGATATATCTTTGGGTTCAAAAGAAGCAACAAATGCAGAATGATCATGAGAGTTTAGATCACAAGACCTGGACCGTGTGACTCATTCGTGCAAGCTTCCAATCATTTGTTGTGGAGGATGACTTTTGAGGACCCGGCGGGGAGTAGACAATTCACAAGCTCCCTCTTCTTCATGTTCATCACATTTGAAGAACTTGTGACTTGAGGACGATCTGGACCAGCAATGGTGGTCATCGGTGTTGGTTGTGAATCAAAATCAGGAGCTGGAACAAATTTCATTAGCTCCTCAGTTTTCGTGCAGCAGCATCACTTCTTCATCTTCTTTGATGAAAATACTCCCCCCCCTGCGGATATGGATCTGGTTCTGCAATATTAGAGCTAGTACCTGAGCTAGCTTCATCAAAAGAAACCTCACAAGTCTCCACAATTTTGTTAGTGTCATGTAAAAGCACACGGTAGCCTCTAGTATCAGATGGGTATCCAAGAAACATGCCATCTGTAAGGGCCTCAGTTTTTTACACATGTTTAAAGTGTTCATCACCACACCACACACCTCATTTGAAGCAAGTTGATGAACACAAATGAAGAGCAAGTAACCACCATCAACATGCTCATTAGAGAACAAACTCACATATTGCAAAAGTGGTATTTCCCACATGTGATATAGAGGGGCTGGGCATATGAAAACTCCTACACATTGCTAGGGATGTCCATGCCATGTTTCACCCAAATTCAAAACCTTTTTGAGGTCATTTTGGGTATAGCTAGAAAGAGGGCAGTTTGAAACCATATTCAAATTCAAACTGTTTTTATCCCATGGATTCAAAAATGGGAGGCATATTCTTATTCAGCACATTTTTGTGACCTCACACACCAATTTTCACTTCATTTGGAGTTGATCTTGACATGAGCTAAGTGTGACTAATTCAAACTTTATTTGAATTCCAAACTGAACTTGTGCTGAAATTCATTCAAACCAAACCCAATTTGAATTCTAATCAATTCAAATGGCTCATGGGTGAATGATTTGAATCACCATGGGTATTTTGGGGCTCACTGTTTACAACAGTCATGAGGAGTTAATTTTTCAGAGGTTAAACTTGAGTGTGGGACCCACATGTCATAGAGAGAAGGGGGGAGACTTGCACCCAAAGTCACAGCCTCGGTGGGAAATTCCACCGAGCAGCTGTCAGCTGTGCCACCAAGAAGCCAACGGCGCCACCAGCTGCTTCCTCCTTCGCGCGCTGGCGCCCAGGGCGGCTTGCTCGCGCCTCCACGCGACCGGCACCGCCTCAGCCCGAGCGAAGACCCACTGGCTTTATCCCCTCACGTGTAACCCCGAGCAGCGGCATTGTTTCTCCCTGAAGCTCTCTACTCGATCGGGAAAACAAGCAAACGATCGCTCTTTCCTTCCCTGAGCTGCTAAACGACAACCTGAGATCGCACTCCACCTTCCCGACGCCAAAAACCCCGAGCTCCGACCTCCCTTGCCTGAGAACGATCGCCACAACGGCGACCTAACCTGAGCCGAAGGTCAGGCGCTCGTGGACAGTGTTCCACAGGCGTTTTCACGGTCCAGCAAGAGAGGCAACAGGAGCGCGCGACCACCGTGTTGCTCTCCTCCAAGTTTGGGAGCAAACCGTGAAGAATCCACTGCGAATTTCCAGCTTTTGCTCCGGCGACCCGAAACCGAGTTTCCGGTATGGATTCTTTGAATTCTCGTGCTGTGATCTTTCTTTAGTTATCAAATCCTGCACATAGACGCTGGACTAGCCGGCGATCAAGTTTCTTTCTGCATCCGTGGTATGAAAACAACTAGGAGTCACGAATTTCGAGCTCGATAATGGGCGCTCATGGCGGGCACGCTCGGTCACACGGTGATGACCGACTTGCCACCATCTTTAAACCCTTTTTACTCCTTGTCGAGCTTCCTAGAGGTATACTGATGCTGTAGATCCGATTGTTCAAGGCTATGGCTGGTTAGAACACACGGCCGACGGCGCCGAACCTCAACCGAAGCCGCCGCACGTCGCCGGGCTATTTCCGGTCACCGCCAGCTCGAGCTGACCCCACAGACGTGTTCCTCGACGTCGACAACACCCTGGCGGCGAGTTTCAGACCGTGCGATGGATGGCAGCGACAGTACGGCGAGCTCTGGGTCTGCTCCGCCGAGGGGAGGCGGCGCGGACGCGAGAGCGCGTCGGGAGGAACACGAAGCCGGCTGGCCCACGCGTCAGCGGCTCAAAATTTTAAATCGGGATCGGGTGTGGCCGGGATCGGGTGTGCTGGCGCGCAAAGACCCTGTGGGCCTCAGTGTGTGGTTGCCTCCACGCCTAACACGTGTCCCCACGGGCCCCGGCGGATTTAAACTTTTCCTCCGATTTTCAGATTTCGTTCAAACTTCAAATCCTCATAACTTGGGCTAGGAAATTCCAAATCAAGTGAACCAAATTTGGTTGGATTCAGCTCTCTGAGTACGTTCCAGCAAATCAAGTTTCACTTCATTAAAATCCTTATTTCTCCAGAATTAATTCCTCAAATTTAAAATGTTTGGAATTTTAACTGGAGAATCCTTTGGAGGAAAATCCTGAAATTTTGCTGGAATGTTCACTAAAATATCCGTGAACTACCATAAAAATTGCAGATCCATTTGAGCTCATTTGATCCACCTAATGGTGTGATTAGTGAAACTGTTCCAGAGAAAATAGAAAATGTTCAGAAACATTTTCAGAATTTTCTCTGAAATTGTTTAGCTCATATATTTAGCTAGGAACCTTCAAATTAAGTGAGACCAACTCCATTAGAACCCTCTGAAAATCTAGTTTTCAGAAAGTCATAGTTTGTTTCAAGAAAATCCCTAGAACACCCTAAGAGTGCCAATTAAGGTCAAGTACATAATTAATTGTGGAGGGCACAAATGAGATTTGCTGCAACTAAAACTTGACCAAGTCTGTACTTAGGTTGTAACCAAGCCACAGTAAAAGTTTCACAGTCATTGAGTCTGTCTAGTGGGACTTATAAGCTTCACAAGTTCAAACATAATATAAATGCATTCAAATTAATAGATGTATGTCTTATATCATGTAGTCGCTAAGGTCGAGGAGGAACCCAAAGTCCTAGACTTCGTTACTCCGGAGGAGAAGCTAGCCTACGACCAAGAGCAGCAAGGCAAGCTCCGGTTTGCATTAACTTTTTACAAGTTTTTATTGTTTTGACCACATACTTGAATACCTTATTCTTTGCATTAGAGTCTTGTTTGGAAACCCAATTGCATAGCCAAGAAAACCATGGGTTAGGTTTAGGATTGCAAACCCTGTTAGCTACTGCAATGCTAAGATAGTGTAGGATTCGGTACAAGTCGAGTAGTTGGAACTACTCGTGAGCATAGGCTAGAGGCATTCGACTCGGGTAGAGATAGCACATGATACATATGGCAAGAAAGATGAGACCGAGAGGGGAGTAAGGACAGCAGGACTTTGGGGCCTGTGTGCTGTAGCTCCGTTTGTGTCGATTGAGGACCGAGCCATGTGCGGGCCTGTTGAACAAGCTAGAACAGTACCGAAGATCTACCAGCTATATGGGAACCGGGAAACCGATGTAACTCGAGTAGCTGGGTGTTGAGGCATAGCTGGTCGTTCAGAGGGTAGGTTGAGAGCTCGAGGTGTAAATCGGCTGGCGGTACTGAGATGCGCGTGCAGAGACCTCTTGCTCGGGACGATTGGACCGGTTCAACATTTGGCTAACGGGTGAAAGGTAGTTGCGTACGGCATCCGTGATGGTTGTTGTAGGCAACATCGAGTACGGGCGTACGTGACGGGTTGTTCGGGTAACCCTGCAGGTGTAAATCGATTATAATCGCCGTCCCTCGCGGTCAGTGAGTACCACTTGCTCACTGTACCATGACGTAGAAAGAACAGGCGAGTTACGTGTTAAAATGTTGCTGATTGAAAGATGGAATTTGATTGTTAATGATTTGTTGTAGTTTAGAGCTAGTTAAAGTTCCTTTCAACTTTGGGCAAAGTACATGAGAGAAATGCGTTTCTTGTTTGATTGCGGCTCTCTCATGTGCCTTGGCGTAAGGTTCTCCACAACCTGCTGCTAAAACTTGAAAGTAAGATTTTACTAATTACGCGAGTCCTTGCAAATGATTTTTCCTCATGTAACCTATCAATCCCTCATGTAGAAGTTTCATGTTTAGGAGAGACGGGTCAGTCTTGCTGAGACTTCGTGCTCACTGCTTGTGTTTGAAGCTTTTGCAGGGGTCTATGAGGAAGGGGCTCCCGAAGAGGAGACGGAACCCCAGGAGGGCAACCCGGTCGAGTGGGAGCCGTGCATGCCGCAGAGTTAGTGTGTGTGTGTGTGCTAGCAAGGACACGTTCAAGGGATGAACGTGCACTTGATGCGTAGTCTACGCCCATGAGTGTAGACTGGACTTATTTTGATGTACAAATGTTCATAAACCACTGTATGTAATAAAAGTTTTGCTTCCGCTTTGTACCTTTGATGTGTGTTATTCGGTGCTGTGCAACGAAGTACCCCTCAGCGTGATCCTGGCTCGACAAGACCGTGGGGTCGTGTCAGCGTTGGTATTAGAGCTCGCTTGAGGTTTAACGCACTACAAAATTCATCTTTTTCAAAAATCCAGTGAGGAACGAGTTAGTAGCCCGTATAAGGATGTTATTAGCATATAGAAAGTGGAATACTAACCTATCTGTCTATGTCGGAAAATCGTGCATCTCGGGACGTTTATGTCTTGGGGGGTGCACGTAAGCGCTGTCCACCAGTGCGCACAAGCTGAAGGGTGGAGCCCCACGGGCGGCAGGTAACCCGACCCGCTTTGATATCCTCTATGACTCTGCATGTCGTTTGGGGTATTCGAGCAACGTCTGTCCCTGGCGTGTGTGGTGCAATTTGGGAGACCCCGTCACGTGGTCTGAAACGTGAACACGTAAATCAAGGCGTGTTTGGCTTGAGAACATCCGGGCGAGTGATGACGGCCGGGTGTACGAACTGTATGGATACCGGTCTCGGTGTGCAGCCGAGTCTGACGATTGTTTGAGTTTCTGCAGGTAGTCTAACCACGAAATGGTAGACGTGTAGCATCCGTCTGCGAGTGACGTTTAGTGCCACTAAACTAACGAAGCCGGCTAAGTCCGGTATAGGTTTTTCTTTGTGAGGACGTAGTACCGACATGCTCTGGTGACACATCGACGTCACACCCCACTAAATGAAAAACTTCATTGTAAAAATTGATGTTTTTGATCCAAGGTAGTAAAACTTGATGTAACTCCTTCCCTTGAACATGATACTCAAAGTTAACAAGTTTTCAACTTATAGGTTGCTAAGGACAGAGCACTCTGTTTTCAGCTGAATTAAGGCTGAAGTTAATAAGAGGTTAGAGGTTGATTTCCTTCGAGGTTGGGGTCATATGATACATTTCTGGAAATCTTTGGAAGAGTTTTACAACTTTTCTGTTGTATTCCAGAGGTGTCTCATCCCTTAACCGATCGAAAAATGCAGTAGAGTTGAAACTGTCCAGAAAACAGGGCAGAGTAAACCCTCTCTGTATAACTTCCTGCATAAAAATCTAAAAATAGAAAATGAGGTAGTTCTGGAAATCTTATGATATGGGTTACAACTTTGTAACAGAAAGTTTTGTCAGATTGGGGGCAGAATTAACTGGAATTTTTGGATCAAACCAGTACCTAAAGCAGGGATGTGCTGTCCAATTTTCTCCAGAAATTCTGCTAACTTTGACATCTCATAACTTTTGAACCAAGACAGATATTAGGCCAAGCAAATACTTTCTGGAAATCTATTGAAGTTATCTTTAACTTTGATGTTGAGCTCCAGAATTGGTTTTGCCTTTAACATGGCCTAAATCAGGTTGAGATGGAAACTGGTCAAGGCTGTCATGTTGGACAGCAGATCAGTAGTCAAATTTGTTTAAATTTGAACTATATTTCCAAGTTTATGGGTTCAATGACATGTCTTATGTTATGACTCAATGGTTTACTGTTTAAATAAATATTTAACATTTATCAGATATATTTTTACAGATGACAACAGATAAGCAGTTGGAGAACGGGTGGGTAGTGTCCCACTGTTCTCACCGCAGCGGCTATCCAGAAGCATTGAGACATATGCTTCAATATTTTGGGTACAACCAGATGCCGCAGTACTTCGCCAAGGAAGAAGGCGAAGAGGGGAACAAGACGTGGACAATCCATGTCGAAGTCCCTGCAGGACCTACGCCACCCGGTTGGGTGCCGTTCACCGTCATTGTGAGAGGTAGGCAACCGGAAGGGATGTGGCAAGTGGCAGCCAGTGACACCATGTCACGTTTCTGCCAACTGCACGTGCAGGCTATGGAGGGCACTCCATACGCGCTCGTTCCGGTGGAGGGACGGGCTCAGCATGTGTGGGAAGAGAGGTACCTGGAGGCAACGGACCCGAGTTGCCCAAGGTACAACCCTGCGGAGGCAAACATTAGCCTCCAGATGAGGGCGGGAAATGCCGTGATGGACAGCCAAGCTGTTCATACAGAGCATCTCGCCGCAAAGCTCAAGGAGAGCACAAGTTGTGGAGACCATTTCGAGAGTGCTCACAGCGCACTCCGCAATGTGATCCTTCCGACGATCAAGCGACTGAATGAACAGCACAATCAGTTGCATCGTCTGAAGAAGGCGAAGAAGAAAAGCCGTGTCGACATCGCGGCGTTGCAAGAACTGGTACAGAATCTGACCCAGCAGAAATAGGACCTTACTCAAGAGCGAGACGACGCTATTGAGGAAGGGCAAGGCTGGGAAGAGGACTACAACCAGGCCATGGACGAGGTGCATGCATTGCAGGACCTCGTACCTCCGGTATTGGCCATACCGGTGGTCTTGGGCCTTCCAGCAATGGGAGAACCCGAGATGGGAGAAGAGGTGGTAGATCCAGAGCCACCAGAAGAGGTACTGGAGGAGGACGACCCGCAGGAGGTCGAGTTCTACTCCGAGTAGGGGGTTACAGTTGCCAAGTAGGGCAGCTAGAGTAGTGTAACCCAACTTTTGTAATCGGTGACATGTCGTGTAGGCAGTAGCGTATGTATAGGTAGTGACGACATGAGCACGACTTCTCGGAGACCAGAGAATAATGTATCTTGTATAAAGTTTATGCTTTATCAATATATGTGAATGTTGTGCAAATTATTCATGTGTCACTTCAATACCTACTGTTGCATATGGAATTTTAAGTATGACATGTGCTAATCGCTGCTGTTTGAATTTCAGAATGACTCGTACTCGTGCCAACCCGGATGTTGGGGGTACCAGCCAAGGGGGATAGACCTCCCAACCACCTCCCGAGGACTCCTTGGGACAGCAGCAGCAACAGCAACAGCAAACACCGCCACCGCCACTGCCAACGGTTACATTGGCCGACATCGTCGCAGCAATGGCGGGTTCGCATCAGCAGCACACGGAGTTGCTGCAAACTCTTATCGCCAATACGTCTCGCCCAGAGAGACGTCAAGATCATGAGGAGCTTCAACAGAGCTCCTACTCCGACTTCCTGGCGACTCATCCCCCTGTATTCTCAAGGGTGGATGAACCTCTTGACGTGGACAACTGGCTCCACGCAATAGAGATGAGGTTCGGGCTGCTCCAGATAAGTGAGCAGCGCAAGACTCAGTTCGCGGTCCAGCAGCTCCAAGGATCCGCGAGCGCGTGGTGGGCAAACTTTTGTGCTTCACAGCCCACCGACCGAGTTATGACCTGGACGGAGTTCTGAACGGCCTTCAGGGCCTATCACATACCGCCAGGTTTGATGAAGAGGAAGACGCAGGAGTTTCTACACCTGCAACAAGGGAGCCGGAACGCGCTGCAATACTCCAGGGCGTTCAACGATCTCGTGCTCTACGCGTCGTATCACGCAGATACCGACGAGAAGCGGCGGGGCCACTTTTACCATGGGCTTAACCCGCTCCTGAAGGACAAGCTGGCGATGTTCAATCGCGGCAGCCTCAACGACATCATTGATGCTGCGATTGTTCAAGAGGACCCCGGCAAGGAGTTGGCGGAGGCGGAGCAAAAGCGAAGCGTTCCGCAAAGCAGTGGAGAAGGAAGCGGTCCTTCTCAAAAGTTTCGGATGGTGAATCGCCCACCATCAGGTCCACGCTGGAAGCCACCCCAGAGGTCGATGCCGTTCCGCAGTCGACCGTACTCTTCACCGGCATTCAGGCCGGCACTGCCAGCACCACTTCCACAACAACATCAGCAGCAGCGGACGATGCCGCGTGTGTATGCACCTCAGCAGCGCATGCCGGGCTTTTGTCCCCCGAGCACCGCACAAGCAGCGGCCACATGTTACAAGTGTGGTCGTCCAGGACACTTCGCCAGCAGTTGTCCGGAGAGGCAAGGCGGCGGAGTTGCACCACAGTTTCCGGGGAGGAATCAACCCCGGAACCCTACTAATGCGCGGCGGGCAAACTCTAGGCCCGGCACCGTCCACCAGCTTGCCATAGAGGACGTGCCGGAGGGTGAGCCAATCCTTGCGGGTATGTTCCAACTCCACCAGCTTCCCGCCATAGTACTATTTGATTCAGGCGCCACGCATAGCTTCATTAGCCAAGCTTTCATTGATAAATATAGCTTGCAAATACTACCCACCGATAGTCCTTATGTGATCTGTTCACCGGGTGGGAAAATTTCAGCAAGCATGATGGTCCCAAAAGCGCCATTGTGTTTAGAGGGTAGAGTTTACCCTACGTCTCTCATAATCCTAGAGGGACAAAAGGTCGATGTCATTTTAGGGATGTCGTGGTTAACCCGCCACGGCGTTGTTTTAGACACCGTCCTCCGAATTGTGCACTTAAACTCAGAAGTGCACGAATCTCACTCCTTGTTTCTGGACAGTCCAGAAATAAAACTTCCAAGTGTCTATCAGTCCACAACCATCAGATTGATATTCCAGTGGTCCGAGAGTTCCATAACGTATTCCCGGATGATTTGCCGGGGATGCCGCCCGATAGAGAGGTGGAGTTCAAGATTGAACTTGCACCAGGAACCATGCCAATATCCCAAAGGTCGTACAAGATGGCGCCCAAGGAGTTGGCTGAACTGAAGACACAGCTACGGACCTGCTGGAAAAGGGTTTTATTAGGCCGAGCTCCTTGCCATGGGGCTGTTCGGCATTATTTGTAAAGAAGAAGGATGAGACGTTGCGGCTTTGCATGGACTATCATCCGTTAAATGCCGTAACCATCAAGAACAAGTACCTGTTGCCACGGATCGACATGTTGTTTGATCAGTTGGTCGAAGCAAAGATCTTTTCCAAGATGGACTTAAGATCCGGGTACCATCAGATTAAGATAAGGGATGAGGACATTCCGAAGACAGCTTTCTCGATGAGGTACGGACTTTATGAGTACCTGGTCATGTCCTTCGGCCTCACCAATGCTCCAGCTCACTTCATGTACTTGATGAACTCGGTATTCATGCCGGAGCTGGACAAGTTTGTCGTGGTCTTCATCGACGACATTCTGGTATATTCCAAGTCGGAGGAAGATCACAAGAAGCATCTGCATATAGTCTTGCAACGGCTGCGGGATCACAAGCTATACGCGAAATTCAGCAAATGTGAATTCTGGATATCGCAAGTGCCTTTCCTCGGGCATATCATCTCAGCGGAGGGTATCGCTGTAGACCCGAGCAAGATCACTCAAGTGCTGAATTGGAAATCCCCGATAACTGTTCACGAGGTACGGAGTTTCCTCGGACTCGCGGGATATTATCGGAGGTTCATTCCGAACTTCTCGAAGATTGCCAAGCCTATGACGGAGCTGCTGAATAAGGCTACCAAATATGTTTGGAGTCCAGCATGCGAAGCAGCATTCAAGGCTTTAGTCAAGCACCTAACATCAGCACCGGTTTTGGCGCAGCCAGACACAACAAAACCGTTCGATGTGTACTGCGATGCATCCGGCATTGGTCTCGGATATGTGCTGATGCAAGACCGAAGAGTGGTTGCGTATGGATCACGGCAGCTTAGAAACCATGAGCAGAATTATCCAACTCATGACTTGGAGCTCACTACCGTGGTACTTGCACTGAAGATGTGGAGGCACTACCTACTCGGTAACCTCGTACATCTATATACCGACCACAAAAGCCTCAAGTACATATTCACTCAAAAGGAGCTGAACATGAGGCAGCGAAGATGGTTAGAATTGATAAAGGATTATGAAATAGAGATCCATTATCATCCGGGCAAGGCAAACGTAGTGGCAGATGCGCTGAGCCGCAAGTCACATGTCAACAGTCTGACCATCACACCGTTGGAAGAGAGCGAACCACCGCTACATGTGATTCCACACGGAGCTCTCTACAACCTAGCTTTGATCCCCACCATCCGTGAAGAGATAGCGGCAGCTCAGAAACATGACAAGGGCATGTCGCATTTGCAGAGACGTGTAGACAGTGGGGAGCTGAAATGTTTCCGGAAGGACGGAGACGGCGTCCTATGGTTCAAGGACCGGATCGTCGTACCCCGTAACCCGGAGCTACGGAAGAAATTTTTTTTATGAGGCCCACTTATCAAAATTTTCTATTCATCCCGGCAGCAACAAAATGTATCAAGAACTCAGAAGCAAGTTTTGGTGGACACGGATGAAGCGGGAGATCGCGAAGTACGTGTCCGAGTGCGATACATGTCGAAGGGTGAAGGCAGACCATATGCGGAAACCGGGACTGCTACAACCACTAGGCGTTCCTGCCTGGAAGTGGGAGGATGTGAGCATGGACATCATTGTCGGTTTACCCACCACCTTTCAGAAACATGATTCTATGTGGGTGATCGTCGACCGGCTCACCAAAGTTGCCCATTTCATCCCGGTCAACACCAACTACAACGCCAAGAAGTCCGCTGAATTGTACATCTCACGGATCCTATGCTTGTACGGCGTACCCCGTACCATCATATCGGATCGGGGCACTTTATTTGTGTCCCGTTTTTGGGAGCAGCTGCACGCTGCCTTGGGGACGAAGCTGATCCGTAGTTCAGCGTACCACCCGCAAACGGACGGGCAAACCGAGTGGGTAAATCAAATCTTAGAAGACATGCTACGAGCTTGCGCTATCAACCATGGCAAGAATTGGGATGATCACTTGCCGTTAGCCGAGTTCTCGTACAACAATGGGTACCAAGCAAGCATAAAGATGGCGCCCTACGAGGCGCTATACGGGCGGAAATGCCGCACACCACTGAATTGGTGTGAGTCTGGCGAAAGGGTCACCTTCGGGATTGACCTTGTCAACAACGCGGAAGAAAAGGTTTGACTGATTCAAGCGAACCTAAAAGCCGCCCAATCCCGGCAGAAACAGTATGCGGACCGGAGAAGACGCCCACTACAATTCGAAGTCGGGGATCACGTATATCTGCGTGTGCCTCCAATGAGGGGCGTAAATAGATTCGGTGTGAGAGGAAAGTTGGCACCCCGATTCATCGGTCCATTCCAGATTTCCGAAAGATGTGGATCAGTAGCATACCGGCTGAAATTACCAGAAGCACTTTCCAGTGTGCACGACGTCTTTCACATTTCCCAGCTGAGGAAGTGTCTCAAGCTATCAACTACCGTTCAGCTGGAAGACATTGAAGAACTACAACCGGATCTCACCTATCGGGAGGAACCGGTTCAGATTATTGACGAGAAGGCCCGAACCACACGCAACCGTACGTTGTGGTTCTACAAGGTTCTATGGAGTAATCACTCCGTGGACGAAGCGACATGGGAGAGAGAAGGATTTCTTCGCGTTAACTACCCCGACTTTTTCACGTCGCATATCCGGTAATTTTCCACCGTCCTCTCTCTCATTTTCACCTTATAATCTCGGGACGAGATTCTTTTAAGGGGGGAGGAATGTAAGGGCCTCAGTTTTTGACACATGTTTAAAGTGTTCATCACCACACCACACACCTCATTTGAAGCAAGTTGATGAACACAAATGGAGAGCAAGTAACCACCATCAACATGCTCATTAGAGAACAAACTCACATATTGCAAAAGTGGTATTTCCCACATGTGATATAGAGGGGCTGGGCATATGAAAACTCCTACACATTGCTAGGGATGTCCATGCCAAGTTTCACCCAAATTCAAAACCTTTTTGAGGTCATTTTGGGTATAGCTAGAAAGAGGGCAGTTTGAAGCCATATTCAAATTCAAACTGTTTTTATCCCATGAATTCAAAAGTGGGAGGCATATTCTTATTCAGCACATTTTTGTGAGCTCACAAACCAATTTTCACTCCATTTGGAGTTGATCTTGACATGAGCTAAGTGTGACAAATTCAAACTTTATTTGAATTCCAAACTGAACTTGTGCTGAAATTCATTCAAACCAAACCCAATTTGAATTCTAATCAATTCAAATGGCTCATGGGTGAATAATTTGAATCACCATGGGTATTTTGGGGCTCACTGTTTACATCAGTGATGAGGAGTTAATTTCAGAGGTTAAACTTGAGTGTGGGACCCACATGTCATAGAGAGAAGGGGGGAAGACTTGCACACAAAGTCACAGCCTCGGTGGGAAATTCCACCGAGCAGCTGTCGGCTGTGCCACCGAGAAGCCACCGGCGCCACCAGCTGCTTCCTCCTTCGCGCGCTGGCGCCCAGGGCGGCTTGCTCGCGCCTCCACGCGACCGGCACCACCTCAGCCTGAGCGAAGACCCGCTGGCTTTATCCCCTCGCGTGCAACCCCGAGCAGCGGCATTGTTTCTCCCCGAAGCTCTCTGCTCGATCGGGAAAACCAGCAAACGATCGCTCTTTCCTTCCCTGAGCTGCTAAACGGTAACCTGAGATCGCACTCCACCTCCCCGACGCTAAAAACCCCGAGCTCCGACCTCCCTTGCCCGAGAACGATAGCCACAACGGCGACCTAACCTCAGCTGAAGGTCAGGCGCTCGTGGACAGCATTCCACAGGCGTTTTCATGGTCCAGCAAGAGAGGCAACAGGAGCGCGCAACCACCGTGTTTCTTTTCTCCAAGTTTGGGAGCAAACCGTGAAGAATCCACTGCGAATTTCCATCTTTTGCTCCGGCGACCCGAAACCAAGTTTCTGGTATGGATTCTTCGAATTCTCGCGCTGTGATCTTTCTTTAGTTATCAAATCCTGCACATAGACGCTGGACTAGCCGGCGATCAAGTTCCTTTCTGCATCCGTGGTATGAAACCAACTAGGAGTGACGAATTTCGAGCTCGATCAAGGGCGCTCATGGCGGGCACGCTCGGTCACACGGTGCCGACCGACTTTCCGCCATCTTTAAACCCTTTTTACTCCTTGTTGAGCTTCCTAGAGGTATACTGATGCTGTAGAACCGATTGTTCGAGGCTATGGCTGGTTAGAACCCACGGCCGATGGTGCCGAACCTCAACCGAAGCCGCCGCACGTCGCCGGGCTAATTCCGGTCACCGCCAGCTCGAGCTGACCCCACAGACGTGTTCCTTGATGTCGACAACACCCTGGCAGCGAGTTTCAGACCGTGCGATGGCTGGCAGCGACAGTCCGGCGAGCTCCGAGTCTGCTCTGGCGAGGGGAGGCGGCGCGGGCGCGAGAGCGCGTCGGGAGGAAGACGAAGCCGGCTGGCCCACGTGTCAGCGGCTCAAAATTTTAAATCGGAATCAGGTGTGGCCGGGATCGGGTGTTCTGGCGCGCAAATACCCTGTGGGCCTCAGTGTGCGGTTGCCTCCACGCCTAACACTGTCCCCGCGGGCCCCGGCGGATTTAAACTTTTCCCCCGATTTTCAGACTTCATTCAAACTTCAAATCCTCATAACTTGGGCTAGGAAACTCCAAATCAAGTGAACCAAATTTTGTTGGATTCATCTCTCTGAGTACTTTCCAGCAAATCAAGTTTCACTTCATGAAAATCCTTATTTCTCTAGAATTAATTCCTCAAATTTTAAACTGTTTGGAATTTTAACTGGAGAATCCTTTGGAGGAAAATCCTGAATTTTTCTGGAATGTTCACTAAAATATCCCTGAACTACCATAAAAATTTCAGATCAATTGGAGCTCATTTGATCCACCTAATGGTGTGATTAGTGAAACTGTTCCAGAGAAAATAGAAAATGTTCAGAAACATTTTCAGAATTTTCTCTGAAATTGTTTAGCTCATATCTTTAGCTAGGAACCTTCCAATTAAGTGAGACTAACTCCATTAGAACCCTCTGAAAATCTAGTTTTCAGAAAGTCATAGTTTGTTTCAAGAAAATCCCTAGAACACCCTAAAAGTGCCAATTAAGTCAAGTACAGAATTAATTGTGGAGGGCTCAAATGAGCTTTGCTGCAACTAAAACTTGACCGAGTCTGTACTTAGGTTGTAACCAAGCCACAGTAAAAGTTTCACAGTCATTGAGTCTGTCTAGTGGGACTTATAAGCTTCACAATTTCAAACTTAATATAAATGCATTCAAATTAATACATGTATGTCTTATATCATGTAGTCGCTAAGTTCGAGGAGGAACACGAAGTCCTAGACTTCGTTACTCCGGAGGAGCAGCTAGCCTACGACCAAGAGCAGCAAGGCAAGCTCCGGTTTGCATTAACCTTTTTACAAGTTTTTATTATTTTGAGCACATACTTGAATACCTTATTCTTTGCATTAGAGTCTTGTTTGGAAACCCAATTGCATAGCCAAGAAAACCATGGGTTGGGTTTAGGATTGCAAACCCCGTTAGCTACTGCAATGCTAAGATAGTGTAGGATTCGGTACAAGTCGAGTAGTTGGAACTACTCACGAGCATAGGCTAGAGGCATTCGACTCGGGTAGAGATAGCACATGATGCACATGGCAAGAAAGATGAGACCGAGCGGAGAGTAAGGGCAGCAGGACTTTGGGGACTGTGTGCTGTAGCTCCGTTTATGTCGATTGAGGACCGAGCTTTGTGCGGGCCTGTTGAACAAGCTAGAACAGTACCGAAGACCTACCGGCTATATGGGAATCGGGAAACCGATGTAACTCAGGTAGCTGGGTGTTGAGGCATAGCTGGTTGTTCATAGGGTAGGTTGAGAGCTCGAGGTGTAAATCGGCTGGCGGCACTGAGTTGCGCGTGCAGAGACCTCTTGCTCGAGACGATTGGACCGGTTCAACATTTGGCTAACGGGTGAAAGGTAGTTTCGTACGGCGTCCGTGATGGTTGTTGTAGGCAACATCGATTACGGGCGTACGTGATGGGTTGTTCGGGTAACCCTGCAGGTGTAAATCGATTATAATCGCTGTCCCTCGTGGTCAGTGAGTACCACTTGTTCACTGTACGGTGACGTAGAAAGAACAGGCTAGTTACATGTTAAAATGTTGCTGATTGAAAGATGGACTTTGATTGTTAATGATTTGTATTAGTTTAGAGCTAATTAAAGTTCCTTTCAACTTTGGGCAAAGTACATGAGAGAAATGCATTTCTTGTTTGATTGCGGCTCTCTCATGTGCCTTGGCGTAAGGTTCTCCACAACCTGCTGCTAAAACTTGAAAGTAAGGTTTTACTAATTAGGCGAGTCCTTGCAAATGATTTTTCCTCATGTAACCTATCAATCCCTCATGTAGAAGTTCCATGTTTAGGAGAGACGGGTCAGTCTTGCTGAGCCTTCGTGCTCACTGCTTGTGTTTGAAGCTTTTGCAGGGGTCTATGAGGAAGGGGCTCCCGAAGAGGAGACGGAACCCCAGGAGGGGAACCCCGTCGAGTGGGAGACGTGCACGCCGCAGAGTTAGTGTGTGTGTGTGCTAGCAAGGACATGTTCAAGGGCTGAACGTGCACTTGATGCGTAGTCTACGCCCGTGAGTGTAGACTGGACTTATTTTGATGTACAAATGTTCATAAACCACTGTATGTAATAAAAGTTTTGCTTCCGCTTTGTACCTTTGATGTGTGTTATTCGGTGCTGTGCAACGCTGTACCCCTCAGAGTGATCCTGGCTCGACAAGACCGTGGGGTCGTGTCACCATCAACGGATCTAGGTTCAAATCTATCAATATTACCATGTTTCTTAACAAAGCATTTGCAACCAAAGACCCGAAAGTGTGTGATACTAGGCCTATGTCCAAACCGAAGTTCATATGGTGTTTTACCTAGCTTAGCACGCAAGAAAACACGATTTGAGACATAACAAGCAGTTGCAATTGCATCAGCCCAGAATTTTCTAGGAGTTTGATATTCATCAAGCATAGTCCTAGCCATCTCAACTAAGGTTCTGTTCTTTCTCTCTACAACACCGTTTTGTTGAGGTACATATGGTGAAGAAAATTGATGATCTATTCCATTTTAGCACAAAAGTGATCAAACGATTGATTTTTAAATTCGGTTCCATTATCACTTCTAATTGCTTTTATAGATCTTGGGTGATCAATTGATAATCTAAGAAATAAGGTTCTAAAGTGACTAAACGTTTTATTCTTAGATGCCATAAAATAAACCCAAGAGTATCTAGAATAGTCATCAACAATCACAAAAACATACCATTTAGCTCTGAAGGATTGAACACGTGAAGGTCCTACGGTGTCAAGGTGCAAAAGTTGACCCGGTTCAGTTGTCATGGTCATTGTGAGAGGAGCATGTGAACCTGCAACCATCTTAGCATGTCTACAAGAAGAGCACACAATTTCTTTGTCCCCTTTAAGCTTAGGCAGCCCACGTATGCGATCAAGAGCACTAACACGTGTGAGATGATCAAAGCCTACATGACCAAGTCTACGATGCCAAAAAATATAAGTCTTTTGAATCATTAGCAACTAGACATCTATGCTTAGAGGATGACATATCAAAATCAGCTTTAAAAACTCTTCCAAACCGAGACATATTAAAAATGAGCTCACTATTTGAATCTACAACCTTGCAAAAATTTTAGTGAAAATAATTTCCAGATTTTCATCTAGCAATTGTGAAACAGAAAGCAAGTTGTATTTCAAATTTTTAACAAGTGACACATCTTTTAAAGTGTAGTGATTATTTACTCTAACCGTGTTGAGTACTTCTGGAGGTTTAATCAGTGTTAGTTTCCTTGTGTTTCAAGGGAAATAAAGCACACATGACAAGAACTAGGGGTGTGTCCTGAGTCACATGTGTTGCACCGAGTCCTAGTGTGTGTGTGAGGGTGTTTTTGTTATGTTTCAAACAACCAGGGGGTTTGGGCCATACGTGCATGGCACATGCATGTGTTGCATGTTTTCAAATTTGTATGGTAAAACCCGGGCTGAGGTTGTTGAAAACCTGTGGCTTCCGGCTAATAAAAAGAGGGGAAAGCGCTGGTGTTTGTTGAGCGCCGCCACAACTCATCCAAGCCACTTTTCATTCGGTTCTCCACTTGTTTTTGGATCAACACCACATCTCTAGACTTCCAACACGATTTGCATCACAAATCAGTGAGAGTTCTGTGAGGAAAACACCCAACAATTGGCATCAGAGCCGATTACGTTGCCTGGAACCGTGACACGGCCATTGAGTGGGCGTTGATGTCGCGGAGAAGATCTTCATCGCCAGCCCGACGTTCATGGAGGGACGTCACACCGCCGGGAGGCACCAACAGGGCAGGAGGAGGATCAGGGCATTGGTGATTCATCGCATCACGAAGGAAGTCAGCAGTGGTGGTACGTATCCGGTGCTCACAAAGACAAACTATCATGATTGGTCGGCACTTATGCGGGTGATGTTGCAAGCAAGAGGCTTGTGGACTGCTGTGAGTCTTGGCACCGATGATTACATTGAAGATCGGATGGCTTTGGAGGCTCTCACCAAGGCTGTGCCACCAGAAATGATTGGGATCATTGCCGGGAAGGAGTCAGCCAAGATTGCATGGGATGCAATCAAGTTGCGCAACGTTGGAGCCGAACGTGTGCGCAAGGCCAGGGCAAGCACATTGGGTCGGGAGTTTGATGCACTCAAATTCCACGATGGTGAAACGGTTGATGAGTTTGGTGTGCGTATGAGCCGGATCACATCTCAACTTGCGGCACTTGGGAGAGAACGTTCGGAGGAGGAGATTGTCCGGAAGTTCCTTCAGGCTGTACCACAAAAGTTTGAGCAGATTGCGGCCTCCATCGAGACATTGCTTGACTTAAGTGATATGTCCGTTGATGAGTTGATTGGTAGACTCAAGGCTGCAGAAGAAAGGCTTGGTGCAAGCACTTGGTAGGGCAACACACATGAGAAGTTGCATCTGAGTGAAGAAGAGTTGCTTGCAAGGTTGTCGACACGTCTCAAGATGTCCGGGGGAACTGGACAGGAACGACACAAAGACTCATTTGCACCAAGGAAAGATCATGGTCGAGGACGTGGCCGTGGTCGAGGTAACCGTGGTGGTGGAAACTCAGGCCGTGGAGTGGCCAAAGATGAGTGTCGCTACTGTGGTAAGAAAGGTCATTGGGCTAGAGAGTGCAGGAAGAAAAAGAAGGATGAAGAGGTAAACACAGCTCAAGTTGATCATGAGTTTGAATCCAGCCTCTTGGTGGCGTGTGCCAACACCAAGGCTGATCAAGACATGTCCCAGGAAGAGGTATGCCTCAACAATGATATTTTACACGTTCAAGTTGGAGACTTGGAGGGAGGAGGCAGTACCCGGTGGATCCTGGACTCCGGTGCAACAAATCACATGACTGGGAAACGGGATGTGATCACAAAACTTGATAACACGGTGCATGGTACTGTACGTTTGGGAGATGGCTCATTGACAGAGATTGATGGCCAAGGAACTGTGGTGTTCCAAGGTAAGAGAGGTGGACGAAAGGAGTTGGTTGGGGTCTACCTTATTCCTCAGCTCAAGGCAAACATTATAAGCCTTGGACAGCTTGAGGAGGAGGGACACCGAATCTTGATGGTAAATAGTTATGTCAAGATTTGGGATAAAGATGGAACCCCTGTTGCAATGGTGAAACGGGGAGTGAACTGGTTGTACACTATTGATCTTAAGGTAGTGCAACCAAGGTGTCTCATGGCACAAGGGTGCAATGCAACATGGATGTGGCATACAAGGATGGGGCACTTAAACTTTCGGAGTCTCAGAAGACTTGCCGAAGAGCAACTTGTGTATGGATTGCCAACCATCACTCAAACTGAGGAGAAGTGTGATAACTGTTTGGCTGGGAAACAAAGACGTCAACCATTCCCATGCATGGCAAAATACCGAGCTGAGAAGAAACTTGAACTTGTGCATGGAGACCTCTGTGGACCAGTGAAGCCAGCAACTCCAAGAGGCAGCAGGTTTTTCTTTCTTCTTGTGGATGATCTCAGTAGATACATGTGGGTGTTTTTTATTAGCACAAAGGATCAAGCTATGAGTACTTTCATGGGTTTTCAATCAAGTGTTGAAGCTGAGGCAGGGAGGAAGATTGGAACTTTTCACACAGATCATGGTGGAGAGTTCACAGCTTGGGCTTTTGTTGAGTATTGCACCAAGGAGGGTGTTCAACGTCACTTGACAGCTCCATATTCTCCTGAGCAGAATGGTGTGGTTGAGAGAAGAAACCAAACTGTTATGGGAATGGCAAGAAGCATGTTGAAGGCAATGAATATGCCCGGTTGGTTCTGGGGGGAGGCAGTAACCACTGCAGTGTATGTTTTGAACCGTTCTCCTACTCGGAGTGTTGAGAAAATGACTCCATATGAGGTATGGCATGACAAGAAACCTAGTGTACATCATTTGCGCACTTTCGGTTGTGTGGCACACATGAAACAGGGAAGCAAACGCCTTAGCAAACTGGAAGATCGAAGTACACCAATGGTTTTCATTGGATATGAGCAAGGAAGCAAGGCATGGAGGTTTTACAATCCAAACATGGAGAGTGTTCATGTGTCACGTGATGCTGTGTTTGAAGAAAACCGCCCATGGAAGTGGGATGCAGCTGAGTCAAGTGAAATGGTGAATGATGAAGACATCTTTCGGGTAGAATACATCTTTCGTGATGAGAACCCTGGTGGAGTGAGTTCTTCCTCTTGTGACACAGGTCAAGGTGACAAAACCCCAGCTGAGGGAGTGTGTTCTATGACACAACTAAAGCAACAAGCATCCAAGGATGTGGAATTTGTGTCACCTCCTTCTATGTCACCAGAAATGGATAGTGAGCTAAAGGAAGCACCACTTTGTTATCGTTCCATGAGAAATATCTTGAGGAGGTGCCAAATTATGAACCAGAAGAGGGAGGAGTAGATGAACTTCTTGTTGTCATAGGTGAAGAGCCATGCACAGCAGATGAGGCCTTGAGGGTCAAGGAGTGGCGCATTGCCGTGATTGAGGAGCTCACATCCATTGAAGAGAACAAAACATGGTCATTGGTACAACTTCCAGAGGGTTATCGTGCCATTGGCTTGAAATGGGTTTTCAAGTTGAAGAAAGATGAACATGGGAATGTCATACGTCACAAAGCAAGGCTAGTTGCAAAGGGGTATGTGCAGAAGCAAGGAGTCGATTTTGAAGAAGTTTTTGCACCAGTTGCCAGGATGGAGTCTGTGAGGATTGTGTTAGCTGTTGCAGCTCATTTTGGGTGGCATGTTCATCACATGGATGTGAAGTCAGCCTTCTTGAATGGGAGTCTAGAAGAGGAGATCTATGTCACTCAACCTCCAGGTTTCATAGCTGAACGCAAGGAAAAGTGGGTTTTAAGACTTCACAAGGCATTGTATTGCTTGAGACAAGCTCCTCGAGCATGGAACTGCAAACTTGATGAAAGTCTCAAGCAACTCGGTTTCATACGGTGCAAATCAGAACATGGCTTGTACACTAAGATTGAAGGTGAGGCAAGGCTCATTGTGGGTGTGTATGTTGATGACTTACTGATTGTGGGAGAAAACATGGAGGAAATCAGTTGGTTCAAGGAGAAAATGAAGGAAATGTTTTGCATGAGTGACTTAGGAAGCTTGTCTTACTATCTTGGTATTGAAGTAAAGCAAGGAAGACATGGTATTGACTTGTGTCAAGGAGCCTATGCTGCAAAATTGCTTGAAAGAAGTGGGATGATAAATTGTAATGGGTGTGCCACTCCCATGGAATCCGGGTTGAAGCTTACCAAGAGAAGTACAGCTCCACTCACTGATCCAACCACTTATCGCAGCATAATTGGTGGACTCAGGTATATTTTACATACTCGGCCTGATCTCAGTTTTGGTGTGGGGTACTTAAGTAGGTTCATGTCAGAACCTCAAGAAGAACACATGGTGGCTTTGAAACATTTACTTCGGTATGTGGCATCTACAATGAGATATGGCTTGTCTTACAACCGAGGTGAAGGGAGTCTTGAGTTAAGAGGCTATAGTGATAGTGATTTTGGGGGAGATGTGGATGACAGGAGAAGCACAACAGGAGTTATATTATTTCTGGGTGAAAATCCTATCAGCTGGATGTCTCATAAGCAAAAGGCTGTGGCAAAGTCCACATGTGAAGCTGAGTATGTGGCTGGAGCAGCAGCAGCAAGTCAGGCTGTTTGGCTCAGGCATGTGTTAGAAGAAGTAACAAGTTTTCAAGTACCTCCACCAGTGATTAAGATGGATAACACAGCAGCAATTGCTTTGGCAAAGAATCTAGTTTTGCATGATAGAAGTAAACACATTGACATCAAGTTTCACTTTGTCAGAGAATGTGTTGATAGAGGAGAAGTCATCTTGGAGCATGTTGGCACAAAATATGAGCTTGCTGATATCCTCACAAAGCCACTTGGACGTACACAATTTCAGGAACTTCGTGATAAGATTGGAGTTCAGGAGATCAAACCTCAGAAGTAGGGGGAGATTGTTGAGTACTTCTGGAGGTTTAATCAGTGTTAGTTTCCTTGTGTTTCAAGGGAAATAAAGCACACATGACAAGAACCAGGGGTGTGTCCTGAGTCACATGTGTTGCACCGAGTCCTAGTGTGTGTGTGAGGGTGTTTTTGTTATGTTTCAAACAACCAGGGGGTTTGGGCCATACGTGCATGGCACATGCATGTGTTGCATGTTTTCAAATTTGTATGGTAAAACCCGGGCTGAGGTTGTTGAAAACCTGTGGCTTCCGGCTAATAAAAAGAGGGGAAAGCGCTGGTGTTTGTTGAGCGCCGCCACAACTCATCCAAGCCACGTTTCATTCGGTTCTCCACTTGTTTTTGGATCAACACCACATCTCTAGACTTCCAACACGATTTGCATCACAAATCAGTGAGAGTTCTGTGAGGAAAACACCCAACAAACCGAACCCTTAGCAATTATAGGAGTTGAATAATTATCGGCAAAAGTAACATTTTCTACATGTGACACAAAAGAGAGGGAGGAGAACCATTCTTTGTTACCGGTCATGTGGTGTGAGCATCCCGAATCCACAATCCAAATGTTCTCCTTCCTCAAGCGTGTAACCTACATAGAAGTACAATACGTCGATGACTCAATACTGGGGTTAGTCAAAAGGCATTTAGGAATCCAGTACTGAGTCACATGACGTGCAGCAGAAGTAACACGCAAAGGCTGAGATAAAACAGCATGTTTATGAGCCAAAGCTTGAGGATTTTTGTACCCAACTACTGACCTACGAGGTGTTACATGAGTAGCACTAAAAACAGTAGGTCCGGAAGCAAACTTTGTATGTTTTTGACTCACTACAGCAGGTTGCATATTCCTAACATTCGGTTCAGCACATGCAACAGGTTTTGCACAGTTGTTATGTGATCTAGCAATCATTGTTTCCTTTTTCTGTTGCTTAGCTAGTCTATAAATAAAATCTATGACATTACCTTCTCTACCACAGTAGGTACAATGAAATTTAACTTTATGTTCATGTCTAGATGAGCAGACAACATGTTTATTTTAAACCGAATGAGACAACACTCCTGCAGATTTACAAACCACTTCTTTTTGTTTTGGAGCTGTTTTAATCAACCACTTCCTAATGACTTTACAATTTTAGGTGGATGTGGTTTAGCATGGCCATGGGAATCAAAACCTAAACCAGTTTTATCATTGCAAGATTTAGAAGAATTCAATAGCACGTTCATATTCTTATTCACATTATAAAACCGCTCTAGTGCCCTATTCATGTCACAAAGTTTCTTAGACAAGTCTAGGCAGTTTTGACATGAAGTTTGTCCTTTTAGCTTGCAATTGGAACAATACTTAACTTCATGAGAACGTAAAGCATTGTTCAATATAGAAATTTCATTCATATCATCTTGTAGTTTCTTATTAAGATCATCACAAGTATAACAATGCAAATCAATTGTAGAAAACAAGCATCCTTCAAGTTTTTATAATTCAGTGCAGCAAGCTCTCTGTTCTTTTCAATCTCTAACTCAAGTTTATCAAATGTGGAGGTATTGGCACTTCTTAGAGAGGACAATTGTTCATATATTAAATCACATGAGGAACAAGAATCATCACTAGGAATCAAAGATTTCAAACGATTAATTTCAGATTCTAGTGACTCAATTTTAACAGAATTGTCCCTAAACTTTTTGTCCTTTTTCTTAACTATAACAGTGGCACGAGAAATAGCATCACACATTTCTTCGCAAGTACGACATACCTCTTCATTGTCGCTGTTGTGTTCTGCCTCCTCCATACTTGAACTTGTCTTGCCCGCCATGAAGCATAAGTTTGCCAAATCATCTTCATCTTCGTCACTTCAGATGTCCACATCGCTCGAGCCAGGTTCTTGAAGTGCGAAGATAAAACTTTTTACCAATTGGCATCCTATAAAACCCATCTTCTTTTTCTTATCGTTTGCAGAGGAGTGCTTCGTCCTAGTTTGCTTTTCATCACGGGAATTAGGACCTGAAAGGTTAGGGCAATCCATACGAAAATGTCCTATCTTACCACATTTGAAGAATCGTTGAGGTCTGTCACTTCCTCTCCTTCTAGTTCTCACATTTTGCAATGCTTTTGAGAACCGAGTAGAGATGAGTGCAAGTTCTTCCTCTGGAAACTCTTCAATATGTTCAAGGGCTAGAGAGGACAACAAAGAAATTGTACCACAAGATGGAGATTGACTAGATCTAGGCATGTCACATTTGTGAAACAAATGCAAGAGACTTGTTGGGGTTCTTACGTGATATTATATCAATTTCATGAGTTTTTAACTTAGAATATAGCACATCTAATGTAAGTGTACTCAGGACAGTAGATTCACGAATAGGTTTAACTTTCATCTCCCAAATTGACATGTCTAATGCACTTAGTAATTGCCTAACATTTTCAGCATCTGAAAAATTAACGTTGACACTACGCAAGTTGCTGAGAATTTTATTGAAGCGAGCAAAGAGGTCATCGATTGACTCACCGGGTTGCATCTCGAAGCGCATATATTCTTTTTTGAACATATCTTGTTTTACCTCCTTGATCACGTTGGATCCTTCGTGATAGTCACAAAGTGCTTTCCACACGTCGTATGCAGATCGGAGGTGTGCAACATGGTCGAAGTCACTTTGAGTTAATCCTTGTATGATCAAGTTCCGTGCTTTGTTGTTGTTGTCGACATCTCTCATGTTCGTAGCTGTGAGTTGATCATTTGGCGGCACGTCATAAGGCTTGTACACCTTTTCCCATATTGCGAAGCCTTGCGCCTGGATGAAAGGCTCCATACGTGCCTTCCAAATCTGAAAATCAATGCTCTGAACACACAAGGTTTTGCGGAGTATTTCACCATGATTATGAGGGGGCCCGACCCCGATCACAGGGCCGTGCCTCCTCGCCCGAGGAATCGCATTGGGTGGTGCCGTGTTGTGCGGCACCCAACAGAACACATATAAGGAACACAATATTACATAAATCAAAAGCGGAAGATTACAATTATTCTTTGTAAATAATTTACACAAAATAACTACAGCGGAAGTCTATAAACAGCTCACGATGAATATCTAAGAAGCACTCGAGAGAGAGATCCAGCCCACGGACTCCTCTCGCTAGCAACACGAAGACATGGCAGCGGCTAGGTTCTCCAAGTGTGACATGACTCGGATGTTCCCGAGTCTCACCGGACAACCTTCTTTATAGCGTTGATGTTTACCTGCAAAACCACTTATATAGCAAGAGTGAGCACAAAGGCTCAGCAAGACTTAACCGTCTCTCCTAAGACATGAAACTCTACATGAAAGTAACCTAAGACTTAAGCCTGTCATTTGCGAAAAGACTCGCCTACGAGTTCATCCTTAACTTTCAGATTTTAGCCATAATAGTAGTGACCTTGCGCCCAGCAACATTGGAACTCCACAATCAAACAAGAAACGCTTCATTCCAATGTTACTTGTCCCAAGGTGAAAATAACTTTAGTTTGCTCTATCTCTACTTCAACCATGGTTTTCATGCAATTTATAATTAGCATAACATCATTTAAAACTTTTGCAAACTATTCCCACACAACTTGATTACTACGTCACAGCGCAGTGAGCAAGCGGTACTCATAACCGCGAGGGACGGTGATTCGAATCAAACACTACCCGGATAACTCGACACATACGCCCGCCTCTGAAGACCCAACTCTGGCGTCCTTCATTACGTCGTATGTGGCAACCTTTCTCAGGCCACTAAACTGTAGAACCGGTCGCGCCGTCTCGGGCTCATAGGTCTAACGAGACGATGTGGTATGCCTCTACAATCTAGTGAACCTGGTACATCGGTTTTCTGGTTCCCATATATCAGTAAGCATCCGGTACACAACTCAATACTTGCTCCCAGGGCCGCATACGCTTCGGTCCTTGACCGACACGAGCAGAGCTACTCGACCAAGACCTCGTCTTGTCTCTACCTAACTCTCCTGCCCGGTTTCATCTTTAGAAACGTAAACTTTAGTTTGCCTCTCTTTCCAACCCCACTTATGTGATCCTAAAACAAAGCTCGCGAGTAGATTCCAACTACTCGTCTTATACCGGATGTCCTAGCCTATTTAGCACGGCCTTATTCTACAGCGATGACACAATTCTACCCTTGACCTCAGGGTTCATGTTTGGTTATGCAAGTGGAGTATCAACATCCTTGACCTAATGCACATACAAACCTTGACCAAATGTAGTGAACAAAGGGAAAACGTTAAAAACAACTTAAGTGCAAACCGGGGCTTGCCTTGGTTTTGCAGGTGACTAAAGTCAGATAGTGTGATGTTAGTTGCTGATGATGACTTGAAGCTTAATCCCTGCCTTCTTGCTCCTTGATCAAATCTTCACTTATCCCCGTTTAACCACTACACGTTATGAATATGCATACATGTTAAATTATAAATGCTTTTGCTAACAAGTGCTAAAGACAAGTTTGAAACTGGAACTTTGTTTAAGAATTTAAAATGAAACTGGTGCTAGTGGTTTGGGTTTGTGTTTAAGCACTATCATCAAGTGAGGAGTGAGGTTCATCACTTGGGTGGGGGATCAACTAATGGTTGAACAGAACACTAATGATCCATGGATCCAATGGATCTGGAAATTTTCTTGGGAGTTCCTTGTCACAAGAAAGTCCTCTGGACCAAAAGTCAGAACATTTCACTAAGTGGATCACCCAGAACAATTCCCTAAGCATTTAAGCAAAAAGGAATTAATTCTGATTAAATTTGCACTTTCATGCAAATTCATGTGAACTATAATTTCATACATAGTTCAGAGAGTATGCCTGAATTTTCCTAGGATTTTTGGAGCTAAGGAATGGCCAGAACTGAATTTCTAAGTTTTGGAATTTTCCTGAAAATGTTTCTGTATTCATTTGAATACAAAAATTTGAAACCAGAATTTCCCAAACCAAATTAACTCCAAATGAGTTGAAACTTTTACAGGAGTCTCCTAATATCCTAAAGAATATTCTGGCAAAATTTGTGGAATTTTGGATGAGCCAAACTCCATCTAAAATTCTTTTGCTGAAAAGCTTTAAAGAATTTTCCAGAATTTCCTATTGGTTTTCATGCAAATTGGGTTGTATATTTGGATAGTTCTTTTCACCCTGAATCCAACCCAATTTGAATCACTAAATGTGGAGATTCCTAGCAAAAGTTATGAGATTCTAAAGTTTGAACCGAATTTGGAATTCAAATTAAACCGAGAATTGTTTAAACCCTGACTGCGGGCCACAGGGCCACGTGTCGACCGCTGAAACACGAGCCACACGGGCCACAGAGTATTTTCCGCATTGTCACAGGCAGATCCGCGGCCACAGAAGATCTATTCCCTCGCACCAGACTGACGCGTGGGCCAGCCCCCGTCTTCGTCTTCCTCCGGCTGCCCGCGCTCCCGCACCGCCGAGCTTGCCAGAGCTCTCGCTGGGAGTGGGTTCCGGTGCTCGGAACTTTCTGGATCTCGCCGCCCCCACGTATTCTCGTACGAGGAACACGTTGCCGGGCTTATCTCAGCTCGATGATGGCCGGAAACCTAGGTGCTACGGCGACAGCGGCGGTGGCCACTCCGGCGATGTCGCTAGGGCATTATACTACACCAAACACGTAGCCATTTGCGCGTACAGCACCACCGCACTGAGGAGAACACGGACCCAACCGCCGATCTCGCTGGAACTCGCCGGAAATATGACCTCACCGTCGGGCTAGGTCAAAATCCGGCGAAAATCGAAAAACTCGATGAACAACGGCTCTGCTCGATGGTTCTCGGTGGTTCTTGATCCTATGAACGCGTGCGGAGGTCTTGAAGATGTATGCTACGTTGTGTGATGAGTAGTCCGACGTGTGTGACGAATTTGCCAAGTTTCTACCCTTGGTTATTATCGTATGTCGTCAGAAGAATTGAAATTCCAGGGAGCACCGTCCAAGACAGGCCGCCGGAGTTGCGGTGAAGTGAGCAGAGGCATAGGCGAACCTTTTTGTTTTTGCAACTCGAGAGGAGAGGCTATGTTGTGGCTGGGCGATGGATTCTTGCAGCGGCGACTTCGCCCGATGCCGTGGGGAAGGATTGAGCTCGACGCCGGGGTTCCCGTGGGTTTAGCACCGGTTCCTTGCGTCGGTCACGTTCAGGGAGGGCTGGCTACGCTGTGGAGACGTTCAGCGCGGTGTGTCGCGGCGTGGAGCAGCCGGCCGATGTTGAACCGCTCGGGTGCACACCGCCGGAGGAAAAGTCGCCCGGGGAGGCAGTATTCGCGTGAGCGAGGGCGCTGTCGCTGCGAGAGCCGAATAATCGATGCTGTGGTCAGCAGGAACGATTGAATCAATCTCAACCGAGGCGGTTCCTTTGTGGAGACAACCAGGCAGCCACCGGTGCGCACACGCTGTCGCCGCTGTGCTGCTGTCGCACGCTCGGCAGAGGAAAAACAGAGACCGTGCTCCCTCTCACAGACAATTGGGCCCCACTGAACAGAAGACTTAAGGAGCAAGTCTATATGATTCAATGACAAGTGGGTCCACCCCTGCTCCTCCCTAAAAGATCTTCTAAACTTTGGCACATTGCAAATTCAGCTATGAGGGATCCAAATTCAATAGTCATTTTGCCATTTGACAATTTATGCCACAGTTTCAAATTTAAATTCAAATTTGGATGGAATTCACAAGTTCCTTTGATATTCATATCAAAGCACTCCAAAATTTGCTCAAAACTTGGCTCCCTCATAATTTGGACCTGAGAAACTCAAATATATCCTTTGATCTTTGAGTTGGCTATTGTAATTACAGCTTCTCAAACATCAGTTTGCATTTTCCTTTTTGGAGATGGCCCTCCTCTTTTTGGAAGTGACCCTCTTATTTCAAACTGAATTTAGTGTTTTATTGCACATGCCAACACTTTCATGAGTAACACAAAAGTTTTTGTAAGTCCCATTTCTTGCATATAAACTCTACTTTATTCATAGCTCAAGTTTTCTATTTACAAGTTTTGGGACTTTTACATTCCCCCCCCTTAAAAAGAATCTCATCCCGAGATTCATGATTAAGGACAAGGTGGAGAGGACAACTACTACATATAAGCCTCTAACAACTCCGGATGATTGCGTTGCAAATACTCCTCGCTTTCCCATGTAGCTTCGTCGGACGTGTGATTTTCCCATAGCACCTTGAAAAATCGCAGCGTCCGATTTCTGGTTTCGCGAGTCTATTCATCAATTATCCGGGTTGGTCGCTCAACATAAGTGAGGTCCGGCTTCAAATCTGCTATGTATCCCGTGAGAACCTCCGTTGGAGCTTTTAAACACTTCCGCAACTGAGATATGTGGAAGACGTTATGAACTCCGAGTAAGGTTGCCGGCAGCTCCAAACGGTATGCCACGGGTCCACACCTTTCAATGACAATGAAGGGACCGATAAAACGTGGAGCTAATTTTCCTTTCACTCCAAATCGGTGAATGCCCTTCATCGGAGATACGAGGAGGTATACGTGGTCCCCAACATGGAAATCCAGAGGACGACGTCTCCTATCTGCATAGCTCTTTTGTCTGGACTGAGCGGCTTTCAGATTTGCTTGAATAAGCCTTACCCGCTCTTCCGCTTCATTTAGGAGGTCAATCCCGTAAATCACTCTCTCGCCAGATTCATACCAGTTCAAGGGTGTGCGGCACTTCTGGCCATAGAGAGCTTCATGAGGCGCCATTTTGATACTTGATTGATACCCGTTGTTATATGAGAACTACGCCAATGGTAAGTGGTCATCCCAATTCTTACCATGATGAATGGAACATGCTCTCAGCATATCTTCAAGTATTTGATTCACCCTCTCAGTTTGCCCATCAGTTTGAGGGTGACACGCGGAGCTTCGAATCAATTTAGTTCCCTAGGATGTGTGTAGCTGTTCCCAGAAGCGGGACACGAACAGCGATCCTCTGTCGGAGACAATGGTACGGGGAACTCCATACAAGCAAAAGTCTCGTGCTATGTACAACTCCACATACTTTTTGGCGCTGTATTTAGTACACACCGGGATGAAGCGTGCTGATTTGGTTAACCGATCCACGATTACCCAAATCGAATCATGCTTATTAGCCGTGAGAGGTAGTCCAACAATGAAGTCCATACTAATATCCTCCCACTTCTATGCCGGAACGCTTAGCGGTTGTAAGGTTCCCGCTTTCTTCATGTGGTCGGCTTTAACTCGCCGACACGTATCACATTCTGATACGTATTTAGCAACCTCCCTCTTCATCAGGGTCCACCAAAATTTAGTCCTCAATTCTTGATACATCTTGTTGCTGTCCGGATGAATAGAAAATTTGGATAAGTGAGCCTCATCCAAAATTTTCTTTCGCAGCCTCATATCACGGGGTACGACTATCCGGTCCTTGAACCACAAGATATCTTCATCATCTAACCGGAAACATTTCATCTTCCCGTTCTTCAACCTCCTTTTGATATGAGTCATGCCCTTGTCTCTCCTTTGAGCTTCCATCACCTCCTCTCTTATTGTGGGTATGAGAGCTAGATTATGCAAAGCTCCATATGGAACCAAGTAGAGACTTGGTTCTTCCCCTTCTATCGGCGCAATGGTTAGGTTATGGATATGAGACTTCCGGCTGAGCGCATCGGTAACCACATTTGCCTTGCTCGGATGATAATGAATTTCAATCTCATAGTCCTGATCAGCTCCAACCATCGCCGTTGTCGCATATTCAACTCTTTCTGAGTGAATATGTATTTCAAACTTTTATGGTCGGTGTAGAGATGAACCAGATTTCCTAATAGGTAATGTCTCCACATCTTCAAAGCTAATACCACGGCAGCCAGTTCGAGATCATGAGTTGGATAATGTTGCTCATGATTCCTTAATTGCCGTGATCCATATGCAACCACACGTCCTCCTTGCATGAGTACACAACCAAGCCCGACGCCGGATGCATCACAATAAACATCAAAAGGCTTAGTTGTATCCGGTTGAGCTAGAACCAGGGCTGTTGTGTGGTGTTTCACCAACGTTTGAAAAGCTTCCTCACATGGCTTGCTCCAATCATATTTGATGCCCTTTTTCAGTAGCTCAGTCATAGGTTTGGTGATTTTTGAGAAGCTCGGGATGAACCTCCGATAATATCCCGCCAAACCCAAGAAGCTACGAACTTCATGGACTGATGTTGGAGACTTCCATTTCAGCACTTGTTCAATCTTGCTTGGATCAACAGCAATGCCTTCTGCTGAAATAATGTGCCCAAGAAATGGCACTTGGTTGATCCAGAATTCACATTTACTAAACTTTGCATAGAGCTTGTGATCTCTCAAGCGTTGAAGCACCATATGCAAATGTTTAGTGTGTTCCTCTTCAGATTTGGAATAGACCAAGATGTCGTCGATGAATACCACGACGAACTGATCCAGCTCCGGCATGAACACCGAGTTCATAAGATACATAAAGTGGGCCGGAGCATTGGTCAACCCAAATGACATGACAAGATATTCGTAGAGCCCATATCTTGTCGAGAATGCTGTTTTCGGGACATCTTCCGCGCGAATCTTGATTTGATGATATCCCGACCTTAAGTCCATTTTGGAGAAGACTTTAGCACCAACTAGCTGATCGAAAAGAATATCAATTCTTGGTAGTGGATACTTGTTCTTTACTGTCACAGCATTTAAAGGACGATAATCGACGCATAGCCTCAACGTCTCATCCTTCTTCTTCACAAATAAAGCTGAGCAACCCCATGGTGATGAACTTGGACAAATAAACCCCTTGTCCATCAGATCCTTGAGTTGCTCCTTCAGCTCGGCTAATTCATTCGGAGCCATTTTATATGGTCTCCGAGAGATCGGCGTGGTTCCCGGCATCAACTCTATTTTGCATTCCACCTCGCGCTCAGGTGGTAAGCCTAGAAGATCTTCGGGAAACACGTCCGGATATTCATGGACTACCGGAATGTCTTCTAACTTGCACGCCTCGGCATTACATACTTCCGGGTCTTTGGAAACCGCTTCGCTGAGATACAATGTATGACGTCCGTGAAGTGGAGAGTCCAAGTGAACACTCATGTTCTCGATGTCCAGAACAGCCTTATGGAAGGTCAACCATGATATTCCCAATATGGCATTGATCCCCTGGTCTTCGAGATTGATGAGGGTGGTAGGGTAAAATTTTCCACCCAAACAAAGTGGTGCTCGAGAGATGACTTCATTAGTGGATATGTCTCCACCTGGTGAATGAATAAGGTATGAACCTTTGGTGATGGTGGTGGATATCTGATCCCAGATCACCGTCGCCCTGCTAATGAAGTTATGTGTCGCACCAGAGTCGAATAAAATGACAACTGGCTTGTCATTTAAGGTAAACCTGCCAGCAAGAACAAGTCCTCCCTTTGGCAGATCATCGACTGACACATAATTAACTGTCCCCACTTTGGGCATAGCTTTTGTTTGCTGCCCAAGATCGCTCTGTGGAACTGGACCCGCAGACACATTGTTGCTGCTCGGTTCAGTTGCTTCATTGACCTTCAAATCATTGTCAAGCTGAAGTGGGAAAGCACTTGGCTCAGCTGAGAAATCACCTTGTTCATCTTCAATCTCTTGAGGGCAATAATATTCTAGTGCACTTTGTTGATACTGAGGTGCATGAGAAACAAGTTACTGCTGTGGTGGAGGTGAATAAGACCTCTATGGAGTAGAAGAGTCGTCACACTCCCAGAATGATTGCACTTCTTGTGGAATCTCTCGACCGGAAGATGAACGGATTACCAACCGATACTTCTGAGGTTGACGATCGTCTTCATCTTGTGATGAGTCCCTCTCCCTCTTTTCTTTGAGGTAGAGGTTGGAATAATATTCTTGAGCGGTAGCACAGCTCACAAACTCATCAAAATTCTCTTGGCTAACTTGAGCCAATTCACATCGCAGCCTAGCAGTCAGCCCTCGATAAAAATGATAACCCCTCATGGATGGTGATTTCACATAGTCAGGGACATATTGAGCTAAGCGATTAATTTCCTTTGCATACTCAATAACACTCATGTACCCTTGCTTCAGACTCCAGAACTCATCCAGACTGGTTTGCCTTACGCCCGCAGGGATGAAACGAACACGAAACGCAGCCTGGAACTCCGCCCATGTGACACGATGCCCGGCTGGTTGGACAGCAAGGTAGTCTGCCCACCATGCCCCAGCAAAGCCGTGAAGCTGCTGAGCGGCATATAGCGTCTTCGAGAAGTCATCACATCGGATCAACCCAAACTTGGACTCGATGACACGTAACCAGTGATTTGCTTCACAATGGTCAGCCGCCTCAGAGAACACCGGCGGTTGTGTCGCCAAGAAATCCAGATACGTGCTCTGGGTTGGCATGTGACGTTGAGCTTCTCGATCTATGCCTTGCTGAACTAGAGTTTGGAGAGTTTCATTCATTTTGGCCATAATTTCCGCCAATCCGGTTGGCGATGGCTCTTGTGATGAAGTCGAGTCATTCCCACCTCGACTTGAACCTCCAATCTCCATTTGAGAATGTGTGCGTACCATACTGCATGAAACAAAATTTTGAGTCAATCAAAATTCTATTTCAGTAGTAAATAAAGATAAGCAAAACATAAACATGTCATGAACTTTATGAAAGCATAACCACATTCATGTTTTAACAAATCTTAAGTACGCTTAACTAATCAGCGGGTCTACCCTGACCAGTTCACACAAACTCCAAATTTTACTCAAGTTATCAACAGATTCTTGACTTGAGTTCAATACCAAAGTTTTAGTAAACTTCAGTAGATTTCCAACAAGTACTTATGTGCTCCTTGAGGATTTTTCTACAGGAAGTTATGGCTTAAAACAGAAAGGTCCAGAGAGGTTCTTGGTACTGTCCTGGTTTTGAACAGTTTGCCTTCAACTGGACTTTTCACCATCTTAAAGTATGATTTGGCTCTGGAAGTCTACAAAGAAGTTGTAGAGCGCTTGAAAATCTTTCCAGAACTGTATCATACACCTTAATTGGTTAAAGCTACTCAGAGTTATGCTCTGTCAAAGTCCAGCAAGAATTTCTGCCAGAAACAGAGCACTCTGTTTTTAAAAACTTTGATACCTAGTTATACTCTCATTTGAATCTTAGCTCAAAATAAGAGTTCAGTAGCTACTACTTGTTTCAAACTTCCAGTTTTAGTTGTAATTTAGTTCATGAATCATTTCTTCATAGGGAAGAGGTTATTAAGTGTAGTACGGTGTCGATGCACCGTAAGACACATGTCGGTACTACGTAGCCTCACCAAAAGAAAATTCTAACCGGATTACACCGGCATATACGTATGAGCAGTGGCACTAAAACGGTCTCTCACACACGTGTACTACACGGGATACGTACGTGGTTAGTACCTGCAGAAGAACACTCAATAGTGGTGCACTCAAAGGTTGTTTCATTTCAGGCAGTTCCATATTTGAAAGTAAATACAAACGCCCGTATCATTGTCATACGGCCGTCCTTGAGTTAAGTCACGTCTCAAGGTACGTGATCGTGTTTCAACACCACATGAAGGGGAACCCGAGTATGTCATGAACGGGTCGTCACGGTTGGGAATGTTATCAACCTACCGGATACCACCTACTGCCCTGCAGGGCACGCCGATGGCAAGCGCTGCGTATGTCCTCCTGGGCTACTTCCAGACGAACACACTATCGCGTTACTGACCACACGATGGGGTCTCCACTTACTTGTCTAATGCACGCTAGGGATAAGCATTTCATATGAACTCAGGAACATGAGGAGTCCAAGAGTTTCATATTAACATCTCACACCAAGCTGTGAGATCTAACCCTGAACCACTTTCCTCGTCAGGGGAGCTAACCGAAATTGAACCGCTTTCGGTGGCGTTCCTTACCATTCTTACCTGAGCGTAGGTGCGTTGTTACGTAATAAAAATTTCAGAATTATAACAAGTATGTTAGTGCTGCCACTTTAAGTAACTATACTACTATAGTCCTTATGTGGGCCTAATACCGTTTCCTCACCGTATCCTAAGTTTTGTCGTAATACGATCCTTATTCCGTGCGCTATTACCTATGCGGCTCTGATACCACGCTGAGGGGGCCCGACCCCAATCACAGGGCCGTGTCGCCTCGCCCGAGGAATCGCATTGGGTGGTGCCGTGTTGTGCGGCACCCAACAGCACACATATAAGGAACACAGTATTACATAAATCAAAAGCGGAAGCTTACAATTATTCTTTATAAATAATTTACACAAAATAACTACAGCGGAAGTCTATAAACAGCTCACGATGAATATCTAAGAAGCACTCGAGAGAGAGATCCAGCCCGCGGACTCCTCTCGCTAGCAACACGAAGACATGGCAGTGGCTAGGTTCTCCAAGTGTGACATGACTCGGAAGTTCCCAGTCTCACCGGACAACCTTCTTTATAGCGTTGATGTTTACCTGCAAAACCACTTATATAGCAAGAGTGAGCACAAAGGCTCAGCAAGACTTAACCGCCTCTCCTAAGACATGAAACTCTACATGAAAGTAACCTAAGACTTAAGCCTGCCATTTGCAAAAAGACTCGCCTACGAGTTCATCCTTAACTTTCAGATTTTAGCCATAATAATAGTGACCTTGCGCCCAGCAACATTGGAACTCCACAATCAAACAAGAAACGCTTCATTCCAATGTTACTTGTCGCAAGGTGAAAAATAACTTTAGTTTTCTCTATCTCTACTTCAACCATGGTTTTCATGCAATTTATAATTAGCATAACATCATTTAAAACTTTTGCAAACTATTCCCACACAACTTGATTACTACGTCACAGCGCAGTGAGCAAGTGGTACTCATAACCGCGAGGGACGGTGATTCGAATCAAACACTACCCGGATAACTCGACACATACGCCCGCCTCTGAAGACCCAACTCTGGCGTCCTTCATTACGTCGTATGTGGCAACCTTTCTCAGGCCACTAAACTGTAGAACCGGTCGCGCCATCTCGGGCTCATAGGTCTAACGAGACGATGTGGTATGCCTCTACAATCTAGTGAACCTGGTACATCGGTTTCCTGGTTCCCATATATCAGTAAGCATCCGGTACACAACTCAATACTTGCTCCCAGGGCCGCATACGCTTCGGTCCTTGACCGACACGGGCAGAGCTACTCGACCAAGACCTCGTCTTGTCGCTACCTAACTCTCCTGCCCGGTCTCATCTTTAGAAACGTAAACTTTAGTTTGCCTCTCTTTCCAACCCCACTTATGTGATCCTAAAACAAAGCTCGCGAGTAGATTCCAACTACTCGTCTTCTACCGGATGTCCTAGCCTATTTAGCACGGCCTTATTCTACAGCGATGACACAATTCTACCCTTGACCTCAGGGTTCATGTTTGGTAATGCAAGTGGAGTATCAACATCCTTGACTTAATGCACATACAAACCTTGACCAAATGTAGTGAACAAAGGGAAAACGTTAAAAACAACTTAAGTGCAAACCGGGGCTTGCCTTGGTTTTGCAGGTGACTAAAGTCAGATAGTGTGATGTTAGTTGCTGATGATGACTTGAAGCTTAATCCCTGCCTTCTTGCTCCTTGATCAAATCTTCACTTATCCCCGTTTAACCACTACACGTTATAAATATGCATACATGTTAAATTATAAATGCTTTTGCTAACAAGTGCTAAAGACAAGTTTGAAACTGGAACTTTGTTTAAGAATTTAAAATGAAACTGGTGCTAGTGGTTTGGGTTTGTGTTTAAGCACTATCATCAAGTGAGGAGTGAGGTTCATCACTTGGGTGGGGGATCAACTAATGGTTGAACAGAACACTAATGATCCAGGGCTCCAATGGATCTGGGAATTTTCTTGGGAGTTCCTTGTCACAAGAAAGTCCTCTGGACCAAAATTCAGAACATTTCACTAAGTGGATCACCCAGAACAATTCCCTAAGCATTTAAGCAAAAAGGAATTAATTCTGATTAAATTTGCACTTTCATGCAAATTCAAGTGAACTAATTTCATACATAGTTCAGAGAGTATGCCTAAATTTTCCTAGGATTTTTGGAGCTAAGAAATGGCCAGAACTGAATTTGTAAGTTTTGGAATTTTCCTGAAAATGTTTCTGTATTCATTTGAATACAGAAACTTGAAACCAGAATTTCCCAAACCAAATTAACTCTAAATGAGTTGAAACGTTTACAGGAGTCTCCTAATATTCTAAAGAATATTCTGGCAAAATTTGGGGAACTTTGGATGAGCCAAACTCCCTCTAAAATTCTTTTGCTGAAAAGCGTTAAAGAATTTTCCAGAATTTCCTATTGATTTTCATGCAAATTGGGTTGTATATTTGGATAGTTCTTTTCACCCTGAGTCCAACACAATTTGAATCACTAAATTTGGAGCTTCCTAGCAAAAGTTATGAGGTTCTAAAGTTTGAACCGAATTTGGAATTCAAATTAAACCGAGAATTGTTTAAACCCTGACTGCGGGCCACAGGGCCACGTGTCGACCGCTGAAACACGAGCCACACGGGCCACAGAGTATTTTCCGCATTGTCACAGGCAGATCCGCGGCCACAGAAGATCTATTCCCTCGCACCAGAGACTGACGCGTGGGCCAGCCCCCGTCTTTGTCTTCCTCCAGCTGCCCGCGCTCCCGCGCCGCCGAGCTCGCCGGAGCTCTCGCCGGGAGTGGGTTCCGGTGCTTGGAACTTGCTGGGCTCTCGTACGAGGAACACGTTACCGGGCTTATGTCAGCTCGACGATGGCCGGAAACCTAGATGCTACGGCGACAGCGGCGGTGGCCACTCCGGCGATGTCGCTAGGGCGTTATACTACACCAAACATGTAGCCATTTGCGCGTACAGCACCACCGCACCGAGGAGAACACGGACCCAACCGCCGATCTCGCTGGAACTCGCCGGAAATATGACCTCACCGTCGGGCTAGGTCAAAATCCGGCGAAAATCGAAAAACTCGATGAACAACGGCTCTGCTCGATGGTTCTCGGTGGTTCTTGGTCCTATGAACACGCGCGGAGGTCTGGAAGATGTATGCTACGTTGTGTGATGAGTAGTCCGACGTGTGCGACGAATTTGCCAAGTTTCTACCCTCGGTTATTATCGTATGTCATGGGAAGAATTGAAATTCTGGCGAGCACCGTCCAAGACAGGCCGGCGGAGTTGCGGTGAAGGGAGCAGAGGCATAGGCGAACCTTTTTGCTTTTGCAACTCGATAGGAGAGGCTATGTTGTGGCTGGGCGACGGATTCTTGCAGCGGCGACTTCGCCCGGTGCCGTGGGGAAGGATTGAGCTCGACGCCGGGGTTCCCATGGGTTTAGCACCGGTTCCTTGCGTCGGTCACGTTCAGGGAGGGCTGGCGACACTGTGGAGACGTTCAGCGCGGTGTGTCACGGCGTGGAGCAGCCGGCCGACGTTGAACCGCTCGGGTGCACACCGCCGGAGGAAAAGTCGCCCGGGGAGGCAGTATTCGCATGAGCGAGGGCGCTGTCGCTGCGAGAGCCGAATAACCGATGCTGTGGTCGGCAGGAACGATTGAATCAATCTCAACCGAGGCGGTTCCTTCGTGGAGACAACCAGGCAGCCACCGGTGCGCACGCGCTGTCGCCGCTGTGCTGCTGTCGCACGCTCGGCAGAGGAAAAACAGAGACCGTGCTCCCTCTCACAGACATTTGGGCCCCACAGAACAGAAGACTTAAGGAGCAAGTCTATATGATTCAATGACAAGTGGGTCCACCCCTGCTCCTCCCTAAAAGATCTTATAAACTTTAGCACATTGCAAATTCAGCTATGAGGGATCCAAATTCAAAAGTCATTTTGCCATTTGACAATTTATGCCACAGTTTCAAATTTAAATTCAAATTTGGATGGAATTCACAAGTTCCTTTGATATTCATATCAAAGCACTCCCAAATTTGCTCAAAACTTTGCTCCCTCATAATTTGGACCTGAGAAACTCAAATATATCCTTTGATCTTTGAGTTGGCTATTGTAATTACAGCTTCTCAAACATCAGTTTGCATTTTCCTTTATGGAGATGGCCCTCCTCTTTTTGGAAGTGACCCTCTTAGTTCAAACTGAATTTAGAGTTTTATTGCACATGCCAACACTTTCATGAGTAACACAAAAGTTTTTGTAAGTCCCATTTCTTGCATATAAACTCAACTTTATTCATAGCTCAAGTTTTCTATTTACAAGTTTTGGGACTTTTACAGATTATTAGAGGGCTAATAGAGGCTGTATTAGATGATGATGATAATAAGGGTACAGGGTCCATTATATAGAGGGATTAGGTGAGGGGAAAAGACTAAACTACCCCTAACCCTAATCCCTCACTAATGACTAAATTATCTCTGTATTAACCACACAATTACATGGTCTAACCCCCACCCCCCCCCCCCCCCCCCCGCTCCCCCCCCCCGGCAGTCACAACATCTAGCCACTGCAGATGTTGAGACTAGACCAAAACTCGGAGAACAACGACGACGGGAGGCCCTTCGTGAAGATGTCGGCGAATTGCGTCGTCGTCGGGACATAGTCTACCCGAACCTCGCCACGTGCACCCCGCTCATAAAACAAAATGGAGGTCGATCTCCACATGCTTTGTGCGTTGATGCTGGACCAGGTTGGTGGAGAGGTACACGGCGCTAACGTTGTCGCAGTAGATCAGGGTGCTCCTGGCAACGGGAGTGTGGAGCTCCTGAAGTAGCTGCTGAATCCAGGAAGCCTCAGCCACGCCGTTAGCCACGACGCGATACTCCGCCTCAGCACTCAAACACGACACCACGGGCTGTCGCTTCGAGGACCAGGAGACGAGGTTACCGCCCAAAAAGATGGCGTACCAAGAGGTAGACCGGCGAGTGTCCGGACAGCCTGCCCAGTCAGCGTTGGTGTACACGACCAGCTCGGAGGCCGTGTCACATCAAAGGAGGAGGCCTTAGTTGAGGGTGCCTTGTAGGTACTGAAGAATCCGCTTCACAACGGTGAGGTGCGGCTCCCTCGGATCATGCATGTGGAGGCACACCTGCTGAACCTCATAGAAGATATCCGGCCTGGTGAAGGTGAGGTACTGAAAAGCACCTGCAGGACTCCTGTAAGTAGTGGGGTCAGTGACGGGTGTCCCGTCGGTAGCGGAGAGCTGCGCCTGTGTATCCACTGGAGTGGAGCACGGCTTGCACTCAGCCATGCCCGCTCGCTGGAGGATATCCAGGCAGTACTGTCGCTGGTGAAGGAACAAGCCGACTGGTCGGTCCTCGACCCCAATACCTAGGAAGTGGTGAAGGCGGCCCAGGTCTTTCATAGCGAACTCCTGCTGTAAAGTAGAAATAGTGCACCGAAGAAGAGCCGGACTGGACGCTGTGAGTACAATGTCATCGACATATAGTAGAAGGTAAGCAGTGTCACTGCCACATCGATAGACAAACAGCAAAGTGTCCGACTTAGCTTTGACGAACCCCTGTGAGACCAAGAAGGAGGAGAACCGGCTATACCAGGCTCTCAGTGCCTGCTTCAGACCATACAGGGATTTGTTCAGCTTACAGACCATGTCTAGGTGAGCTGAATCAACAAGTCCTGTCGACTGACTGCAGTACAGTGTCTCGGTCAGTGTACCGTGGAGGAAGGCATTCTTGACATCCAACTGGTGGACGGGCCAAGAACGCGAGAGAGCCAGCGACAGAACGGTACGAACCGTCGCCGGCTTCACCACTGGGCTGAAAGTCTCGTCGTAGTTGACTCCAGGGCGCTGAGTGAAGCCCCGAAGTACCCATCGAGCCTTGTACCTCTCCAAGGTACCGTCTGCCTTCTTCTGATGTGTGAATACCCACTTGCCCATGACAACATTGCCACGACCGGGGCAGGGAACCAGGTCCCAGGTCCGGTTGGCAAGCAGGGCCTCATACTCTTCCTCCATAGTGCGGCGCCAGTGAGGTTCGGCGAGGGCGCTATGCACAAAAGTAGGTATGGGTGAGATCGATGAAGCGCTGGTTGGTGGAGATGTCGTTGACGAAAAAGCAGCTCCGGCGAAGCGCTCAACCGTCCAGAGACTCCTGGACGCACGTCGAGTCACCATCGGGTGGACGTGACCAGGATCCCTGTGGAGAAGAGTAGGGTTGTATACCGGTCGCTCGGGTACAACAACCTTCTCTCGTCGTGGGTAGATAAGAGTGGGTCTCGAGGCCGCGCGTGGCACCGCTGGAGCAGGGGCCCCATCCCGCGCTCGTCGCTGGTAGACAAGTGTGGGGTCGGCGAAGCGAGAAGTCATCGTCGGTGCTGCGCCTGGTGCTTCTGGTGACGTCGGGCTCGCTGCAGGTGACGTCGGGGAAGCCGAGGTCGCTCGTGGCGCAGCTGGTGACGTAGGGGTCACCCGAGGCGCAGCAGGCGATGCCGGAGACGTTGATGCCGCGCGTGGCGCAGCTGGTGATGTCAGGGCCACCTGAGGTACAGCAGGTGACGTCGGGGCCATCCGAGTTACAGCAGGTGACGTCGGGGAAGCCGAGGTCACGCGTGGCGCAGCTGGTGATGTAGGGGTCACCCGAGGCGCAGCAGGTGACGCCGGAGGCGTCGGTGCCACACGTGGTGCAGCAGGTGATGCCGGGGGCACCTGACGCGTAGCGTGTGTCGACCCTGCAGAAGAAAGAGGCCAAGACAGCTGGGGAGCAGCCTCGGGGTCAGTAGGAAAAAGAGAATCCAGCTCTGTGGTGGAACCGGAAGAGGTGGTGGAGAAAGGAAAGGAGGACTCGTCGAAGACGATGTGCCGAGAGATCAAAAGGCGGTGAGTAGTGAGATATAAGCACCGGTACCCGTTATGATCAAGGGAATACCCGAGAAAAACACACCGTGTCGAGCAGGGCACAAGCTTATCCGGCGCAGTGGCGGAAAGGTTAGGGTAGCAAGCGCACCCGAAAACTCGAAGGTGATCGTAAAGAGGATCGGTGCCAGATAGAGCAAAGTAGGGGGTGGAGGCACGAATCTCCTTGGTAGGAAGACGATTAATCAGAAGTGTGGCAGTATGAAGAGCCTCCACCCAGTACCGGACTAGAACAGATGCCTGGAACATTAGAGAGCGCATGACATCATTGGTGGTGCGAATCATGCACTCTGCCTTGCCGTTTTGAGGAGAGGTATATGGACAAGACATGCATAGTTGTACCCATGTGCGGAGAGAAAGTTACGAAATGCAGCCCGTTATCACACTGGACAGCTCGGATGATGCGCCCAAACTGAGTGGAAATCCAAACAAAGAAGTGAGAAAGAGTAACGAAAGTCTTAGGCTTCAATCGTAATGGAAAAGTGCAGGAAATGTGAGAAAAATCATCAATGATCACCAATTAATAATTAAAGCCCGATACACTGGTAATGGGTGATGTCCACAAATCACAATGTATAAGATCAAAAACGTGCTCAACATGAGTCATAGAAGTGGGAAAAGGAAGCCGAACATGGTGACCAAGCTGACAAGCATGACATAGGGAGTCATGTGTGCCCCTAGAACACGAGATAACAGAACTACTGGACAACTTTGACATAGCATCTGCACCAGGGTGGCCAAGCCGATGATGCCAAACAGTGGATGAAGCTGTCGTAGTCAAAGCAAAAGGTGGTGATGCAGCGGAAGTAGGAAGCGGAAGTGTGTATAGGGGCCCCGAGCTATCACATGAAAAAGAGGTCATCGGGTAGAAAGATCCTTCACAGACAAACCAAACGGATCAAACACAATGGAAAACATTGTTGTCGGTGGTAAAACGACGTACAGAAAGCAAGTTTTGAATGATATTCGGAGCGACAAGAATGTTTTTAAGCTGGAAAGAACCCGAAAGACCGGAATCACCTACTGAGGTGACCGGAATAATAGACCAATTCCCAACAACGATAGATGGAGGAAAAGAGGGATTAGGAGGGTGGGTGGAAGAGAGTATACCAGCATTTGGAGTGGTGTGGTATGACGCTCCGGAATCGACTATCTAGTCAGCACCTGGTGGAGTAAGGTGCATGGTGCTGAAGGAAGAAGCCAGCGACTGTCGATCCCACGTCGAGGGTGGCTCCTGGAGAGGTGCCGATGGCTCCGAGTAACCAACAGGATAGTCGGTGCCTCCGTAGGTCGAGGCTGACTGTCCGCCAGAAGGGTAGCCATGCCCACCGTAGTCCTGAGTCGGCGGCCCACCAGCACTGTAGGCTGGTCCATTGTAGCCCGGGGTGGCTACGAACACCGGCTGGGGGCATGCTGGTCGTGGTGGCTAAGAACCCGGAGACAGCCCAGGCCACATGTAGATCTGGCCAGTCCACGGGTTGTACGGTGTGGGCCAGGGTGCACCTCCCTGGCTGTTACCACCACTACCACCAGTAGTCAGAGTAGTGGGTGTAGGACTGCCGCCTGCACTGCTACCTCCACCACGGCTACTGTGCTTGCCTCGGCGGCGATGATTTCCACCTCCAGTACTGGCAGGAGTGCCTGGGGTGGAAGGTGGTCATGACGGTGGTCCACCACCAGCTGGTAAGGATGGACGAGGGGACTGCCCAGAGACATAAAAGGCTATGGCGGACCTGGAGCCAGTAGAGCCTCCTGCAGTGATCTCCTCAAGCTCAAGGTCGGATCATACCTTCTCGAAGGTAGGTAGTGGATCCAGTTGGAGTAGCCACGTCCGTAGGTGACAATAGCGCTCATTCAGGCCCTGAAGGACCCAAAGAACAAGAGCGCTATCGGTGACCGGCTCGCCAATGTCACGTAGAGCATCCACCATGCCCTTCATCTCCCGGCACTAGGTGGAGACAGAGAGGTCACCCTAGACGGTGTTTTGGAACCGAGTGCTGATATGGAGGGCTCGAGTCGCGCGGTTCCCTAGAAACCACTGCTCAAGGACCAGCAAGGCCCATCGAGCAGTGCCGCCACCACGCTGCCTGACGATGTCCTGTAGCTCCTCCGACAGGGAGCCAAGGATCCAGGATAGGACCAGGCTGTCCATGCTGATCCAGGAGACCTCCACTGAAGAATCGTCCTGGAGGACGTGGTCATCGAGGCAGTAACGCCTCAGTATGAGGAGCACCAGGTCACGCCACCGGGCATATGAAGTAGACTCGGAGCTGAGAACAACCGGCACGAGCGTCCGGATGTTCTGAATCCCGGCGTCCTGCACATGAAGAGCAGCCACAAGTGAAGCCGAGTATGTACCAGCGTCCGAGGGAGGCTCGTGGGCAGCACCCATCGGTCGGTGAGCACTCTCCTCGAGCTGGTGAGATAGAGCGGCCATGGAGGCACGCTCCTGCTCCAGGGCGAGAGCGAGTGCCCGCTCATGCTTGCGAGAGGCAGCCAGAGCTGTGGCGATGTCGGAGGTGCCCGTCGTGTCGGTGTCGTAGACGGAGGCAGTAACTGCGCTGTCAGTAGTAGCGCTTGTGACTCGAGGCAGGATCACCGGTCGGACGGTGGTCATGATACATCCGTCGATGTCGATGTCGGTGGCGATGGAATCGTGATGCCCGAACGTAGCCCCTGCCATGAAAACAACGGCGGCGGCAGGTTTTCCGATAGTACCTACAAGAGGTCTGCCGGCAGCCGGTCCAGTTCTCGGAGACACGGCGGCTGTGCCCCCCCCCCCCGTGTGCTGGTCGACAAAGATCCAGCGGTGCCCCAAATCCAGGCGGCTGTGGCAGCCTCGCATTAGGTGCGATGGTTGCGGCAGGGAGGGGCACCATGGTCCAGGGAGGCGGCGCAGTGGCAGCAGCCCTGGACGACAATGCAGCAGGGGAGAAGGTGCTGTTTCCAGCGGCGGCTGGATGGGCGGCGGGGGCTGGAGTGTCGGATGCGGCTGCAGAAGCGCCGGCAGCGGCCAAAGGCGGCTGCGCGGTGGTGCCGCCGGCAGCCCAGGGCGGCGGCGCAGCGGCGCCGGCGGTGGGTTGGGGCTGGCGGCGGAATTGGGTGGCGACGGGTTGAGGCTCGTGGCAGATTTGGGTGGCGGAGGTGCTGGCGGCGGCGCCCCGGCGGCGTGCCAGAGCGGCAGCGTGTTGGCGCTGGCGACGGCCCGATGCGGCGGCTGGGCCATTAGGGTTAGGGTTAAGCCCTAATCCTAATCAATTCCTAGCTAATGATACCATATTAGAGGGCTAATATAGGCTGTAATAGATGATGATGATAATGAGGGTACAGGGTCCATTATATAGAGGGATTAGGTGAGGGAAAAAGACTAAACTACCTCTAACCCTACTCGCTCACTAATGACTAAATTACCCCTGTATTAACCACACAATTACAGAGTCTAACAATAATGATTAGTCAAAACACGTGCAAATCAAAAAGATTAGAGCACCGTGGCTCTGATACCAATTGTAGGATCGAAGAGCACGTGAAAAGCTACCAGAGGGGGGTGAATGGTAGATTTAAACTTTTTAGCAGAAGCAACAAAAACCCCCTCGGCAGAAAATCGATCTGTTAAAGAAACCGTGTATGCGACTGATCTAAACGTGTTTAACCGTGACAAAAGTGGTATATATTATAGAGAATCAAGTCACGAAGACACGACAACAAGAATCACGGAAAACATTAAAAAATCAAATTATGATTGAAAGATCAAACGAGAGTCAATCTATTCTAGTCGAGTAAAAACCAGATCTGCACCACTGCATAGAAACTCGTGTAGATCAGGAACTACAAATCCAATGACCATGAAATTTTTACACATGGTATATAATCAAGTTTTGAAGACAACCCAAAAAGAATCACATCAATTGGATCTTTAAAACTCGAGTTATGATCAAAACACTGAAGCACTGTCGTGCTGTCCTGAAACTCGACGAGAAAGACTTGACAAAAACAAGTCTGGTGAACAAGGCACCAAAGCTCCTCTAAACTTCGAAGTTTATTGATCAAAACTCAAGAGAACCAGCCACAAGTCGTGCTCTCCACGAGCCTTGGCCTCCCTTGCTTATATAACCAGGCCTAAGGCCAACCCAATTCAAACTAGGACTCCTACTCCTACTTGGATTCAAACTCTAACTTTCCAAAACTGCTCAAGACTCTTCTATTCGCAGATAGAAGCAATCTTAAGACTTCCAAACACCTTAGGAACATATCCCACATTCCTAAAACAACTCAACTTCGTGTCCCACACGAAATCCTATCATAACCAACTCAAATCTTTCCATATTTGAGCCATAACCGACTCAGCCGCAGCCTGAGTCCATAATACAGCCGGTTTGAGCTTTCCTACCAATTCTTTACGTCCACATCTCTTCATCACGCCTTGGAACCATGTTTCCACATCCATGCACTCCTTGCACACATGCAAACACCTTCCAACGACGTCCACGATACCTTTATATGCATTGTTCTTGATCCAAACATGTTGCGCGACCTCCTGATCAACTCAACCATAATTCCTCCTGAACTTGGTTGATGAACCTCATCTTCTCCCTAAGACTAGTTCAATGGATCCCATCACCAGCCATATATTGAACTCAAGCAACACCTTCACATTAATAAACAAACAATACTTTCGAGCACAAGTCCACGACTTGACTCACGTTAGTTCCGAAAACCACAACACCTTACGTGAACACCTCACATAAGCATGTTGCAAACCATAGCAAAATGTTAACCACCGTAAACATCCATAACACTTCAAAGACTTAGTAAAAAAATACTAAGCAAACTTTCCATAGATGTAAAGCAAGTTCAAAACATTTGCATGGTAAAAACAGAACTATTGCAATTTAGCTCCAGACCTTGAGTCGGAGCTTACCAAAGCTAGCAGAACCTAGCACCGGAACTTACCAAAGCTAGTCGGACCTACCGCCAGAGCTAACCAAACACATGTCGGACCTATCCATAGCAAGTCGGACCTTACGTCGGATCTTGTCGGAGCTCGGACGTACAGTCGGACCTTGACAAAAAGAGTGTTTTGGCAGAATTCAAAACTTTTATCGTCATAGCCAATATATTCAGCACACATAGGTCTCATAAAAGTAATTTCCTATTATCCACTGCAAATCTAGCATGTAGAGTTACATGTTTAGGTGAGACGGGCCAGTCTTGCTGAGCCATCGTGCTCACTGCTTGTGTTTGAAGCGTTTGTAGGGTTCTATGAGAAAGAGGCTCCCGAGGAGGAGACGGACCCCCAAGAGAGAAACACCGTCGAGTGGAAGCCGTGCATGCCTCCGTGTTAGTGTGGTGTGTGTGCTAGTCAGGACACGTTCACGGGCTGAACGTGAACTCTTTTTTCTCAGTCTACGCCTGTGAGTGTAGACTTGACGATATTTTGATATAACTATGTTCATAAACAAGTTTATGTAATAAAATTTTGCTTCCGCTTATCGCCTTTTATGTGTGTTATCCAGTGTTGTCCATCGCAGCTCCCCTCAACGAGATCCTGGATTGTCGGGACCCTCGGGTCCGTGCAGTGTGGTATCAGAGCATTGTTGAGGTTCAACGCACTTAAAAAGGTTAAATTTTCAAAAACTCGGGGAGGAACGAGTTATTAGCCCATATAAGGATGTTATTAGTGTATAGAAAGTGGCAATACTAACCTATTTGATATGTTAGAAAATCATGCATCTTGGGACTTCTTATGTCTTGGGGGTGCATGTAAGCGCTATCCACCAGTGCGCACAAGCTAAAGGGTGGAGCCTTACGGGTGGCAGGTAACCCGGCCAGCTTTAGTATCCTCTATGACTCTTTATGCCATTTGGGGTATTCGAGGAATGCCAGTCCACGGCGTGCTACAGGCAAGTAGGTGCAGACCGCATCACGTGGTTGGTAACGTGAACACGTAGCTCAAGGCGTGATTGGCTTGAGAACACCCCTGCGAGTGACGACAGACGGGTGTAAGGAACTGTGTTAGGCCCGGGTTTAGTGTGCAGCTGAACCTGATGATTGTGTTTTTATTGCAGGTAGTCTAACCACAGATCAGTATATGAGTAGAATACGTGTGTGAGAGACGTTTAGTGCCACTGAATTAACGAAGCCGCCTAATTCTTGGTGACGAACGCAGTACGGGCATGTTTGTGGTGACGCTTCGACATCATACTCCACTAAATGGACGACTTCATTGTAAAAGTTGATAATTTTGAACCAGAGTAATAAAATTTTTATTTAACTCCTTCCCTTGATCAGGATTTCCAAATTAAGCAAGTTTCAACTCATGTAAGACTAGGAACAGAGTCCTCTGTTTTCGGCTGAAATACTGCTGAAGTTATACAGAGGTTAGACGTCGAGTCTTTTCGATGTTGGGGTTGTATGATACATTCATGGAAAATATTTGGAAGATTTGTACAACTTATCTATTGATGTCCAGAGGTGTTTCATCTCTTAAGTGGTCGAAAAATGCAGTAGAGTTAAAACTGTCCAGAAAACTGGGCAGAGCAAATACTCTCTGTTACTCTCTGTAAAAGGAGCATAACTTCCTGCATAAAAATCCAAAAATAGAAAATGAGGCAGTTCTGAAACTTTAATGAGATGTGTTACAATTTTGTAACATATAGTTTTGTCAAATTATGCGCAGAATTAACTGGAATTCTTGGATCAAATCAGTAGCTCAAGCTGGGAGGTGCTGTACAATTTTCTCCAGAAATTCTGTTAACTTTGATATCTCATAACTTTTGAACCAGGACAGATATGAGGGCATATAAATACATTCTGTAAAGCTATTGAAGGTAACTTTAACTTTGATGTTGAGCACCAGAACAGATTTTTCCCTTAGCATGGTCTAAATCTTTGTAGGAGGGAAACTGGTCAGTACTGTCATTTTGGACAGCAGACCAGAAATAAAATTTGTTCTAAGTTTGATTTATATTTCCTGGTTTTATGAGTTCAATGACATATTTTATGTTATAACTCACTGATTTACTGTTTTAAATAATATTTGACCTTTTCCAAATATTTTTCTACAGATGGCAGAGGATAAACAATTGGAGAACAGATGGGTGATATCACATTGTTCTCTATGCAGCGGATATCCAGATTTATTGAGGCTAATGCTTCAATATTTCGGATATGTGGAGACGCCGCGACTCCTTGCCAAGGAAGAAGGCGAGGAGGGGAACAAGACATGGACTGTTCATGTTGATGTTCCAGCAGGACCTACACCACCGGGTTGGGCACTGTACACTGTCACGGTAAAAGGGAGACAATCGGAAGACATGTGGCAAGTGGCAGCCCGCGACACCATGTCGCGCTTCTGCCAACTACACGTGAGACCTATGGAGGGAACTCCATACGTTCTTTTCCCAGTGGAGGGGCGAGCTAACCACGTGTGGTGGGAGCGGTACTTTGCGGCGACTGATCCGAGTTGCCCAAGGTACAGCCCCGCGGAGGCGAACCACAGCCTCCATTTGACGGCAGGGAAGAACATGATGGAAGCCAAGATGTCCATACAGCTCGACTTTCCATGGAGCTCAAGGAGAGCACCAGCTGCCGTGACCATTTCGAGAGTGCCCACAACGCACTCCGTAATGTGCTTCTTCCGACGATGAATCGACTGAATGAGCAGGATAATCAGTTGCGTCGTCTGAAGAAGGCGGGGAAGAAAAGCCATGTCGACATCACGGCTTTGCAGCAACAAGTCCAGGCTTTGACCAAGCAAAATGAGGTCCTAACTTAAGAGCGTGCTGACGTGATTGAGGAAGGGCAGAACTGGGTGATGGACTACAACCAGTCCATGGACGAGGTGCATGCTTTGCAGAACCTCGTACCTCCGGTAGTGGGCCTACTGATGGTAGGTACCGTACCCGTGGTTCTCGGTATTGCGGTGATGCCGGAATCTGAACCCGAAGAGGAGGTCATGGAACCTTAAGCCACCGGCAGAACCAGCGAAGGAGGAAGACCCGCAAGAGGTCGACTTCTACTCCGAGTAGTGATTTTACTGTTGCCGAGTAGGGCAGCGAGGGTGGTGTGTAATAACTTTTGTAACAACGACATGTCGTGTAGACAGTAGCGTGTGTATATGTAGTGATGACATGAGCACGACTTCTCGGAGGTCCGAGAATAATGTATCTTGTATAATGTTTTTGCTTTATCAATATATGTGAATGTTGTGCGAATTTCCCACTGCGTCACTACATTACCGTACTGTTCTTATGGAATTTTGAGTATGACATGTGCTGACCGTGGCTGTTTTGAATTTCAGAATGACTCGCACTCGTGCCAAACCTGAGGTTGGGGGTTTCAGTCAAGGGGGAGAGGCCTCCAACAGCCTCCTGATACTTCCTCGGGACAGCAGCAGCAGTAACCACATCCACCACCACCGCCAACGGTCACGTTGGCAGATATAGTTGCGGCCATGGCGGGCTCGCACCAGCAGCACACCGAGTTGCTGCAAACATTGATTGCAAATAAGTCTCGACCTGAGAGACGTCAAGACCAAGAGGAACGACAGAAAAGTTCCTACTCAGATTTTCTGGTGATGTATCCCCCGATATTCTCGTGGGCGGATGAGCCCATTGATGCGGACAACTGGCTCCGCACGATGGAAATGAAATTTGGGCTGCTCCAAGTGAGTGAGCAGCGGAAGACACAGTTCGCGGCCCAGAAACTTATGGGGTCCGCGAGTGCTTGGTGGGCGAACTTCTACGCCACTCAACACACCGAGCGAGTGCTGACCTGGGCGGAGTTCCGGACAGCCTTCAGGGCCTATCACATACCACCGGGTCTTATGAAGAGGAAGACGCAAGAATTCCTCCACCTGCAGGAAGGAAACCAGAACACACTGGAGTATGCCCGTGTGTTCAACGATCTCGCCCTCTACGCGTCGTATCATTCTGATACCGATGAGAAGAGGCAGGACTACTTCTACCAGGGGCTGAATCCGCTCCTGAAGGACAAGCATGCGATGTTCAATCGTGGCAGCCTCAACGAGATGATTGATGCTGCAATTGTACAAGAGGACTCCGGCAAGGATTTGGCTGCAGCGAAGAAGAAGCACAGCGTGCCGCAAAGCAGCAGAGAGGGGGTGGTCCTCCCTAGAATTATTGGATGGAGTATCGCACACCATCGGATCAACGCTGGCAGCCACCGCAGCAACCGATGCAATTCCGCAATCGGCCGTATCCACAGCCGGCGTTCCGACCGGCATTACCAGCACCTTCGCAGCAACAACAGCAGCAGCGGGCGATGCCGCGTGCGTTTGCACCTCAGCAGCGCATGCCAGGCTTTCATCCCCCAAGCACCGGCCAGCCACCGTACACATGTTACAAGCGTGGTCGCTAGGGGCACTTCACAAACAATTGCTCTGAGAAGCAAGGCAGCAAAGTGGCACCACAGTTTCTGGAGAGTAATCAGCCCCGGAATCCCATTAATGGGCGGTGGGCAAGCCCTAAGCCCGGCAACGTCCATCAACTCGCCGTAGAGGACTTGCCGGAGGGAGAGCCCATCCTTGTGGGTATGTTCCAACTCCACAAACATCCCGCCACAGTCTTATTTGATTCGGATGCCACGCATAATTTTATTAGCCAAGCATATGTTGCTGAGCGCAGTTTGCAAATACTACCCACTGAGAGTCCATATTTGATTTCTTCACCGGGTGGTGGAATTTCAGCAAGCGTAATGGTCCCAAAAGCACCGTTATGCTTAGGGGGAAGAGTATACCCCACGTCTCTCACAGTCTTAGAGGGACAAAAGGTCGATGACATCTTAGTGATGTCGTAGCTAAACCGCCACGGTGCTGTTTTAGATACCGTCCTTTGAGTCGTGCATTTGCACCCAGAAATGCACGAGTCTCATTCATTATTTCTGGACAGTCCAGAAATAAAACTTCGAGTCGTATACCAATCCACCACTATCAGATTGGAAGACATACCGGTAGTCCGTGAATTTCCTGATGTATTCCTGGACGATTTACCGGGTATGCCACCCGACCGAGAGGTGGAGTTCAAGATTGAACTTTCGCCGGGAACAATGCCAGTATTCTGAAGGCCGTACAAGATGGCGCCAAACAAATTGGCGAAACTTAAAATGCAGTTGATGGACCTGCTGGAAAAGAGGTTTATTAGGCCGAGCTCCTCGCCATGGGGCTGTTCGGCATTATTTGTGAAGAAGAAAGTTGAAACGTTGCAGCTTTGCGTGGACTATCGTCCACTAAACGCCGTTACGATCAAGAACAAGTAGCTGTTGCCACAGACCGACATATTGTTTGATCAGTTGGTCGAAGCAAAGATCTTTTCCTAGGTGGATTTAAGATCAAGGTACCACCAGATTAAAATACGGGCTGAGGATATTCCAAAGACGGCTTTCTCGACGAGATACGGTCTTTATGAGTACCTGGTCATGTCCTTGGGCCTCACCAATGCTCCAGCTCATTTCATGTACTTGATGAACTCGGTATTCATGCCGGAGCTGAACAAGTTTTTCGTGGTCTTCATCAACGACATCCTGGTTTATTCCATGTCAGAGGAGGAACACGCGAAGCACCTGCGTATAGTCTGGCAACGGCTGCGAGATCACAAGCTATATGCGAAATTCAACAAATGCGAATTCTGGATATCTCAAGTACCTTTCCTCGGGCATATTATCTCAGCAGAGGGCATCGCTGTAGACCTGAGCAAAATTACACAAGTGCTGAATTGGAAGTTCCCGAGGTCTGTCCATGAGGTACGGAGTTTCCTCGGACTCGCGGGATATTATTGCAGGTTCATTCCGAACTTCTCAAAGATTGCCAAGCCTATGACCGAGTTCCTGAATAAGGCTACCAAATATGTTTGGAATCCAGCATGTGAAGCAGCATTCAAGACTTTAGTGAAGCACCTAACATCAGTACCAGTTTTGGCGCAGCCAGACACAACAAAACCGTTCGATGTGTACTGCGATGCATCCGGCATTGGGCTCGGATGTGTGCTGATGCAAGACCAAAGAGTGGTCGTATATGGATCACGGCAGCTCAGGAATCATGAGAAAAACTATCCAACTCATGACTTAGAACCCGCTTCCATGGTACTCGCACTCAAGATGTGGAGGAACTACCTACTCGGTAACCTCATACATTTATATACCGACCACAAGAGCCTCAAATACGTGTTCAATCCTTCGGAGGTAAATGGTATGTTATTGTGATTGTTGATGACTATTCTAGATACTCTTGGGTTTACTTTATGGCATCTAAGAATGAAGCTTTTAGTCACTTTAGAACTTTATTTCTTAGATTATCAATTAATCACCCAGGATCTTTAAGAGCAATTAGAAGTGATAATGGAACCGAATTTAAAAATCAATCGTTTGATCACTTTTGTGCTGAAAATGCAATAGATCATCAATTTTCTTCACCATATGTACCTCAACAAAACGGTGTTGTAGAGAGAAAGAACAGAACCTTAGTTGAGATGGCTAGGACTATGCTTGATGAATATCAAACTCGTAGGAAATTTTGGGCTAATGCAATTGCAAGCGCTTGTTATGTATCAAATCGTGTTTTCTTGTGTGCTAAGCTAGGTAAAACACCATATGAGCTCAGGTTTGGACATAGGCCTAGTGTCACACACTTTAGGGTCTTTGGTTGCAAATGCTTTTTTAAGAAACATGGTAATCTTGATAAATTTGAAGCTAGATCTGTTGATGGCATGTTTCTTGGTTATCCATCTCATACTAGAGGCTATTGTGTGCTTTTACTTGATACTAACAAAATTGTGGAGACTTGTGAGGTTTCTTTTGATGAAGCTAGCCCAGGTACTAGTTCAAATATTGCAGGCCCGGATCCATATCCTCAGGGGGAGAGTATTTTCATGGAAGAAGAGGAAGAAGTGGTGCTGCTGCCCGAAAATTCAGCAGCTAATGACATTGTTCCAGCTCCTGATCTTGATTCGCAGCCAGTACCGACAACCACCATTGCTGGTCCAGATCCTCCTCACGTCACAAGCTCATATATTTGTGATGAACATGAAGAAGAAGAAGCTTGTGAAGTGTCCACTCCCCTCCGGATTCTCAAGTCTTCCTCCACAACAAATTATTGGAAGCTTGCATGAACGAGTTACAAGATCCAGGTTTTTCGACCCCAATTCTCATGCTCATTCTGCTTTTGTTGCTTCTTTTGAACCCAAAGATATATCACACGCACTCACTAATGAATCGTGGATCATTGCCATGCAAGAAGAGTTAGAAAATTTTGAAAGAAATAATGTTTGGAAACTTGTACCTCCACCTCAAGGTCACACTTTAATTGGAACTAAATGGGTGTTTAAAAATAAACAAAGTGAGGATGGGTTATGGTTAGGAATAAGGCTAGGTTGGTTGCTCAAGGTTTCACACAAGTTGAAGGTCTAGATTTTGATGAAACTTTTGCTCCTGTTGCTAGATTAGAAGCCATAAGAATTTTGTTAGCTTTTGCTGCATCTAAAGGTTTTAAGCTATATCAAATGGATGTTAAAAGTGCTTTTCTTAATGGCTACATAGATGAGGAGGTTTATGTCAAACAACCACCTGGTTTTGAAAATCCAAATTTTCCTAATCATGTTTACAAACTATCCAAAGCTGTGTACGGTCTCAAACAAGCCCCTAGAGCATGGTATGAGAGGTTAAAAACATTCTTACTTGAAAAGGGGTTTACCATGGGCAAGGTTGATAAAACTATTTTTGTGCTTAAGCATGGAAATGACTCATTATTCGTTCAAGTGTATGTGGGTGATATTATCTTTGGTTGTGCTTCTCATGATCTTGAGTCCAAGTTTTCAGCTATGATGAGTTCAGAATTTGAGATGAGTATGATGGGAGAACTCACGTACTTTTTGGGGCTGCAAATCAAGCAAACCAAGGCGGGTACCTTTGTGCATCAAACAAAGTATACAAAAGATCTCCTAAGGCGCTTCAACATGGACAAAAGCAAGCCTCTTCAGACACCAATGGGAACAGCAACAACACTTGAACTTGATGAAGATTGTGATCCCGTTGATCAAAAAGAATATAGAAGCATGATCGGATCACTTTTGTATCTCACGGCATCAAGACCGGACATACAATTCAGCGTATGTCTTTGTGCACGGTTTCAAGCCTCCCCACGTGCTTCACATCGTCAAGCCGTCAAAAGGATTCTCAGGTACTTACATGGAACTCAAGAATTTGACATTTTTCTTCCTTCTTCCTCAACCGTTACTTTGAAAGCTTTTTCCGAGACTGATTTTGGGGGTTGTAGGATTGATAGGAAAAGTACTTCTGGTGCTTGTCATTTTCTTGGTAATTCACTTGTTGCCTGGTCCTCTAGAAAACAAAGTTCAGTTGCACAATCCACAGCCGAATCTGAATATGTAGCTGCTGCTAGTGCTTGCTCACAAATTCTTTGGATTGTTCAAACACTTAAGGACTATGGGGTTGATCTAGATAGTGTTCCACTGTTTTGTGATAACACTAGTGCCATTTGCATTGCTAAAGACCCCGTGCAACATTCGAGAACTAAGCACATTGACATTAGGTATCACTTTCTCCGTGATAATGTCGAAAAAAGGGAACATTGTGCTTCACCATGTAGATACCGAACAACAATTGGCTGACATTTTTACAAAACCATTGGATTTCACTCGTTTTTGTTACATTCGTAGTGAAATAGGGGTTATGCATCCTCATGGATTAAATTGAGGGAGAAGTTTGAAACTTGGGAAGTCTATGTGTGAATCTGAAATTAGAATAATATGAGCATAGTATTTCATGCATATATGACTTTGTGATTCCTTTTTCATGCTGAAAGTTCTTACTACATTACTCGTGTTATACATTTTGTAGTTTTTACCATGTCTAGTAATTGGAATAATTACTTACACTAAATCTGGTCATGGTCGAACTTTCTTGCTGTTTTGAACTTGTTGCATGCTCACAAGCGCTTTTAATTATAAAGAATTAATCAAGTAATCAACTCACATGTTGAGTTTTATGTTCAAATAAAAAAATGAGAAATGATCAAGAGAACATGCATGCATCACACTTCTTCTTTTGAGATGGCTTATCATTGCACTTAGATATGAACTTGAAAAGAGTTGTGTATGACTAAAACCATGTCCTTAAGCTTCTGACTGTCAAATGACATAGGCTTGGCTTGGTTGGTTAGAATAAGGCTGATGCTGCATATAATCTCTTGCAAATGTCATAATATCAAAATTTGTGCTTTAAATGATAAATAAAATGCAGCAACATGGCTTGAAATAGTTAAGTTTGTGAGATCATGACTTGCTTAAATTGAAAATTACACTTGATCTCTAGCATGGCTTACACTACTTTATGTATCTCATTGATGTGATAGTGTAAGTTACTTGATAGCATGATTTGGAGGAGCTTTGTTTTATATGCATATGTTATAATGTGCTCACAACAAAATAAAATTTCTCTTTTGTACCTTGCTGAAGACATTGTCAAAGGGGGATAAATTGATCACACATTGCACACATTCACAAGTGTTTTGGCACGTTTCTTCTCAGGGGGAGAATTTTTTACAAAGGAGGAGAAATTGTTTTCAAAACTTTTCATGTGAATAAGCCAATGTTTGGATTTTAAGTGGTGTTGCCAATGCATTCATCAAGGGGGAGATTGTGTGACCTATGTGTGCTGAATACATTGGCTTTGACAATAAAAGTTTTGAATACTACCAAAACACCTTGTTAACAAGGTCCGACTCTAGGTCCGAGATACTGCAAGGTCCGACGATAGGTCCGACGTAAGGTCCGACTTGCTTTGTCTAGGTCTGACTTATTTTGGCTAGGTCCGACTTGTTTTTGCTAGCTCCAGTTCTTGGTCCGACTAGCTTTGGTAAGTTCCGTGCTAGGTCCAACTAAGCTTTAGTAAGCTCCGTCGCTAGGTCCGACTAGCTTTGGTAAGCTCCGGTTCAAGGTCTAGTTAGCTTTGGTAAGGTTCGGAGCTTGATTGCAATGGTTCTGCTTTTAACTTGCAATGTTTCGAACTTGCTTTACTCTTATGAAATGTTTGCTTAGTATTATTTTACTAAGTTTTTGGTGGTTATGGCTGATATCTTTTTGCTATGGTTTACAACATGCTTTTGTGAGGTGCTCACGTAAGATGTTGTAGTTTCAGAACTAACGAGAGTCAAGTCGAGGATTTGTGCTTGGAAGTATTGGTTGTTTATTCATGTGCAGGTGTTGCTTGAATTCAAGACATGGCTGGTGACGGGATCCATTGAACTAGTCTTAGGGAGAAGATGAGGTTCAACAACCAAGTTCGGGAGGAATTGTGGTTGAGTTGATCTGGAGGTTGCGCAGTATGTTTGAATCAAAAACAATGCATATGAAGGTATCTTGGACGTAGTTGGAAGATGTTTGCACGTGTGCAATGAGTGCATGGACGTGGCTGCATGGTTCCAAGGCATGATGAAGAGATGTGGATGTAAAGAATTGGTCGGAAAGGTCCAACTGACTAGGTTATGGACTCAGGCTGCGGCTGAGTCGTGTTTGACTCAAATATGGAAAGTTTTGAGTTGGTTATGATAGGATTTCGTGTGGGACATGAAGTTGAGTTGTTTTAGGAATGTTTGGGACGTTCCTAAGGTATTTGGAAGTCTTAAGATTGCTTCTATCTGCGTATAAAAGAGTCTTGAGCAGTATTGGAAAGTTACAGTTTGAATCCAAGTAGGAGTAGGAGTCCTGGTTTGAGTTGAGTTGGCCTTAGGGCTGGTTATATATACAAGGGAGGCCAAGGATCTTGGGTGCATGACTTTTGGGCTGTTCCTCTTGTGTTTTGATAAACAAAATTCGTATTCTAAAGGAACTTTTGTGCCTTGTTCGTCCGACTTGTTTCAGACAAGTTTTTCTCGTCGAGTTTCTGTTCAGTACTACCTTGCTTCGGTGGTTTTATCATAACTCGAGTTTTACAGATCCAATTGATGTGATTTTTTTTGGGTTGTCTTCACAACTTGATTATATATAGTCTGTGAAAATTTCACGGTCATTGAATTTGTGTTTTCTGATCTACACGAGTTTCTTTGCAGTATTCCAGAACTGTTTTTCTCGCGTAGGACAGATTGACTTTTGTTCGATCATTCGATCGTAACTTGAGTTTCTCTCAACGGATTTTCATGATTCTTGTTGTGACGTCTTCGTGACTTGATTCTCTACAATTTATACTAGTTTTGTCACAGTTGAACACGTTTAGATTAGTCGCACACACGGTTTCTTTAATAGATCAGTCTTCTGCTGAGGGGTGTTTTGTTGCTTCCGCTGAAACGGTTTTATCTACCATTCACCCCCTCTCTGGTAGCTTTACACGTGTACTTCGATCCTACAGAAGTGTTTCCAGATGGACGAAGATGGTGTCCTGTGGTTCAAAAGCAGGATAGTCGTACCCCGTAACCCGGAGTTGAGGAAGAAGATTTTTGATGAGGCTCACTTGTCAAAGTTCTCTATTCAGCCCGGCAGCACAAGATGTATCAAGAACTCAAGGGCAAATTCTGGTGGACACGGATAAAGTAGGAGATCGCGAAATATGTGTCCGAATGTGATACATGCCGGATGGTTAAAGCTAACCACATGAAGAAACCGGGATTACTACAAGCGCTAGGCATTCCGGCCTGGAAGTGGGAGGATGTGAGCATGGATTTCATCGTCGGTTTATCTACTGTATTTCAGAAACATGATTCAATGTGGGTGATCATCGACCAGCTCACGAAGGCTTCCCATTTTATCCCGGTCAATACCAACTACAACGCCAAGAAGTATGCTGAACTGTACATCTCACGGATTCTTTGCTTATACGGTGTACCCCAACACTCTCGGATCAGGGCACACTATTTGTGTCTCATTTTTTGGAGCATTTACATGCTGCATTGGGTACGAAACTGATCTGTAGTTCAGCGTACCACCCGCAGATGGATGGGCAAACCGAGCGGGTAAATCAAATCCTGAAGGACATGTTACGAGCTTGTGCTATCAACCACGGTAAGAATTGGGATGACCACTTACCGTTAGCCGAGTTCTCGTACAACAATGGGTACCAGGCCAGCATCAACATGGCGCCTTACGAGGTGCTATACGGAAGAAAATGCCGCACACCGCTGAATTTGTGCGAGTCCGGCGAAAGGGTCACCTTCGAGATTGATCTTGTCAACAACACGGAAGAAAAAGTTCGGCTTATTAAAGCAAACTTAAAAGCCGCCCAATCCCAACAAAAGCAATATGCGGACCAGAGAAGGTGCCCTCTACAGTTTGAGGTTGGGGATCACGTGTATGTATGTGTGTCTCCGATGAAGGGTGTTAACAGATTCGGGGTCAGAGGAAAGTTGGCACCCCGATTTATTGGTCCATTCCAGGTTTTGGAAAGATGTGGATCCGTTGCATACCGGCTGGAATTACCAGTAACACTCTCCGTTGTGTACTGCATCTTCCACATTTCTCAGCTGAGGAAGTGCCTCAAGTTTTCAACCACCGTTCAGCAAGGAGATATCGAGGAACTGAAACCGGATCTCACGTATCGGGAGGAACCGGTTCAGATCGTTGATGAGAAGGACCGAACCACACTCAACCGAACGTTGTGGTTCTATAAAGTTTTATGGAGTAAAAACTCCGAGGATGAATCGACATGGGAGAGCGAAGGATTTCTTCGTGCCAACTACCCGGACTTTTTAATGTCACAAATCAGGTAATTTTCCACCATCCTCTCTCCAATTTTTACCTTAAAATCTCAGGACGAGATTCTTTTAAGGGGGATGAATGTAAGGGCCCAAGTTTTCACTTGCTAAAAGTGTTCATCACACCCACACCTCAGCTCAATTGTGGTAAACTTATGAACACATTTGAAGAGCAAGTAACCACCATAATAGATTTATTAGGAGAGGAACTCACACAATGCAAAAGTGGTATTTCCCACATGCATCATATAGGGGCTGAGCATATGATTAACTCCTAAACTTTGTTAGGAATGCTCATGCCAAATTTCACCAAACCCAAACCTATTTGAGGTACTGCTGGGTACAATCATTAAAAGGCTGGTTTGAACTTAAATGCAAATTCAAACTCCTTTCATCCCATGAATTCAAAAATGGGATTCATATTCATACTCAACACATTTTTATGAGCTCACACACCAATTTTCACTCCATTTTGAGTTGATCTTGAGATGAGCTATTTGGATCAAATTCAAACTAAATTTGAATTCCAAACTGCACATTTGCTGCAAATTCAACCAAACAATTCTACAATTGGATCCGTCAAACCAAATCCCAATTTGGTAGTTTGATCAAGGATCAAAGGACATTAGGGTCTCCAAAAATTCAAACAGTGAGAAATTGAATTTTTGAGGACAAAACTGTGGAAGTGGGACCTACTGTCAGTGACAGCCAAAGTGAACCGACCCACACCCGGGTTGCTCTGTTCTCTGGGCCGAAGCAGCGCGCGCCACCGAGCTGAGGATCCGGCGCCACCTCCTGCTCGACGACTTTTGCAACCGACCGATGCCTCCAGCTCCTTATCCACGCGCTCGACTGCTATCCGGACCATTTCACTGCTCACAGCCCCTGTTGCTTCACCCTCGCACGAAAGAACAGCGCCGCTCGGCCAAGCCTTCTGCTCCACCGTCGACCAACTGAGTCCGAGGCTTTCACCTCGAGCTGAGTCCAGAAATGGAGCCACCAGGCTTCACTCGACGTGCTCCAGCCCTCGGCAGCTCGTGATCACCTTCCTCTGGTCAGCACCAAGCCTCTTCTTGCTGTTCAACTCGAGCCACCGCCACAAGAACATGTTGTCCGGCCACCACAGTTCTTTGTATCCCGAGCTGTAAACATCAAAAAGGTTCGCTATGGTCTCCTACTCCTTCACCGCAAACACCGGCCACATGCCATGGACTGCGCTCGCCAGAATTTCAAGTTTTTGCGCCGGTGTGCAATATGAACCGCCGGCCAACTTTCCAAAATTCTTGCTACACGCCGCACCACTCATCACCAGACTTAGCAAACCACTTTTAGATGTCCATGCGAGTTCATAGGATCGGAAACCTCGGAGAACCATCGAGTATAGCCGCTGTTCTCCGAGTTTTTCTGTTTTACCCCAATTTTGACCTAGGTCGCACGGTGACATAGTATTTAGAGCCTTTTCTGAGCTTATTTATGGCCATGACAATCTTCCCTAGGGTGCACTGATGATGTACGACCCTTTACTCGAGCTGTTGGGGTGCTAGGGAGTCCGGCCGACGCGGCCGAAGTTCTTCCGAAGCCGCCGCACGTCACCGGCCATGTTCCGATCGTTCTCGGGTCGAGCTAAGGGCAGCAGCGTGTTCCCCGTGTGGAATTAGGCAGAGGCAGCGAAAATCGTGGAGTTTAGTGGCTGGCAACACCCTGCCGGTGAGCCCTCCGGCGAGGGGGGCGGCGGTCCGGCGCGGGAGCGCGATGTAGAAGACAACCCGCGGGCCCCGTGTGTCAGCCACTGTTTTCCGGGCGCCAGATTTTCTGTGGCTCGGGATCAGTTTATCACAACGCACGGTTAACTCTGTGATCCCGTGTGTTGGGGCTCCAGGAAGTGACACGTCGCCTATGGACCCCCAGTCAGACATTGAAACATTTCTCGGGTTTTCCGATTTCCAGATTTTCCCTGAATTTCAAGCACACATAACTTTTGCTAGGAGTGTCCAAATCGACTGAACCAATTTTTTTTGAATTCAGCTCCCTGAGAATTTCCAACAAAACAAGTTTCACCCCATGAAACCCTTTATTTCTTCAGAATTAATCCTCCAAATTTTAAACTGTTGGGAATTTTAACTGGAGATTCCATTGGTATAAAATTCTGAAAATTTTCCAGGATGGTCTTTGTAATATTCCTATGTAACATGACAAATTTCAGATCCATCCGAGCCCATTTAGTCCACCTAATGATGTGATTAAGAAAACTGGTCCACAGAAAAAGAAAAATGTCTAGAAACATTTTCAGAATTTTCCTGAACTTGTTTAACTCATATCTTTTGCTAGGACTCTCCAAATTAGATGAAACCAATTCCATTAGAACCCTCTGAAACTCTAGTTTCCAAAAAGTCATGGATTGCTCCATGAAAATCTATAGAAAGCCATAAGAGCTCTAAATATGGCAAAATACACATTTATTTGTGCAGGGCTCAAATGAGCTTTGCCTCAAATGAAATTTGGCAAAGTCTCTGTTTAGGTTGTCACCAAACCACAGTAAAAATTTAAGAGTCAAAAGGGCTATCTAGCTATACTTATGGTCTTAACATTATCAAATTAACTTAAATGCATTTAAATTTGACACGCATCGTATTTTCATTTAGTGTAGTCACTAAGATCGAAGAAGACCCGAAGGTTCTGGACTTTATTTCTCCAGAAGAGCATTTAGCCAACGACCAGCAGCAAGGCAAGCTTCGGTTTGCATTAACCCTTTTATAAAGTCTTATGTTTTGATCATTTACCTTATGCATTTCCTACAATGTGCATTAGAATCTTGATTGGAAACCCAATTGCATAGCCAAGAGAACCAGGGATTTCGGCTGAGGACTTAAACCTCGAGTAGCCACAGCAATGCTCAAAATGGTATAGGATTCGGTACAATTCGAGTAGTTGGAACTACTCGTGAGAATAGGTTGAGGCACACCACTCGGTTAGAGAGATAGACAATGAATCACATGGCATAAAAATGAGACTGAGCGGAGATTAATGGCAGCAGGACTTTGGGGCCTTGGTTTCATAGCTCTGCTTGTGTCGATTGAGGACCGAGCCGCGGGCCTATTGAACAAGATAGAACAGTACTGAAGACCTACCGGCTATACGGGGACCGGGAAACCGATGTAATTCGGGTAGCAATATGTTGAGGCATTGCTTGTCATCCAGAGGGTAGGTTGAGAGCAGCGAGGCGTAAATCGGCTAGCGGGCACCGAGGATGCTCTGTGTAGAGACCTCCTGCTCGGGACGATAGGACCGGTTCAACACTTGGCTAACAGATGAAAGGTGGTTGCGTACGACGTCCGTGATGGTTTCTGTAGGCAACATCGAGTACTGGCGTACTTGACGGGGTTATTCAGGTAACCCTACAGGTGTAAATCGATTGTAATCGCTGTCCCTCACGGTCAGTGAGTACCACTTGTTCACTGTACCATGATGTAGAAAGAACAGGCTAGTGTCATGATAAAAGTTGCTGGTTGAAAGATTTACGTTGATTGTTAATGAAATTCTTTAGTTTATAGCAAATTAAAGTTTCTTTCAACCTTGGGCAGAGCACATAATAGAAATGTGTTTCTTGTTTTATCACGGATTTCTTATGTGTCTTAGCACAATGTTCTCCACTAACTTGCGGCTAAAACTAGAAAGTAAGGATCTACTAATTCGGCGAGTCGTATGCAAAGTAATTTCCTATTATCCACTGCAAATCTAGCATGTAGAGTTACATGTTTAGGTGAGACGGGTCAGTCTTGCTGAGCCATCGTGCTGACTGCTTGTGTTTGAAGCGTTTGCTGGGTTCTATGAGGAGGAGGCTCCCGAGGAGGAGACGGACCGCCAAGAGGGAAACAAGTCGAGTGGGAGCGGTGCACGCCGCCGTGTTAGTGTGGTGAGTGTGCTAGTGAGGACACGTTCACGGGCTGAACTTGAACTCTTTTTGCTTAGTCTACGCCCGTGAGTGTAGACTTAACGATATTTTGATGTAACTATGTTCATAAACAAGTTAATGTAATAAAACTTCGCTTCCGCTTATCGCCTTTTATGTGTGTTATACGGTGATGTCCATCGCAGCACCTCTCAGCGAGATCCTGGATTGTCGAGACCCTCGGGTCCTCGCAGCGGTCTCCACATACGTGGTATCAGAGCTGCATTGGGAATAGCGCACCTGAAAAGACATGTATTTTCAAAAATTTAGAGTCTACGAGTGAGGATTCAATACTAGGCCCACATAAGGACTACTATTCGCATAAGTGATGTATGGTGCAAACTAACTTAATTGTTATTCTATTCTGTAATGATGCACCGCAGGTAAGAAGTAAGGTACACCACCGAAAGCGGATCAATTTCGGTTAGCTCCCCTGAGGAGGAAAGTGGTTCAGGGAAGAGATCTCACAGCTTGGTGTGAGACGTCAATATGATAATTCTTGAACCCTTCATTTTCCGGAGCTCATATGCAACGCTGGTCCCTTGCGTGCCTTAGGCAAGAAAGTGGAAACCCCATCGTGTGGTCGGTAACGCGATAGTTTGTTCTTCTGGAATTAGCCTAGGAGGACATACGCAGCTCGCCATCGGTGTGTCTTGGTGGGCAGTAGGTTGTATCCGTCAGGTTGATGAAATTCCCGACCATGTCTACTCGTACACGCTATATTCGAGTCCCTTGTCGTGTGGTGTGGAAACATGATCGCATCCCTCGAGATGTGCCTTACTCAGGGACGGCCCGTATGGCAATCATACGGGGCGTATGTTTTTCATATGATATGGACCTGCCTGGAATGATAAACAATGTGTGCCTCATTATTGAGTTATGCAGGTACACTAACCGCGTATCCGTATTACGAGTAGCATATGTTTGCATGTGAACGATTCTAGTGGCACTAATAGAATGTATATGTTGGATGTAATCCGGTTAGGATTTTTGAATTTTGTGAGGAACGTAGTACCAGTATTATCGTGAAACATGCATCAATACCTCGCTCATCTCATAAACTTGAAGATTATGAAAATTTTAAATGAAGACAGTTAAATTCAATTGGTTAAAACTTGTTTAGAAACCAACTCAAGAATATGTGAGTATAGGGAGACCCAAAAACAGAGTCCCCTGATTTGGCAGTGTTTCTGCTGAAACTTGCACAGGGTGTTAATCATGGTGGAAAAGACCAATGGTAGTGTGTGATATAGTTTCCTTCGTCTAGTTGAGAAGGGAAAAAGCCCGGCGGGGAACTGGATCGCGCCCCACCTTTTGAGAGTGCGAGAGATTTCCGCGGCCTGTAAACACATGGTTTTTCCAGCCATGACCCTAATTTACTTACTGATTTTAAAACCTACCTCCGGCCACCCATTGGTTAGGATCGCCCTTTGGTTGGCGGAAACGAGAATCATCTTTTTCTTTTTTGAAGTTTCCCCATGTTTGTAGCAATGAAATACCACAACCTACCCAATATGATATCTGAGAATTCGAATTTTCTATGATATGCCTTCCCTATAAAGGACCAGAAATACCTTGCTTATGTCGGTTTTTGATTTTGCCGCTGGCATGAGATTGGATTCCGCAGGTTTAAAGAATAAAATAGAGTTTTATTTCCTACCTTTCTTCTATTTCAATGATCTTTGGAAAGGTGGAGGAGTTCTCTAAAACTCTTCTATAAAACTCCAGGACAGAAACACACTTTATGTTGGTCAAAAACCTTAGAAACCAAAACTGATATAAATGGGTAGAACCTGAAATAGAGTTTCTGAAATTCCACCATAACTCTCTGTGGAAAAATCTCTAAGGATATTGTAATACATTTATGGAAAGTGCAGGAGATATTCTACATTTTTTGTAATTAAAAGTTTTGCCAAAACTGGAGCAGAATTAATTGGAATTGTGGACTGAATCTAGTACCTCTGTGGAGGTGCTGTCAAAATGTTGCCAGAAATTCTATTAACTTTGAACCATCATATCTTTTGATCCAGAAATGCAAAAGGGTCATATAAATACATATTTTGAAATCTTGGACGTTCTTTACAATGTTTCTGTTCAACCTCAGGGCAGAATACTTTTGTAAATTGGTAAAATTCGCAGTACAAGTGAAACTGTCCAGAATACCCAAAGTCTGTTCATAGTTTCTGTACTGATTGGATTTTGCTTATAACTTCCAGTATAAGAATTGTAAAATGTGAAATCTTAAAATTCTAGAAATCTTATAAATCGTGATGCAACTTTCTATCGATGAGTTGGTCCATATATGTTCATAACTGTATGGCAAAGTTGACTTCAAAGTGAGCACTTACAGGGGAGGTTCTGCTGAAATTCTTCCAGGATTTCTGTTAACTTTAGAAGCTCATAACTTTCGATATAGGACTTAGTTGGGGGCAAATAGATACTTTTTTGGAAAGGTACCAAAGTTATCTACAACATTGGTATTTAACCCAAGCCATGAAACTGTTGTTTTGACAACATAAATCTGGTTTGTTTGAGGACTGGTCAATCTGAGGCAGAATGACCATAACTGTGACTATTCCAGTTATTTGTTAAACCATTGTTGTTAGTTGGACTGAGTTTGCGCGTAGATCATTTTGCTTACATGTTAAGACTTCATTATCAGCATTTCACTACTTTATTTATGGAATAAGTCAAGTGATAGTGTTAAGCTGATAGTGAACTCTTGCAATGCAGAATGGTGCGAACTCAGTCCACGGGTGAAGTGGGTGGTTTCAGTGGTCAGGGTGGTGATGAATCTTCACATACGGAGCAGCGAGCTCCGCAACAGCAGCAGCCACCAGGACCTCCACCTATGTTCACGATGGCATACATTCTAGATGCCATGTATGGTGCAAGCAACGAGCAAACTGACTTGCTCTGCACCCTGGTGCTGAATATGTCCCGGCAAAGGGGACGTCAAGATGAAGACTCTCACCAACCTCAAACAAGCTCGTACTTTGAGTTCTTCGCGACTCAACCACCGGTCTTCAAAGAGACCGAGGATCCTCTGGTGGTGGATAGCTGGATCCATACCATCAAGTCTAAGTTCGGGTTGCTTCAATGCACCGAATATCAGAAAGTACTATACACGGCGCAACAACTTCACGGTTCCGCCAGGGCATGGTGGGCGAATAAACTCGCCTCCCTACCCGCTGGACATCAGCTCACATGGATGGAATTCCAGAAGGCATTCCTTGCATACCATGTTCCTTCCGGAATAATCCAGAGGAAGCTCGAGGAGTTTCTAGTATTAAAACAAGGAGGGAGGGATACCTACAATCATTCGAAAGTGTTCAATCGGTTGGCCCATTATGTGCCATACTAAGTGAACACGGAGGCATGAAAATGCGAATGGTTCTTTCGCAGCCTCAATCCCAAGATAAAGGAAAGATTGGTCTTAGCAGATTGAAGTAACTTCAATGAGTTAATGGGTGCTGCCATCATGGTTGAAGATGCTCAGCTAGAAGTTCAAGCAGAGAAAAGAAAAAGTAGTATATCACCGGACTGTAGCAATATTGCTCCTCAGAAATACCGGGTGGCAGGGCCGGCTCTGGCCCTAGGCGGGAGGGGCGACCGCCTAGGGCCCAGGCCGCCGGGGGCCCATGATTGCAACATGTTAAGTTAAAAAAATACATGATAGTATTTCTAGTTTGATTTATATGTACGGTAACGGGCTGTTATATTTTATTCAAAATAGGGTGACCACCTATGACTCAGTTCAGTTAGAGGTCCCAGAATTTGAAGCACACATATAGTATTAGCCATTCAACCCACTACAAGCAGACCCATACACCAGTCCATGGAGTCCAGCAGCGAGCAACAATCCACACGTTGCATTTTTTCCATTATACATTATCATTATTTGACTGTTCACGCCGTTGCGGCACTCAACTTTTTTTGGCAAAAACAAAATGACGATTTCCTTCATGCCTTGACTCCTCATCTCCGTAGCTGCCGCAAACCCAACAACATTCAAAGTTTTGAGTAATCTTGCATCGTTCAACTCTTGGGCTGTTGTTGTTAAGACTTTCATTTTCGATCTCTTATTGGAGACCCGGTCACCATTCGTATTGTCGTATAAGAAAGGTTGAAGTAATAGACAAAGTGCTCAAGCTATGTTTCTATACGTAATATTTTATCATTATCTCTTTAATATTATTGTTATTAATATTATATATAATTTGTGAGTGAAGTATATATTTACATATCTTCGAGGGGCCTATTGTCGAGGTTGCCCTAGTGCCTTCAAAACTGTAGAGCCGGCCCTGCCGAGTGGTAGACAGTACATTGAGCTGTCAGCTGATGCAGCCGGCTAGACGACTCCTGCAGTTTTCGGGGCATTCTTCTCAATATTCTGAATACGAACAGCAGTAATAGCGGTATATGCAGCCGCAACATTCTGTTCATCACGCATTCGTGCAACAACAGAATGCACCCTGAGTCTGTACTCAGAGGGACAGAGAACCGGCTGAGAAATCGTGCTTCACGTGCGGTTATTTGTGTCACATCAGCAGGAAGTGTCCCAAGAGGAAACGGCACAGCGGGAATACACCAGAGAAGGGTACAAATCAGTCCCATGCTCAGCTCAAGAAAACAGCACCAAATTCCGGATGCCTCTACCATACGGCTATAGAGGATGTGCTGGAAGGTGAACATGTGCTAGCGGGGATGTTCACACTTAACGAACTACCTGTAGTAATTCTATTCGACTCTGCAGCCACAAATAATTTCATCACCAGATCATTTGTATGCAAAGCTAAGCTTCCCACCACTACACCAAAGGATCACTACCTTATCAGCTCACCCGGTGGAAACGTAGCTGCTAATGAAGTAGTGATCAAAGCACCCCTGTGCTTAGGCGGGAAATTATACCCTACAACCCTCATTGTGTTAGAGGGACAGCGGATCGATGTGATATTAGGAATGGCATGGATGAACTACCACGGGGCTGGTCTTGACATCGATCCATGGATTATTTGATTGGACTCTCCATTCTACGGTCTTCATACACTCATACTTGAAGTCGTGGACTCGGAAATGCCAGCAGCGTACCACAATGTGGCCAGGAAACTAGATGACATTCCAGTGGTCCGTGAGTACCCAGATGTGTTTCCAAACGATCTTCCAGGAATGCCACCTGAAAGAGATGTGGTATTCAAGATCGAGTTAGCACCGATAACCACACCGATATCTCAGAGGCCTTACAAAATGTCTCTGAATGAATTAGCTGAACTGAAAGAGCAGCTAAACAATTTAATGGACAAATGATTCATCAGGCCAAGCTCATGACCATGGGGCCATTCGGCCCTCTTCGTGAAGAAAAATGATGAGTCGCTGCGATTATGTTTAGACTATCGGCTGCTGAATGCAGTGACGATGAAGAATAAATATCCACTGCCACGGATCGATATATTGTTTGATCAATTAGTGGGTGCCAGAGTATTCTCCAAGATGGACTTGAGGTCCGGTTATCATCAGATAAAAACCAGAGCGGAGGATATACCGAAAACAACATTCTCGACTAGATATGGGCTCTATGAGTATCTAGTCATGTCTTTCGGTCTGACGAATGCACCCGCAAACTTCATGTACCTCATGAATTCTGTATTCATGCCAGAGTTTGGATCAGTTCGTCGTGGTATTTATCGATGAATTTCTCGTATACTCCAAATCAGAGGAAGAGCACACTAAACATCTCCATATTGTGCTCCAACGATTGTGAGAACATAAGCTGTATGCCAAATTCAGCAAGTGCAAATTTTGGATCCGCAAAGTACCCTTCTTAGGCCACATTATTTCAGTGGAGGGTGTGGCCGTTGATCCAACAAAAGTTGAGCAAGTATTGAAGTGGGAGTCTCCGACATCCATTCATCAAGTCCACAGTTTTCTAGGACTAGCGGGCTACTACCAAAGATTTATTCCCAGCTTCTCAAAGATTGCTAGCCAATGAACGAATTATTGAAGAAAAGTAGCAAGTATGTATGGACTAAGGCCTGTGAAGAGACATTTCAAACTCTGAAGAAACATCTCATAACGGCACCGGTTCTAGCTCAACCGGATACGACAAAGTCGTTCGATGTTTATTGTGATGCATCAGGCCTTGGACCTGGCTATGTGTTAATGCAAAATAAACGTGTGATCGCGTATGAATATCATCAACTCCACAACCACGAGCAGCACTACCTAACTCATGATTTAGAATTCGCTGCGGTGGTGCTCGCGTTGAAAATGTGGAGGCATTACTTACTCGGAAATTTAGTACACCTCTATACCGACCATAAGAGCCTCAAGTACATATTTACTCAGAAGGATAACAATATGAGGCAGCGGAGATGGTTGGAATTAATCAAGGATTATGAACTTGAGATCCATTACCATCCGGGCAATGCTAACGTGGTAGCCAATGTGCTCAGTCGCAAGTCGCACCTAAATAATCTGTCGGTTATTCCGGGTGAGGAAAGAGATCCAAGCTTGAGAGTGATTCTGTGTGGAACGTTGTATAATCTTGCTCTCGTACCTATCATTCAAGAGGAGATTGTACGAGCTCAAAAGAGTGATAAAGGAATGCGGAATATACGGGCAAGGATCAAAGACGATAAGATGAAATGTTTCCGGGAAGATAATCAAGGTGTTTTATGGTTTAACAACCAAATTGTGGTACCCCAGAACACGAAGCTAAGGAAGAAAATCATGGATGAAGCTCATATGTCCAAGTACTCGATACATCCAGGAAGCAATAAAATGTATCAAGACCTCAAGACAAAATTTTGGTGGACTCGGATGAAGCGAGAAATTGCTAAGTATGTATCCGAGTGTGATGCATGTCGGTGAGTCAAATCTGACCACATAAAGAAAGCGGGAATGCTGCAACCATTAAGTATTCCGGCATGGAAGTGGGAGGAAATCAACATGGACTTTATTGTTGGACTGCCTCGCACGTTCAGAAAGCATGACTCCATTTGGGTGATTGTTGATCGGCAAACAAAATCAGCCCATTTCATCCTAGTGAATACGGGATTTCATACTAAGCAATATGCAGAGTTGTATCTCTCAAGAATCGTGTGCTTACACGGAGCGCCCAAAACCATCATATTCGACCGAGGGTCTATATTTGTTTCTCGCTTCTAGGAGCATCTACATGAATCTCTAGGAACAAAGTTAATTAGAAGCTCAGCTTACCATCCTCAGACCGACGGTCAGACTGAAAGGGTGAATCAAATTCTAGAGGATATGCTGAGAGCATGTGCCATAGAGCATGGAAAGAATTGGGATGGCCATTTGCCATTATTGGAATTCTCCTATAATAATGGTTATCAATCAAGTATTAAAATGGCACCAAATGAAGCGCTCTATGGAAGAAAGTGCCGCACACCACTCAATTGGTGTGAATCTGGCGAGAGGGTGATTTTCGACATTGGTCTTGTTAAAGAAGCCGAAGAGCGGGTCAAGCTTATTCAAGCAAATCTAAAAGCCGCTCAATCTCGCCAGAAAAGTTATGCGGATAAGCGACAACGACCCTTGCATTTTGAAATTGGAGATCACGTCTATCTCCGAGTATCCCCGATGAAAGGAATTCATCGATTCAGGGTGAAGGGAAAGCTAGCTCCTCGTTCCGTGGGTCCGTTTCTCATTACGGAAAGGTGTGGACTGGTAGCATACCGTTTGAGACTACCCACATCATTGTCTGGGTTACATGACATCTTTCATGTCTCACAACTGAGGAAATATTTGAAGGATCCGACGGAGATTCTTTCGGGAGGCATGGAAACATTACAACCGGATCTCACCTACATCGATAAATAGGAACAAATACTCGATGAAAAGACTCATCAAACAAGGAGTCAATCGTTGCGGTTTTACAAGGTTTTGTGGAATAACCACACCGATGACGAGGCTACATGAGAAAGTAAGGATTTTCTTCTGATGAATTGCTCGGAATCGTTATCGAACTATAACCGGTAACATTCTTTTCCATCTCATTTTTTTACTAATCTCGGGACGAGATTCTTTTAAGGAGTGAGGATTGTAAAATCCCCACTTTACGCATGTCTAGATTTTCTGTAGGATTTAAATCCGTAGGGTTGAATTCATTTTGAATTAGATTTTCAAATTTGAAATTTGGCTACATGGAATAAAGGAAAGGATACAATGAATTAAACCACAACATTTCAAATTTGAGCACAAGAGAGGGTTAACCCATTATATTCAAATTCATATTTTGGAATTTACATCAAACTTTGCATTTGAAATGGGAGCCATGGTTGTTTGGGGGGGGGGAGACTGCCGGTGGGACCCACATGTCATTGGAACAAGACAACCTCGAGCGTTCTTCTGTGTGAGCTCGACACCGAGGCGCATGCAATCTTCAACCGAGCTGTCTGTGCCTCTGCTCCCGATGGAAGTTCCATCAATTCCTCTGCTGCTCGATAAATGTCGCTGGTACACAACCGAAGACTTTCATCTCTGTTCTCAAGCTCCACTCGCACGTTGTAACACCCTCAATTTCACCACCATGCATTGCATACATTTTTCATGTGGAGAAACATTTAAAAAGAAGTAGAAATGGAGAAAGAACACTAGAAATGGAGAAAGAATCATAGAAATGGAGAAAGGAATATAGAAATGGAGAAGGGAACATAGAAATGGAGAAAGGGACATAGAAATGGAGAGAAATGGAAATATGATAGCTGAATTGAGCCATTTCAAATTTTCCCAAGATTCCAAATCCTCCCCAAATTCCACAAAGGGGGAATTTCCCCAACATTTGGGTTGATTTGCCACGAAATTGGCCGCAGCTCTAGAGGGGGGAAAACCCTAGGACTCTTTGGGATCAGTCCCATCTTGCTAAGACTCTTTGGTTCAGTCCAAACTTGATTAGGACTCTTCTTTTTCCCCCTTATAAATACAACCCCCAGACCCCCCCTACACCTTTGGCCACAGCCCTGCCCCCCCCCCCAAACTCGCCGAGTTGCCCATGCCCCCCCCCCCGCAACTCGCCAAGTTGATCCCTCCCCCTTTCCGGAGTTTGGCCGCCGACAAGCCCCACCGTCGAGCCCCACTGACGAGCCCTGCCGTCGAGCCTCGCCATCGAGACCCACCGACGAGCCCCGCCGTCGAGCCCCATCGTCAAGCTCCACCGTCGAGACCTTCCGTCAAGCCCCATCACGCCTCGCCGTTGCCGGAACAGAAGGCCGACAATCTGCCCTACCATAATTCCTCACAGAAAAATCCCCCGCTGCTGCCGTTGCTAGGAGGAAGGCCCTGCCACAAGGAGGAAGTGATGTAGGTGTTCATTACCCATCTTACAACGTCACCGCTATTTCTACGCATTCGTTTTCTTTGCCCCCTTCGAGCAGAAACTTTCGCGTGTGGACAGATCATGTTTTGATCGATTTTTGACAGTGGAATTAATCTAGATATTGTGTCAAGATCATCACCACGTCCACACTTGATCCCTACACCCTTGTTCATCATAAAACCCCATGAAAGCTCATTAAAACATGCAATAACACGTACAAACTGGTTCTATAAAACTGCACTATAGGATTTGCATTCATCTACCCCCATTGCATCTTGAGTAAAGTTTGTGCATGATGATTGATTGCTGTAAATTTTATATGTGTGTGGTCGTGAGTAGAAGGACAAGCTCAAGAGGTCATCTACGAGGAACTACAGCACCAAGATACGCTTGAGCAACACGAACCACGGGAGCAAGGCAAGTGCCCCTTGACCATATTGATCCCATGTTTTGAAACTGTTTTGTTTACGAAAACCCGTATGCTTGAGTCAACTTGATGGGACACCCTTTTATAGGAGTTTACTAGTTTTGTTAACCATCTTTGTCACCGGGAAAGTTGATGAGTCGGGTATGGTTGTTTTTCCTTTTTCCTTTGCTTAACTTACGGGATACGGGAAGCTGAAATAAAACTTCTTAGCTACTGCACTCATGATATTAAGGATGATGACAACTTGATGACGTTGACGAGCATGGAATCAGGGATATCTAGGCAAGTTTGGTTCGTGGATGTTGCTGAATGAGATGGTGGTTTACTTGCCGTAGATCTAAGGACCGGTTCATGCGAGCACATGCCAGGAAAACAGTGTCACCACAAGGCCAAATATTGGTGCAGCTTAGCTGACTAATTAGGTGTGTTGCTAGCTTGTTATGGACCGTTGGATGGCGCAGGGAATAGGAGTCGAGAAGGACTGCCCTGGGAACTGCATTGCACAAGAGGGGGCCCATGGGTGGGAGAATGGAGATTCGAGCCTGCCGGTGAAACCTCTGTGGGTCAATACATCCTAGTAGCCTCTTTGTAAAGGCTATTTTGTGATTTCTTAGCCATACACTGACGGTTGTGTACTGGTATAATGGAGGTTCTTTTTAGTCACCAACGGGTGACGAAATCACAAACTTGTGGGTAAAGTGGTGCCACCTCTGCAGAGTGCAAAACTATCATGATAGCCGTGCTTCCAGTCACAAGCACCTGGCCAACTTCCATGATTAGAGGCAAAACTGGGTATGGTTATTCAGGTATGGTCAATGGGATCGGTTTTGGGACTGTTTTGAGTCATGAAAATGAGTTTGGTTTCGGTTATATGAATATGAGATGGTTATGAATATTTATGAGTATGAGATGAACTTGAGAAAGATTAATGGCTGGTTAAAGCATGGTAAATGGTGAATTATGATGAAAGAATGTTGCTGAATTACTTGGTTATGTTGGGATTTAAACTCACCTAGAGATAGTTGCTGTTTTTACCATGTTTGAGAAATAAAATTTGCTTGCTGCAATGAGCCTTTTTATTGCCTACCTTGTTGTAAGCTACATGTCATACTTTTGCCGCACTTGCTGCGTACGACATGTACTCACCCTTGCATTCCCACATATACATCAGCTACAGGAGAAGAGTACCTCGAGGAACATGTGGAGTACTAAGCGTGCGCACTACCGTCAACATGCCTGTGGAGTTGAAGTTGGAGCCTGCTGTCTTAGTTATTTTTCGCTGTCATTTAGAGTTATCCGCTGCTAAGTAATTTGGATATTCATGAGTGAGACATTGAGTCATTGTAATAAAGTACTTAAACACTATTTATTCATGGTTATATTTTGAATTTAGTTTGTGGATTACATGTGTATGTTTGATGAACATCCTGGGCACACATATGCATTCACTTGGTTCTATTTTCGGAACCGGGTATCACACACGTTCAGCCGAAAAACACACCGAGCAACCGCCTCCTCTGATCTCATCGCCGATCGGCCTCCGGCAGCTTTGGTGCCCGGTTGAGCCACCCAGAAGCTGCGCCGGCCTCTACTCGACGTCCTCCACAACTCACCAGCTTGTCTCTGGCTTCCCCCAATGTGATCAACACCACACCTACACCAGCATCGCCTGGCCAGCTCAGAGCCTCTCCGGCGTGATCAACCCCACACTGAGGTTCTCCACGATGTCTAGCTACTCATCCCGGACCCCCCTTGCTCTCTCCTAGCGCCGGCTAACCAAAATTTGAAGTTTGGTGATGGTATACATGAAGAACCTATAAAACTCAAAGTGGGAAATTCTCCAAACATGCTTGATCATCCTTACTTTGGTTCATGCCATAGAAACTCTGTAAGGGCCTAAGTTTTTGCACACAATCAAAGTGTTCATCACGCCACACCCACCTCATTTGAGGAAAACTTATGAACACATTTGAAGAGCAAGTAAACACCATCAACATGGTCATTAGAGGATAAACTCACAATATGCAAAAGTGGTATTTCCCACATGCATCATATAGGGGCTGAGCATATGAAAAACTCCTACACTTTGCTAAGGATGCTCATGCCAAATTTCACCCAAATCCAAACCTTTTGGAAGTATTATTGGGTATAGTTAGAAAGAGGCTAGTTTGAACTTAAATTCAAATTCAAACTCCTTTCATCCCATGAACTCAAAAGTGGGATTCATATTCACACTCAGCAGATTTTTGTGAGCTAGCACACCAATTTTCACTCCATTTGGAGTTGATCTTGACATGAGCCAATTTAAGCAAATTCAAATCCAATTTAAATTTTAAACTGCTTATGTGCTGTGAATATAGTCCAACACTTCACAATTTGAATTCTACCAATTTCAAATTAACATTTGGTGGATAATTCAAATTGCAAAGGGTATTAAGGGCATTACTGTTTAGAGCAGTAGGAAATTTTAATTTTAGAGGTTAAAACTAGGGGTGGGCCCCTCTTGTCAGCCCAACAAGCGAGCAAACCGACTGAAACGCTCAGGCTCGGGTCTTGCGCGCGTTCACATGGACGCCACGGCGCTGCTCGCCTCTGCCACCTCCTGATCAGCGATTCCAGCTGCCAACTGACGTCCCCAGCTTGTTATCATCCGGTCCCAGGTGCCACAAAGTCTTCTCGCCTCTGTCCCGATGCCTCCTTGCGCTGAAAACCCAAAGAGAGCCGCCGCACACCCGAAACCACCACCTCGCCATCGACCGGCCAAACCCGTCCCTTCCACCATGATCTAAGACCATAAACGGCACCGCTGACCTTCACTCGACGTGCTCCAGACCTCAGCTGCTCGTGATCAGCTCCCCTCGAGCTTTTCCGAGCCGATCTTCCACTGCCCTGTTCACTCCGAAGCGCCTCTGACTTGACACCGTCGCCCGGGCAGCTCCAAGCTTATCCGGGGCAGCCAACTGGTCTATGAGGTTAGCATCGAGGTCTAGTATCTTCCCCCACACTACCTAGCTCTCTCTTAGTGTCGGCTAGCCGGAATTTTAGGTTTTCCGAGGATAGCAGGATATAACCGAAGCCCACAAGAACTCAAAATTCATCTCGCATGGTTGATCATGCCCAAAGCTGGTCGAGCTAGAGTAACTAGGGTCCCTCACGACCACCCTGACCAAAAACCACGAGGAGACATCCATCCAACGGGCTGAGCAACGCAAACTCGCCGCCGCCGGCCGAAATGGCTCGGGTCGCCGTTGAGCTCATAGCTCCGTCGTTTTCCGCGCGGTTTGAGTGCACCAACAGCTTCCTCGAGCTCCAGTGGTGCTTTACGGCCACTTCGGGCGTCGAGATAGGCATAGGATGCGTTGGTCATCGTCAGCGCCGCACCACCGATCGCTGCCGTCGATGCCGACCGGTTTTCCGGCGATGGCATGCTGCACAACCTTGTCCGGCCACTAGGGCTTGGTCTGAGGAGCGTGTAGCGCGAAAGATCACCGGAAATGGTCCACCGTAGACGGAGAACAGATCGCGCCACGGCCTCTGTTCGTCGCGCGCTCGGGCGTCGGTGGGAGGTAAAGGCACTGTGCATGGGACCCACGTGCAGTGTTTTAAATATTTCCCCGGTTTTCAGATTTGGTTCAACTTCAAACCCACATAACTTTGGCTAGGAAACTCCAAATCAAGTGAAACAAATTTTGTTGGATTCACCTCTCTGAGTACTTTCCAACAAATCAATTTTCACTTTATGAAAATCGTTATTTCTCCAGAATTAATTCTTCAAAATTTAAACTGTTTAGAATTTTAACTGGAGAACCCTTTAGTGAAAATTCCGAAATTTGGCTAGGGTTTTCACCAAAATATCCCTGATATACCATAAAAATTTCAGATCTATTTGAGCTCATTTGATCCACCTAATTGTGTGATTAATAAAACTGTTCTAGAGAAAATGGAAAATGTCCAGAAACATTTTCAGAATTTCTCTGAAATTGTTTAGCTTATATCTTTGGCTAGTAGTATTCAAATTAAGTGAAACCAACTCCATTATAACCTTCTGAAAATCTAGTTTTCAGAAAGTCATGGCTTGCTCCATGAAAATTCCTAGAACACCCTAGGAGCTCCAATTAAGGTCAAATACACAATTATTTATGGAGGGCTCAAATGAGCCTTGCTGCAAATGAAACTTGGCCAAGTCTCCGTTTATGCTGTATCCAAACCACATTAAAAATTTCAGAGTAATTTGGCCTGTCTAGCAATACTTATAGTCTTAACAAATTCAACTTCAATTTCAAATGCATTCAAATTGATACATACATGTATTTATCTCATGTAGGCGCTAAGGTTGAGGAGGAGTCTGAAGTCTTAGACTTCATCACTCCAGAGGAACAGCTAGCCTACAACCAACAGCAGCAAGGCAAGCTCCGGTTTGCATTAACCATTTTATAAATTTTACTGTTTTGAGAACTTACTTTTAGTACCCACTTTATTTATGCATTAGAGTTTTGTTTGAAAGTCCAACTGCATATCCAAGAAAACCAGGGGTTTTGGGCTTAGGTTTTTAAACCTCGATTAGCTACCGCAATGCTAAGATAGTGTAGGATTCAGTACAAGTCGAGTAGTTGGAACTTCCCGCGAGAATAGGCTAGAGGCACACTACTCGGGTAAAGATAGCAAATGGAACACATGGCAAGAAAAATGAGACCGAGTGGAGAGTAAGGGCAGCAGGACTTTGGGGCCTGGGTGCCATAGATCCGCTTGTGTTGATTGAGGACCGAGCCGTGTGCGGGCTTGTTGAACAAGCTAGAACAGTACCGAAGACCTACCGGATATATGGGAACCGGGAAACCGATGTAATTTGGGTAACTGGGTGTTGAGGCATTGCTTGTCGTCCAGAGGGCAGGTTGAGAGCTTGAGGTGTAAATCGGCTGGCGGCACTGCGGATGCACGCGCAGAGACCTCTTGCTCGGGACAATAGGACCGGTTCAACATTTGGTTGACGGAGGAAAGGTGGTTGCGTACGACGTCCGTGATGGTTGCTGTATGCAACATCGAGTACAGGCGTACGTGACGGGTTATTCGGGTAACCCTGCAGGTGTAAATCGATTATAATTGCCGTCCCTCGCAGTCAGTGAGTACCACTTGTTCACTGTACCGTGACATAGAAATAACAGGCTAGAGTCATGTTAAAAGTTGCTGATTGAAAGCTGTATCTTGATTGTTAATGACTTGTTGTAGTTTAGAGCAAATTAAAGTTCTTTTCAACCTCGGGCAAAGCACATGAGAGAAATGCGTTTCTTGTTTGATTGCGGCTCTCTTATGTGCCTTAGCGTGAGGTTCTCCACATCTTTCTGCTAAAACTTGAAAGTAAGGTTCAACTACTTGGGCGAGTCCTTTGCAACGTACTTTCCCATTTACACTGTAATCCAGCATGTAGAAGTTTCATGTACAGGAGAGACGCGTCAGACTTGCTGAGCCATCATGCTCAGTGCTTGTGTTTATGAGGAGGAGACTCCCGAGGAAGAGACGGACCCCAAGAGGGAAACCCTGTCGAGTGGGAGTCATGCACGCCGCCGTGTTAGTGTGTGTGTGTGCTACAGGGGACACGTTCACGGGCTGAACGCGAACTCTGTGCTTAGTCTACTGCCGAGAGAGTGTGGACTGAACATATTTTGTTGTAAGCATGTCTATAAACTCTTTTATGTAATAAAACTTTGCTTCCGCTTTGTATCTTTCATGTGTGTTATTCGGTGATGTGCAACGCAGTACCCCTCAGCGTGATCCTAGCTCATCGAGGCCGTAAGGTCCTCGCAGCGTGGTATCAGAGCTTGCTTGAGGTTTAGCGCACTAAAAATGTCATCTTTTTCAAAAAAAACTTGGTGAGAATGAGTTAGTAGCCCTTATAAGGATGTTATTAGTGTATAGAAAGTGGCAAATCTAACCTATGTGCTTATGTCGGAAAATCATGCATCTCGGGATGTCATATGTCTTGGGGTGCATGTAAAACGCTGTCCACCAGTGCGCACAAGCTGAAGGGTGGAGCCTCACGGGTGGCAGGTAACCCGGCCCGCTTTAATATCCTCTACGACTCTTCATGTCGTTTGGGGTATTCGAGCAACGCCCTTCTCTGGTGTGGTACGGGCAAGTTTGGGAGACCCCTTCACGTGGTTAGTAACGTGAACACGTAGCTCAAGGCATGTTTGGCTTGAGAACACCCGTGCGAGTGATGACGGACGGGTGTATGGACTGTATTGGGACCGGGTTCGGTTGCAGCCGAGCCCGACGATTGTGTGAGTTATTTGCAGGTAGTCTAACCATGAATCGGTAGACGAGTAGCACACGTTTGTGAGAGACGTTTAGTGCCACTCAATTAACAAAGCCGGCTAAGTCCGGTATAGGTTTTTCTTTGTGAGGAACGTAGTACCGACATGAACTGGTGACGCTTCGACGTCACACCCCACTAAAAAAGGTTTTAATCCAAAGCACTAGAACTTTGATATAACTTGTTCCCTTAATCAGGACGTTCAAAGTTAACAAGTTTTCAACATATAGGATACTGAGGACAGAGTCCTCTGTTTTCAGCTGAAATAAGGCTGAAGTTAAACAGAGGTTAGAGGTCGAGTTCTTTCGAGGTTGGGGTCATATGATACATTTCTGGAAATCTTTGGAAGAGCTTTACAACTTTTCTATTGATGTCCAGAGGTGTCTCATTCCTTAACCAGTCAAAAAATTCAGTAGAGTTGAAACTGTCCAGAAAACAGGGCAGAGCATATACTCTCTTTAACTCTCTGTAAATTGAGCATAACTTCCTGCATAAAAATACAAAAATAGAAAATGAGATAGTTCTGAACATTTCATGAGATACTTTACAACTTTGTAACAGAAATTTTTGTCAAATTCGATGAAGAATTAACTGGGATTCTTGGATCAAATTAGTACCTCAAGCAGGGGGGTGCTGTCCAATTTTCTCCAGAAATTCTGACAACTTTGACATCCCATAACTTTTAAACCGGAACAGAACTTAGGCCAAGCAAATACTTTATGGAAATATATTGAAGTTAGCTTCAACTTTGATGTGTAGATCTAGAATCGGTTTTGCCTTTAGCATGGTCTAAATCAGGTTGAAATGGAAACTGGTCAGGGCTGTCAGTTTGGGCAGCAGACCAGCAATCAAATTTGTTCTAAGTTTGAGTTGTGTTTCCATGTTTTATGAGTCCAATGACATGTTTTAATGTTATAACACAATGATTTACTGTTGAAATGAATATTTGACCTTTTTCAAATACGTTTCTACAGATGACAGCGGATAGACAATTGGAGAACGGGTGGGTGGTATCCCACTGTTCTCAACGCAGCGGTTATCTGGAAGTATTGAAGCAAATGCTTCAATATTTTGGGTACGTGGAGACGATGCAGTACCTCACTAAGGAATAAGGCGAGGAGGGGAACAAGACATAGACCATCCATGTCGAAGTTCCTGCAGGACTTACGCCACCCGGTTGGGCGCTGTTCACCGTCACGGTGAGAGGTAGACAGCCGGAGGAAATGTGGAAAGTGGCAGCCCACGACACCATGTCGCGTTTCTGCCAACTACACGTGAGAGCTATGGAGGGCACTCCATACACGCTTGTTCCGGTGGAGGGACGAGCTAATCACCAGTGGAGGGAGAGGTACTTGGAGGCAAGAGATCCGGGTTGCCCAAGGTACAATCCTGCGAGGGCGAACCTCAGCCTCCAATTGAGGTCGGGAAGACCGTAATGGACAGCCAAGCTGTCCATACGGATTGTCTTGCCGTGAAGCTCAAGGAGAGCACCAGACGTGGAGACCATTTCGAGAGTGCTCACAGCGCACTCCATAATGTTCTTCTTCCGACGATAAAGCGACTGAACGAACAACATAATCAGTTGCATCGTCGAAAGAAGGTAAAGAAGAAAGGCCGCGTCAACATCACGGCTTTACAGCAGCAAGTGCAGGCCTTACCCAGCAAAATGAGGTCCTCCCTCAAGAGCGTGATGACGCCATTGAGGAGAGCCAGGGCTGGGAGGAGGACTACAACCAGGCTATGGATGAGGTGCACGCGTTGCAAGACCTCGTACCTCCGGTAGTGGGCCTACCTATGGTAGGTGCCGTACCCGTGGTTTTGGGTATCCCGGCGATGTGGGAACCTGAACCGGAAGAGGAGGTCATGGATCCGGAGCCACCAGTAGAGGTAGCGGAGGAGGACGACCCGCAGGAGGTCGAGTTCTACTCCATGTAGGGGGTTACCGTTGCCAAGTAGGGCAGCGAGGGTGGTGTATAAAAACTTTTGCAATCGGTGACATGTCGTGTCGACAGTAGTATATGTATAAGTAGTGACGACATGAGCACACCTTCTCGGAGACCCGAGAATAATGTATCTTGTATAAAGTTTATGCTTTACCAATATATGTGAATGTTGTGCAAGTTTATTCATGTGTCACTTCAATACCTACTGTTTTATATGAAATTTTAAGAATGACATGTGCTGATTGCTGCTGTTTTGAATTTCAGAATGACTCACACTCGTGCCAACCGGGAAGTTGGGGGTTCTAGTCAGGGGGGAGATGCCTCCCAACAGCCTCCCGAGGATTCCTTGGGACAGCAACAGCAACAACCGCCACCGCCAACGGTTACATTGGCCGACATTGTTGCGGCTATGGCGGGTTCTCATCAGCAGCACACAGAGTTGCTGCAAACCTTAATTGCAAATACGTCTCGACCGGAGAGGAGTCAAGACCGGGAGATGTGCCAACAAAGCTTCTACTCCGACTTTCTGGCTACTCATGTCCCAGTATTCTCAAGGGTGGATGAACCCCTCGATGCGGACAACTGGCTCTGCACGATGGAGATGAAGTTTGGGCTGCTCCAAGTGAGTGAGCAGCGCAAGACTCAGTTCGCGGCCCAACAGCTTCAAGGGTCCGCGAGCGCTTGGTGGGCGAACTTCTGTGCCTCGCAACCCATCGAGTGAGTTATGACCTGGACAGAGTTCCGTACGGCCTTGAGGGCCTATCACATTCCGCCAGGTCTTATGAAAAGGAAGACGCGGGAGTTCCTTCGCCTGCAGCAAGGAAGCAGGAACGTGCCGGAATACTCCAGGGTGTTCAATGATCTAACACTCTACGCTTCATATCACGCCGATAACGATGAGAAGCGGCAGGATCATTTTTACCATGGGCTTAACCCCCAACAGAAGGACAAGCTGGCAATGTTCAATCGCGGCAGGCTCAACGACATTATTGATGCTGCGATTGTTCAGGAGGACTCCGGCAAGGAGTTAGCGGCAGCGGAGAAGAAGCGAAGCGCGCTGCAGAGCAGCGGAGAGGGAGGTGGTCCTTCTCAAAAATACTGGATGGTGTATCGCTCACCATCGGGTCAACGCTGGCAGCCACCACAGAAGCCGACGCCATTCCGCAGTCGGCCAAATTCTCCACCGGCGTTCTTGCCGGCATTACCAGCACCACCTCCGCAGCAACAACAGCAGCAGTGGGCGATGCCACGTGCGTTTGCACCTCAGCAGCGCATGCCGGGCTTTCATTCCCCAAGCACAGGCAAGTCGTCAACCGCATGCTTCAAATGTGGTCGCCCCGGACACTTCGCCAACAATTGTCCTGAGAGGCAAGGCGGCGGAGTGGCACCACAGTTTCCGGGGAGGAATCAGCCCCAGAACCGCATTAATGCACGGCGGGCAAATCCTAAGCCCGGCACCGTCCACCAACTCGCTATAAAGGACGTGCCGGAGGGGGAGCCAATCCTTGCGGGTATGTTCCAACTCCACCAGCATCCTGTGATAGTGTTATTTGATTCAGGCGCCACGCATAATTTTATTAGCCAAGCTTTTGTTGCTAAATACAGCTTGCAAATACTACCCACCGAAAGTCCATATTTGATTAGTTCACCGGGTGGGAAGATTTCAGAAAGCATGATGGTTTCCAAAGCACCATTATGCTTAGCGGGTAGAGTATACCCCACGTCTCTCTTATCTATAGAGAGAAAAAAGGTCGATGTCATCTTAGTGATGTCGTGGTTAACCCGCCACAGCGCTGTTTTAGACACCGTCCTCCGAGTCGTGCATCTACACTCAGAAATGCACGAGTCACATTCATTATTTATGGACAGTCCAGAAATAAAACTTCCAAGTGTATATCAATCCACCACCATCAGATTGGAAGACATTCCAGTAGTCCGTGAGTCCCCTGACGTGTTTCCGGATGATTTACCAGGGATGCCGCCCTACCGAGAGGTGAATTTCAAGATTGAACTTGCACCGGGAACAATGCCAATATCCCGAAGGCCGTACAAGATGGCGCCAAAGAAATTGGCAGAACTGAAGACGCAGTTAATGGACCTGCTGGAGAAGGGTTTTATTAGGCCGAGCTCCTCGCCATGGGGCTGTTCGGCGTTATTTGTGAAGAAGAAGGATGAGACGCTGCGGCTTTGCATGGATAATCGTCCACTAAACGCCGTAGCCATCATGAACAAGTACCCGTTGCCACGGATCGACATATTGTTTGATCAGTTGATCGAAGCAAAGATCTTTTCCAAAATGGACTTAAGATCCGGGTACCATCAGATTAAGATACGGGCTGAGGATGTACCGAAGGTGGCATTCTCGACGAGATACGGGCTTTATGACTACCTGGTCATGTCCTTCGGCCTCACCAACGCTCCAGCTCACTTCATGTACTTGATGAACTCGGTATTCATGCCGGAGCTGGACAAGTTTGTCGTGGTATTCATCGATGACATATTGGTATATTCCAAGTCAGAGGAAGAACACACGAAGCATCTGGGTATTGTCTTGCAACGGTAGCGGGATCACAAAATATACTCGAAATTTAGCAAGTGCGAATTCTGGATATCGCAAGTGCCTTTTTGTGACACCCTCATTTTTGGTTTCTGCATATATTCATGTTTCATGAAGAGAAAACATTTTAAAAGAAGTGGGAACAGAGAAAATATCAAAAAGATAGCCGAAAAGAGCCGAATCCAGTTCACAGAGAGCGCCGAAGACAACTTCCGCGGCCCGCTGGCCACGTGGGATGTTCGAAGCTCATCCCTGCGAAGTGGGGAGAGGTCCGCCGCTAAACTGGCTACGTGGCAAGCTCGGGGCTCATCTCCGCAAAAAGGGGAGAGGTTCGACCCTGTGGGACACGTGTTGCCCCCGGAGCTAGCCTCTGCGGAAGAAGCAAAGGCAGTTCCACAGGACACATGTCACCTTCGGAGCTAGACACCGCGGAAATCAGAGAAACCGTCGCGCAGGATACGTGTCGATCTCGGAGACCACCCCCGAGAAGTCCGGTTCTATTGGACACGTGTCATCACCGGAGCTTATCTGCGGGAGGTCTGACACTGTTGGACACGTGTCGACCTCGGAGCTCTTGTCCGAGGAAAGGGAGGTCCGGAATGGATACGTGGCACACCCGGAGCTACCTCCGGAGAGAGGAAAGGTCCGGCACTGACACGTGGCGTGCGCGGAGCCACCTCCGAATAGAGAGGAGGTTCCGATCGCCAGGATACGTGGCGCACGTGGAACTCACCTCCGAAGGAGAAGGGAGGTCTTGCTCACTTGACACGAGGCACAACCGGAGCTCGTCTCTGCGGAGAAGGAGATACCAGTCCCCGATGGACACGTGGAGCTTCCGGAGCTCATCACCGCGGAGGTAACGAGTTCTGGAACGGTTTTTGGATTCTGTACGCGTAGAAATACCGGTACAGAGGAGAAACCGACCTGAATTCCACATTGTTACCGCACCAAATCAACTCAAGATAAGTTGTTAAGATTCAATGATAATCTGAATAGAACTCTTATTTGAAGTCCAATCAGATTACGACTCTTCTTCTCCCGATTATAAATAGAACCTAGAACCTTTGGCCGAAACCACAACCTTCTTTTCCAACTCCTGAGCCGACGACTTAGATCTCTAGCCCCAACTCACCGAGTAAGCCATCGCCGGAGTTCAGCGAGGAAGATCGCCGGAAGAGAGCCCCAACGATCTGTCCGATCAGAGAAGGACCCCGAGACCGAGAAGAACGTAAGGTAGGTCTCCAATACCACCTTGCGACATCGTTGTGTTTTCTTTGCATCCGTTCTTTGATTCCTTTCTAACAGAAGCTTTCTCGTGGACAGATCACTCGTTGATTGGGTTGATCTAAAGACAAGGTCATTCGCCATGTCCACATCTGATCCGAACACCTCTGTTCATCATAAAACCATGCAAGAACACGTACAAACCGACCTAATAAAACTAAACTGATTATAGGATAGCATGCATATGCATCATCGCATCTAGTTAAAGTTTGTGCATGGTATTGATTGTTATGAATCTTGTATGTGCGTGATCCTGTATAGAAGGACAAGCTCAGGGAGCTGTCTACGACGAGCTGCAACAACAAGGTTTCGAGATCCAAGAGCAACCGGAACCGCAAGAACAAGGCAAGTGCCCCTTGATCATATTGATCCTATGTTTTGGGAAAACTGTTTTGTTTTGCGAAAAGGTGTGTGTGCTGAAGTCAAACATGATGGGAAACCCTTTTTTAGGAGTTTACTAGTTTTGGTTAAATCACCCTTGTCGCCAGGGGAATTTATGAGTCAGGTATGGTTTTTACTTTTAAGTTTCGCTGAGTCCATGGGATTGGGAAGAGAGATAGATGTGTCTAGCTAACTGCACTCATAATGATAATGAGAAACTGATGTTGTTAATGAACATGGATCGGAGGGAGATCTAGGCAAGACTGGGGTTGTGAATGAGGTAGCATGAGATGGTGGTTTTACTTGCCGTAGATCTATGGACCGGTTCATGCGAGCACATGCCAGGATAACAGTGCCACCACAAGGCCAAGTATGGGTGTGGCTTAGCTGACTAATTAGGTAAGTTGCTAGATTGTTATGGACCGTGGAAGGCGCGGGGAATGGGAGTCGAGTGTGGACTGCCCTGGGAACTGCATGGCACAAGAGGGGGCCTGTGGGTGGGAGAATTGGAGATTCTAGCCTGCTGGTGAAACCTTAGTGAGTCCGTACATCTAGTAACCCCTTTGTAAAGGCTATTTTGTGATCTCTTGGCCATACACCGACGGTTGTGTACTGGTATAATGGAGGTTCTGCAATCGCCGACGGGTGACAAAATCACAAACTTTTGGGTAAAGAGGTGCAAACTCTGCAGAGTCTAAAACTATCATGATAGCTGAGCTTACGGTCACGAGCGCCTGGCCAACTTCCATGATTAGTTGGTATGGTTATTGGTTATGGTTATTGGTTATCGTTTTGGTTATGGTTTGGCTTTCGGGACTGTTGAGTCCGGGTGATAAGATTTGGTTTGCATGACTGTTGAGTCATGGCAACAAGGTTAGTCTCGGTGGGAGACGAAGTTGTTTATGAGATGAAATGGTAGCAAATACGAGATGGTATTCGTGAGATGGTAGCGAATACGAGGAGGTATTCGTGAGCAAGAATGAGGTTGATTGATGTCTGGTTGTGACATGGAAGGTAATGAACATAATGGAGGTATGATTGGTATTTTAATACATGTTGGGATTACATTCACTTAAAGATGAGTTGCTGTTTTATCATGGTTTTTGATAAATAACTTTGCTTTCTGCAATGAGTCTTTTTGTACCTACCTTGTTGTGAGCTACATATCATATTTTCCCGCACTTGCTGAGTACATCATTGTACTCAAACTTGCATTATTATTTCATCATCAGCAACAGGAGAAGATTTCTATGAAGACCAAGTGGAGCATTAGGCGTGTGATCTGTTCTCAACCTTGCCTGTGGGGATGGAGTAGGGATGGAGCCATTGCTGCCTAGAATTGCTTCCTCATTAGTTAAATTGCTTCCTCATTAGAATGAAGACTTCCGCTATGAGCATGAGTCCAAGACTCATGAGACATTGTAACAAACTCTGTTATTCGTGGAATATATAATCTGAATTCAGTTTGTGGAACATATGTGTATGTGTGATGAACATCCTAGTCACACATATGCATCAGTTCTCGGTTCCGTGGTCTTTCCACATAATTGAGGGCGTCACACTTTTCTCGGTCATATTATCTCAGCGGAGGGCATCGCTGTAGACCCGAGTAAGATCACACAAGTGCTGAATTAGAAGTCCCCAAGAACTGTTCATGAGCTACGGAGTTTCCTCGTACTCGCGGGATATTATCGATGGTTCATTCTGAACTTCTCGAAGATTGCCAAACCTATGACCGAGCTGCTGAAGAAGGCTACCAAATATGTTTGGAGTCCAGCATGTGAAGAAGCATTCAAGGCATTAGTGAAGCACTTAACATCAGCACCTGTATTGGCGCAGCCAGACACAACAAAACCGTTCAATGTGTACTGCGATGCATCCGGTATTGGGCTCAGATGTGTGCTGATGCAAGACCGAAGGGTGGTCTTGTATGGATCATGACAGCTCAGGAACCATGAGCAAAATTATCCAACTCATGACTTAGAGCTCTCTGCCGTGGTACTCGCACTTAAGATGTGGAGGCATTACCTACTCGGTAACCTTATGCATTTATATGCCGACCACAAAAGCCTCAAGTACATATTCACTCAGAATGATCTGAACATGAGACAGCAAAGATGGTTGGAGTTGATAAAGGATTACGAAATAGTGATCCATTATCACCCTGGCAAGGTAAACATAGTGGAAGATGCGCTGACTCACAAGTCACAAGTTAATAATCTGACCATCATACCATTGGAAGAGAGCGAGCCACCATTGCATGTGATTCCACATGGAGCTCTCTGTTACTTAGCTTTGATCCCCACCATCCATGAAGAGATAGCGGCAGCTCATAAACTGACAAGGGCATGTCGCATTTGCAGATACGTGTAGACAGTGCGGAGCTGAAATGTTTCCGGAAAGATGGAGACGGCATCCTGTGATTGAAGGACCGGATCGTCGTACCCCGTAACCCGGAGTTACGGAAGAAAATCTTTGATGAGGCTCACTTGTCAAAGTTTTCTATTCACCCCGGCAGCAACAAGATGTATCAAGAACTCAGAAACAAGTTTTGGTGGACACGGATGAAGCGGGAGATCGCCATGTACATGTCCGAGTGTGATACATGCCGGAGGGTAAAAGCGGACCATATGAAGAAACCGCGACTGCTACAACCACTGGGTGTTCCTGCCTGGAAGTGGCAAGATGTGATCATGGACTTCATCGTCGGTTTATCCACCACATTTCAGAAGCATGATTCAGTGTAGGTGATAATCGACCGGCTCACCAAAGTTGCCCATTTTATCCCGGTCAACACCAACTACAACGCCAAGAAGTATGCTGAATTGTACATCTCACGGATCCTATGCTTGTACGGCGTACCCCACACCATCATATCGGATCGGGGCACTTTATTTGTGTCTTGTTTTTTGGAGCAGTTGCATGCTTCTTTGGGGACGAAGCTGATCCATAGTTCAGCGTACCACCCGCAGAAGGATGGGCAAACCGAGCGGGTAAATCAGATTATAAAAGAGATGCTACGAGCTTGTGCTATCAACCACGGTAAGAATTGGGATTATCACTTACAGTTAGCCGAGTTCTCGTACAACAATGGGTACCAAGCCAGCATCAAGATGGCGCCTTACGAGGCGCTATACGGGAGAAAATGCCGCACACCGCTGACTTGGTGTGAGTCTGGCGAAAGGGTCACCTTCGGGATTGATCTTGTCAATAATGCGGAGGAAAAGGTTCGGCTGATTCAAGCGAACCTAAAAGCCGCCCAATCCCGACAAAAATGGTATGCAGACCGGAAAAGACGCCCATTACAATTTGAAGTCGGGGATCACGTATATCTACTTGTGTCTCCAATGAAGGGCGTGAACAGATTCAGGGTGAGAGGAAAGTTGGCACCCTGATTCATCGGTCCATTCCAGATTATAGAAAGATGTGGATCAGTAGCATACCGGATGGAATTACCAGAAACACATTCCGGTGTGCACGACGTCTTTCACATATCCCAGCTGAGGAAGTGTCTTAAGCTATCAACTACCGTTCAGCTGGGGGATATTGAATAACTGAAACCGGATCTCACTTATCGGGAGGAACTGGTTCAGATAATTGATGAAAAGGCCCGAACAACACGCAACCGTACGTTGTGGTTCTACAAAGTTCTATGGAGTAATCACTCTGTAGATGAAACGACATGGGAGAGTGAAGGTTTTCTTCGCGCTAACTACCCCGACTTTTTCACGTCGCACATACGGTAATTTTCCACCGTCCTCTCTCCCATTTTCACCCTATAATCTCGGGACGAGATTCTTTTATGGGGGGGAGGAATGTAAGGGCCTAAGTTTTTGCACACAATCAAAGTGTTCATCACACCACAACCACCTCATTTGAGGAAAACTTATGAACACATTTGAAGAGCAAGTAAACACCATCAACATGGTCATTAGAGGATAAACTCACAATATGAAAAAGTGGTATTTCCAACATGCATCATATAGAGGCTTAGCATATGAAAAACTCCTACACTTTCCTAAGGTTGCTCGTGCCAAATTTCGCTCAAATCCAAACCTTTTGGAAGTATTTTTGGGTATAGTTAGAAAGAGGCTAGTTTGAACTTAAATTCAAATTCAAACTCCTTTCATCCCATGAATTCAAAAGTGGGATTCATATTCACACTCAGCACATTTGTGTGAGCTCACACACCAACTTTCACTCCATTTGGAGTTGATTTTGACATGAGCCAATTTAAGCAAATTCAAATCCAATTTGAATTTTAGACTGCATATGTGCTGTGAATATAGTAAAAAATTTTACAATTTGAATTCTACCAATTTCAAATGGGCATTTGGTGGATAATTCAAATTTCAAAGGGTATTAGGGGCATTACTGTTTATAGCAGTAGGAAAATTGAATTTCAGAGGTTAAAACTAGGGGTGGGCCCCTCTTGTCAGCCCCACAAGCGAGCAAACCGACTGAAACACTTGGGCTCGGGTATTGCGCGCGCTCACGCGGACACCATGGTGCTGCTCGCTGCTGCCACCTCCTGATTGGCGAGTACAGCTGCCAATCGACGTCCCCAGCTCGTTATCATCCTGTCCCGGGCGCCACAAAGTCTTCTTGCCTCTGTCCGGATACCTCCTTGCGCTGAAAACCCAAAGAGAGCCGCCGAACACCCGAAACCACCACCTTGCCGTCGACCGGCCAAACCCGTCCCTTGCAGCTAGAGCTGAGGCCATAAACGGCACCACCGACCTTCACTCGACGTGCTCCAGCCCTCAGCTGCTTGTGATCAGCTCCCCTCGAGCTTTTCCGAGCCGATCTTCCACTGCCTTGTTCACCCCGAAGCGCCTCCGACTTGACACCATGGCCCGGGCAGCTCCAAGCTTCTCCGGCGCAGACAACTGGTCACTGAGGTTAGCATCGAGGTCTAGTAGCTTCCCCCGCACTCCCTAGCTCTCTCTTAGTGTCGGCTAGCCAGAATTTTAGGTTTTCCGCGGATACCCGGATATAACTGAGGCCCACAAGAACTCAAATTCATCTCGCATGGTTGATCATACCCAAAGCTGGTCGAGCTAGAGTAACTAGGGTCCCTCACGACCACCCTGACCAAAAACCACGAGGAGACATCCATCCAACGGGCTGAGCAACGCAAACTCGCTGCCGTCGGCCGAAATGGCTCGGGTTGCCGTTGAGCTCATAGCTCCGTCGTTTTCCGCGCGGTTTGAGTGCACCAACAGCTTCCTCGAGCTCCAGTGGTGCTTTATGGCAACTTCGGGCGTCGAGATAGGCATAGGACGTGTTGTTCACCGTTGGAGCCGCACCACCGATCGCTGTCGTCGATGCCGACCGGTTTTCCGGTGATGGCATGCTGCACAACCTTGTCCGACCACTTGGGCTTGGTCTGAGGAGCGTGTAGCGCGAAAGATCACCGGAAATGGTCCACCGTAGCCGGAGAACGGATCACACCATGACCTCTGTTCGTCGTGCGCTCGGGCGCCGGCGGGAGGTTGAAGAAGGCACTGTGCATGGGACCCACGTGCAGTGTTTTAAACATTTCCCCCATTTTCAGATTTAGTTCAACTTCAAACCCACATAACTTTGGCTAGGAAACTCCAAATCAGGTGAAAAAAATTTTGTTGGATTCAGCTCTCTGAGTACTTTCCAACAAATCAAGTTTCACTTTATGAAAATCTTTATTTCTCCAGAATTAATTCTTCAAAATTTAAACTGTTTAGAATTTTAACTGGCGAACCCTTTAGTAGAAAATTCTAAAATTTGGCTAGGATTTTCAACAAAATATCCCTGATATACATAAAAATTTCAGATCCATTTGAGCTCATTTGATCCACCTAATTTTGTGGTTAATAAAACTGTTCCAGAGAAAATGGAAAATGTCCAGAAACATTTTCAGAATTTCTCTGAAATTGTTTAGCTCATATCTTTGGCTAGGAGTATCCAAATTAAGTTAAACCAACTCCATTAGAACCTTCTGAAAATATAGTTTTCAGAAAGTCATGGCTTGCTCCATGTAAATCCCTTGAACACCCTAAGAGCTCCAATTAAGCCAAATACACAATTATTTGTGGAGGGCCCAAATGAGCTTTGCTGCAAATGAAACTTGGCCAAGTCTCTGTTTATGTTGTATCCAAATCACAATGAACATTTCAGAGTCATTGGGCCTATCTAGAAATACTTATAGTCTTAACAAATTCAACTTCAATTTCAAATGCATTCAAATTGATACATACATGTATTTATCTCATGTATACGCTAAGGTTGAGGAGGAGTCTGAAGTCTTAGACTTCATTACTCCGAAGGAACAGCTAGCTTACGACCAACAGCAGCAAGGCAAGCTCCGGTTTGCATTAACCATTTTATAAATTTTACTGTTTTGAGAACTTACTTTGAGTACCCACTTTATTTATGCATTAGAGTCTTGTTTGAAAACCCAACTGCATAGCCAAGAAAACTAGGAGTTTTGGGCTTAGGTTTTTAAACCTCGATTAGCTACTGCAATGCTAAGATAGTGTGGGATTCGGTACAAGTCGAGTAGTTGGAACTGCTCACGAGAATAGGCTAGAGGCACACTACTCGGGTAAAGATAGCAAATGGAACACATGGCAAGAAAAATGAGACCGAGTGGAGGATAAGGGCAGCAGGACTTTGGGGCCTTGGTGCCATAGCTCCGCTTATGTCGATTGAGAACCGAGCCGTGTGGGCTTGTTGAACAAGCTAGAACAGTACCGAATACCTACCGGATACATGGTAACCGGGAAATCGATGTAATTCAGGTAGCTGGGAGTTGAGGCATTGCTTGTCGTCCAGATGGTAGGTTGAGAGCTTGAGGTGTAAATCGGCTGGCGGCGCTGCGGATGCGCGTGCAGAGACCTCTTTCTCGGGATGATAGGACCGGTTCAACATTTGGCTGACGGATGAAAGGTGGTTGCGTACGACGTCCGTGATGGTTGCTGTAGGCAACATCGAGTACAGGCGTACGTGATAGGTTATTCGGATAATCCTGCAGGTGTAAATCGATTATAATCGCCGTCCCTCACGGTCAGTGAGTACCACTTGTTCAATGTACCATGACTAGAAAGAATAGGCTAGAGTCATGTTAAAAGTTGCTGATTGAAAGTTGTACCTTAATTGTTAATGACGTGTTGTAGTTTAGAGCAAATTAAAGTTCTTTCCAACCTTGGACAAAGCACATGAGAGAAATACGTTTCTTGTTTGATTGCGGCTCTCTTATGTTCCTTAGCGTGAGGTTCTCCATAATTTGCTGCTAAAACATGAAAGTAAGGTTCAACTACTTAGGCGAGTCCTTTGCAATGTACTTTCCCATTTACACTGTAATCTAGCATGTAGAAGTTTCATGTATAGGAGAGACGGGTCAGACTTGCTGAGCTATCATGCTCATTGCTTGTGTTTATGAGGAGGAGACTCCCAAGGAATAGATGGACCCCCAAGAGGGAAACCCCGTCGAGTGGGAGTCGTGCACGCCGCCGTGTTAGTGTGCGTGTGTGCTAGAGGGGACACGTTCACGGGCTGAACGTGAACTCTGTGCTTAGTCTATGCCCGAGAGAGTGTGGACTGAACATATTTTGTTGTAAACATGTCTATAAACTCTTTTATGTAATAAAACTTTGCTTCCGCTTTGTATATTTCATGTGCGTTATTTGGTGTTGTGCAATGCAGCACCCCTCAGCGTGATCCTGGCTCGTCGAGGCCATAAGGCCTTTGCAAACTCGGGCTCCTAACGATCACATGGGCCAAAGTCATGGGAAAACTTATGATTGGTTGAGCTGGGCGACGGGTATTCATCGCCACCGGCCAAAATGAGGCGGTTCACCGTCGAGGTCATGTTTGACGGTTGCTGCTCCTATCTTGAGTTTAGAAAGCTCATGTAAAAATTTAAATTCCAGGATCCTCTGTCTTCATATAGTTTGGTTCTGTAGTTTTATATATCACATTAATTCATAATGTGATGCATTGTTTATTGATCATTTCGATAGCGAGACATCTCAAGAAGACTTCGGAGGCCGCTGACTTGAATTCTATTGACAGAAACCTTAGTTGGGATCAACAATAAGGCAAGCCCCGGTTTGCATCAAAAATTTACAAGTTTATGTTTGTATACACTTTATATTGTCTAGAATGGTTATTTTGCATTAAGTCTAGTTTTATATGACACTCCACATCCATGACACAATAAATCCCTGGAGTATTAGTTATATTAGGTTTTCACTTAAGTGTAACTGCTATGATCAAGTTAAGAAAAGTGGATTAAAGAGGCATAACTCGAGTAGGTCATTTCCTACTCGTGAACAGGGATTAAGGGGGATCAATCGGAAGAGTTGAAAATTGATCCACTTAATTGGGAAATGGAGACCGAGCAGGATGGACGGAATGCTCAAGGGCGTGGTCCTGTGAGCATAGTCCCTGTCTGAGTCGATTGAGGACCATTCTCATTTGCGGCCCCGCTGGACAAGTTTGATCTTGTACCGGATGCATACTGGCAATATGGGACCTAGGAAACCGATGTAACATGTTAACCTGGGTGTCAAGGCAATCCCCACAGTCCCATGCAGATGTTGAAAGGAGAGAGAAGTCATCACTACGAGGGTTAAGCGTAGGTGAGACTTACTCCGGGTCGATGGGACCGGTTCAACATGTGGGTGTCTTGTGAAAGGTTGCCACATACGACGTTGAGGGGATTGATTGATCACCTTTCTCAGACGGGCGTATGTGCCATATCATCCGGGTGTTATCGATTCGAATCACCGTCTCGCACGGTAGTGAGCATACTTGTACACTGAGTCATGACGTAGTAAAGAACTAGGGGGATGGGTAAAGATGCTTCGTGATAAATCCTCATATTGGAGATGAGGGGTGATAAATACCTTCACTAAATTTACTTTCTACCTTGGGCTACTTGAGTCAAGACAAAGTGTTTCTTGTTTGATTGTAGAGTCTCTACGTTGATGGTGCAAGGTATGTATTGGTCTAGTGTAGCTCTCATTAATTTACCTTTCTCCTTGGGCAAGTGGCATCGAGATAAAGCTTTTCTTGTTTGATTGTGGAGTCTCGATGTAAATTGTGCGAGGCTTGTAAAATATGCTTAAAAACTGGAAGTAAGTACTCTCTGTTAGCTTATGTTCATCGTTTATGCAAACTTCTGTATTCAGGCTCTATTTCCAGTATTTAGAGTTCCATGTTTAGGATTACGGTTAAGTCTTGCTGAGCATAAGATCACGGTTTGTTTATCTATTGTTTTGCAGGTGACGTTGCATATAGCAACGTTAGGGAGGAAATGGTGATCCGAGCAGGGCAGCACCCGATGAGGGTGTGAGTCTCACTTGGAACCCTGCACGCCGTCGTGGTTGTGTGTGCTAGTATGAAGCATCCGCGTGCAGTATGGCTTCATTGTGCTTAGCGTAGACTATAGTGTAGGATCGAAGAGCACGTGAAAAGCTACCAGAGGGGGGTGAATGATAGATTAAAACTTTTCGCAGCGGAAACAACAAAAACCCCTCAGCAAAAATCAATCGGTTAAAGAAATCATGTGTGCAAGTGTTTTCAAACGTGTTCAACCGTGACAAATCAAGTAGAGAGGTAGAGAATCAGGTCACGGATCTAATGCAACAAGAATCACTTGAAAACACGAAGTAAAACTTGAGATACGATCAAAACATTAAACAAAGATCAATCTGTTCTACACGATATAAAACATATCTGCAACGCTGCAAAGAAACTCGTGTATCTCAGAAACTACAGATCCGAAGCTCGTGAAAATTTCAAAGATGATAGATAATTGAGTTGTGAAGACAATCCAAAAAGAATCACGTCAATCGGATCTGTAAAACTCGAGTTATGAACGAAATACCGAAGCAACATCGGTCTGTCCAGAAACTCGGCGAGAAAGACTTGACGAAAAACAAGTCAGACGAACAAGGCACAAAAGCTCCTAGAAACTATGAACTTTATTCAATAGAAACACAAGAGGAACATCCCAAAGTTCTCTACACACAAGAGCTCTGGCCTCCCTTGCTTTTATAGCCAGCCCTCAGGCTAAACAATCCAATCTTGGACTCCTACTCCTAATTGGACTCGTATCCTAACTTACCATAACTGCTCACGACTCTCCTATTCGCAGATAGAAGCAATCGTGAGACTTCCAAACACCTTAGGAACGTCCTAAACATTCCTAAAACAACTCAACTTCGTGCCTAGCACGAAATCCTATCATAACCAACTCAAATCTTCCATATTTGAGCCATATCCGACTCAGCCTTAGCCTGAGTACGCAATCCAGCCGGTTGGACCTTTCCGACCAATTCTTTACGTCCACTTCTCTTCATCACGCCTTGGAACAATGTTGCCACGTCCATGCACTCCTTGCACACGTGCAAACACCTTCCAACGACGTACACGCAACCTTCATATGCACTGCCCTTGATCCAAACATGCTGCGCGACCTCCCGATCAACTCAACCACAGCTCCTCCCGAACTTGGTTGTTGGAACCTCATCTCCTCCCTGAGACTAGTCCAAGGATCCCGTCACCAGCCATGTCTTGAACTCAAGCAACACCTGCACATGAATAAACAACCAATTCTTCCGAGCACAAGTCCTCGACTTGACTCACGTTAGTTCGAAAACCACAACACCTTACATGAGCACGTCACATAAGCATGTTGCAAACCATATCAAATGATAACAGCCATAACCACCAAAACACACCAAAAACTTAGCAAATTAATACTAAGCAAACCTTCCCATAAAGCAAGTTTGAAACATTGCGAGTTAAAAGCAAAAACAAGACGCTGCAGTTCTACGAGTTGAACTTCACGGGAGCTCACTAAAAACAAGCTCCGGACCTCACAGAAGCTCTCCGGACCTCGCAGGAGCTCTCCGGACCTTGCGTCGGACCTTGCCAACACTTGGTGGACCTAACAAAGAACTTGTCGGACCTTGCCACAGAAGAATGTTTTGGCAATATTCAAAACTTTGAATGTTAATGCTAACTTTTATCCTAATTGCCAATGTATTCAGCACACATAGGTCTCACAATCTCCCCCTTGATGAATGCATTGGCAACACCAATTAAAATCCAAAAATTGGCTTATGAAAAGTTTTGAAAAGCTTTGAAAACTCATTTCTCCCCCTTTATTAATTTCTCCCCATTTTTTAAAATCAGAGAAGGAAGAAAGTGTATAACATATGCAAAGTGTAAAAAAATCTCTCCTTATACATATTTCTCCCCCTTTGATAATGTATTCAGCAAGGTTCAAAAGAGAAATTTTTAAATGTTATGAGCATATTATAACATATACATACAAAACAAAGCTCATCCAAGTCATATTATCTGGTTACTTACACTATCACATCAATGAGATACATAAAGTAGTGTAAGCCATGCTAGAGATCAAATGTATTTTTCAGTTTAAGCAAGTCATGATCCCCCTTACTCAACTATTTCAAAACCTAAAAACATGACACTTGTTGCTGCATTTTTATTATTCATAATCATTTAAGGCACAAAGTTGATCATATGATATTTGCAAGAGATTATATGCCGCATCAGCCTTATTCTAACCAACCAAGCCAAGCCTATGTCATTTGACAATCAGAAGCTTAAGGAAATGGTTTTAGTCATACACAATTCCTTCCAAGTTCATATCTTAGTGCAATGATAAGCAATCTCAAAAGAAGAAGTGCGATGCATGCATATTCTCTTGATCTTTTCTCAATTTTTATTTGAAAACTCAACATGTGAGCTGATCACTTGATTAATTTTTTATGATTAAAAGCACTTGTGAGCACGCAACAAGTTCAAAACAGCAAGAAAGTTCGATCATGACCAGATTTAGTGTAAGTAATTATTCCAATTACTAGTCATGGCAAAAACTACAAAATGTATAACATGAGTAATGTAGTAAGAACTTTCAGCCTGTAAAAGGAATCACAAAGTCATATATGTATGAAATACTATGCTCATATTATTTTAGTTTCAGATTCACACATAGACTTTCAAAGTTTCAAAAACTCCCCCTCAATTTAAGCCATGAGGATGCATAACCCCTATTTCACTACGAATGAAACAAAAACGAGTGAAATCCAAAGGTTTTGTAAAAATATCAGCCAATTGTTGTTCGGTATCGACATGGTGAAGCACAATGTTTCTTTTTTCAACATTATCACGAAGAAAGTGATACCTAATGTCAATGTGCTTAGTTCTAGAGTGTTTCACGGGGTTTTTAGCAATACAAATTGCACTAGTGTTATCACAAAACAGTGGAACACTATCTAAATCAACCCCATAGTCCTTAAGTGTTTGAACAATCAAAAGAGTTTGTGAGCAAGCGCTAGCCGCAGCTACATATTCAGATTCGGCCATGGATTGTGCAACTGAACTTTGTTTTCTAGAGGACCAAGCAACAAGTGAATTACCAAGAAAATGACAAGCACCCGAAGTACTTTTCCTATCAATCCTACAACTCCCAAAATCAGCATCCGAAAAAGCTTTCAAAGAAACGGTTGAGGAAGAAGGAAGAAAAATGCCAAATTCTTGAGTTCCATGTAGGTACCTGAGAATCCTTTTGATGGCTTGGCAATGTGAAGCACGTGGAGAAGCTTGAAAACGTGCACAAAGACATACGCGGAATTGTATGTCCGGTCTTAACGCCGTGAGATACAAAAGTGATCCAATCATACTTCTGTATTCTTTTTTATCGACCGGGTCACCATCTTCGTCAAGTTCAAGTGCTGTTGCTGTTCCCATTGGTGTCCGAAGAGGCTTGCATTTGTCCATGTTGAAGCGCTTAAGAAGGTCCTTTCTATACTTAGTTTGATGCACAAAAGTTCCTTCTTTTGTTTGCTTGATTTGCAGCCCCAAAAAGTATGTGAGTTCTCCCATCATACTCATCTCAAATTCTGAACTCATCATAGCTGAAAACTTGGACACGAGATCATGAGAAGCACAACCAAAGATAATATCATCCACATACACTTGAACGAATAATGAGTCATTGCCATGCTTAAGTACAAAAAGAGTTTTATCAACCTTGCCCATGGTAAACCCCTTTTCAAGTAAGAATGTTTTTAACCTATCATACCATGCTCTAGGGGCTTGTTTTAGACCGTACAAGGCTTTGGACAGTTTGTAAACATGATTAGGAAAATTTGGATTTTCAAAACCCGGTGGCTGCTTAACATAAACCTCCTCCTCTATGTAGCCATTAAGAAAAGCACTTTTAACATCCATTTGATATAACTTGAAACCTTTAGATGCAGCAAATGCTAATAAAATTCTTATAGCTTCTAATCTAGCAACAGGAGCAAATGTTTCATCAAAATCTAGACCTTCAATTTGAGTGAAACCTTGAGCAACCAACCTAGCTTTATTCCTAACCACAACCCCATCCTCACTTTGCTTATTTTTAAATACCCATTTAGTTCCAATTAATGTGTGACCTTGAGGTGGAGGTACAAGTTTCCAAACATTATTTCTTTCAAAATTTTCTAACTCTTCTTGCATGGCATTAATCCAAGATTCATTAGTGAGTGCGTGTGATATATCCTTGGGTTCAAAAGAAGCAACAAAAGCAGAATGAGCATAAGAGTTTGGATCGCAAAACCTGGACCGAGTGACTCGTTCATGCAAGCTTCCAATGATTTGTTGTGGAGGATGACTTTTGAGTACTCGGAGGGGAGTGGACACTTCACAAGAACCTTCTTCTTCATGTTTGGACCTTTGATTAGGAGAGCTTGTTGATTGAGGAAGGTCCGAACCAGCAGTAGTGACTGTTGGTGCTGGTTTTGGTGCAAAATCAGCAGCTTGATCGTTATTTACTTCCAAGTTTTTGGGCTGCAGCACCACTTCTTCATCTTCTTCAATAAAAATACTCTCCCACTGCGGATATGGATCCGGACCTGCAATATCGAAGCTAGTACTTGGGCTAGCTTCATCAAAAGAAACCTCGCAAGTCTCCACAATTTTGTTAGTGTCAAGTAAAAGCACACGGTAGCCTCTAGTATGAGATGGATAACCAAGAAACATGCCATCAACAGATCGAGCTTCAAATTTATCAAGATTACCATGTTTCTTAACAAAGCATTTGCAACCAAAAACCCTAAAGTGTGTAACACTAGGCCTATGTCCAAACCGGAGCTCATATGGGGTTTTTCCAAGCTTAGCACGCAAGAAAACACGATTTGAGACATAACAAGCGGTTGCAATTGCATCAGCCCAAAATTTTCTAGGAGCTTGATATTCATCAAGCATAGTCCTAGCCATCTCAACTAAGGTCTTGTTCTTTATTTCTACGACACCATTTTGTTGTGGTACATAGGGTGAAGAGTATTGATGATCTATTCCATTTTCAGCACAAAAGTGATCAAAGGATTGGTTTTTAAATTCAGTTCCGTTATCACTTTTAATTGCTTTTAATGATCCTGGGTGATCAATAGATAATCTAAGAGATAAAGTTCTAAAATGACTAAAAACTTCATTGTAACACCTCAAAATCCTGTCAAGGGGGGAATTTAAAATTTTTTGGACGTGTTGCATGTGTTGCAAAAAGTCAAATTCAAACTGGAATTCAAATTAAACTCAAAATAGAAATGAAAAAGAAAAAGAAAAAGAAAAAACAAATCTTCCCGGCCAGTGGGCCGAAACCCACCAGCCGGCCCACCCAACCCCCGCGCCTGTTGGGTGTTTTCCTCACAGAACTCTCACTGATTTGTGATGCAAATCGTGTTGGAAGTCTAGAGATGTGGTGTAGATCAAAATACAAGTGGAGAACCGAATGAAAAATGGCTTGGATGAGTTGTGGCGGCGCTCAACAAACACCAGCGCTTTCCCCTCTTTTTATTAGCCGGAAGCCACAGGTTTTCAACAACCTCAGCCCGGGTTTTACACCATACAAATTTGAAAACATGCAACACATGCATGTGCCATGCACGTATGGCCCAAACCCCCTGGTTGTTTGAAACATAACAAAAACACCCTCACACACACACTAGGACTCGGTGCAACACATGTGACTCAGGACACACACCTGGTTCTTGTCATGTGTGCTTTATTTCACTTGAAACACAAGGAAACTAACACTGAATAAACCTCCAGAAGTACTCAACAATCTCCCCCTACTTCTGAGGTTTGATCTCCTGAACTCCAATCTTCTCACGAAGTTCCTGAAATTGTGTACGTCCCAGTGGCTTTGTGAGGATATCAGCAAGCTCATGTTTTGTGCCAACATGCTCCAAGATGACTTCTCCTCTATCAACACATTCTCTGACAAAATGAAACTTGATGTCAATGTGTTTACTTCTATCATTCAAAACTGGATTCTTTGCCAAAGCAATTGCTGCTGTGTTATCCATCTTAATCACTGGTGGAGGTACTTGAAAACTTGTTACTTCTTCTAACACATGCCTGAGCCAAACAGCCTGACTTGCTGCTGCTGCTCCAGCCACATACTCAGCTTCACATGTAGACTTTGCCACAGCCTTTTGCTTATGAGACAACCAGCTGATAGGATTTTCACCCAGGAAGAATATTACTCCTGTTGTGCTTCTCCTGTCATCCACATCTCCCCCAAAATCACTATCACTATAGCCTCTTAACTCAAGACTCCCTTCACCTCGGTTGTAAGACAAGCCATACCTCATTGTAGATGCCACATACTGAAGTAAATGTTTCAAAGCCACCATGTGTTCTTCTTGAGGTTCTGACATGAACCTACTTAAGTACCCCACACCAAAACTGAGATCAGGCCGAGTGTGTAAAATATACCTGAGTCCACCAATTATGCTGCGATAAGTGGTTGGATCAGTGAGTGGAGCTGTACTTCTCTTGGTAAGCTTCAACCGGGATTCCATGGGAGTGGCACACCCATTACAATTTATCATCCCACTTCTTTCAAGCAATTTTGCAGCATAGGCTCCTTGACACAAGTCAATACCATGTCTTCCTTGCTTTACTTCAATACCAAGATAGTAAGACAAGCTTCCTAAGTCACTCATGCAAAACATCTCCTTCATTTTCTCCTTGAACCGACTGATTTCCTCCATGTTTTCTCCCACAATCAGTAAGTCATCAACATACACACCCACAATGAGCCTTGCCTCACCTCCAAACTTAGTATACAAGCCATGTTCTGATTTGCACCGTATGAAACCGAGTTGCTTGAGACTTTCATCAAGTTTGCAGTTCCATGCTCGAGGAGCTTGTCTCAAGCCATACAATGCCTTGTGAAGTCTTAAAACCCACTTCTCCTTGCCTTCAGCTATGAAACCCGGATGTTGAGTGACATAGATCTCTTCTAGACTCCCATTCAAGAAGGCTGACTTCACATCCATGTGATGAACATGCCACCCAAAATGAGCTGCAACAGCTAACACAATCCTCACAGACTCCATCCTGGCAACTGGTGCAAAAACTTCTTCAAAATCAACTCCTTGCTTCTGCACATACCCCTTTGCAACTAGCCTTGCTTTGTGACGTATGACATTTCCATGTTCATCTTTCTTCAACTTGAAAACCCATTTCAAGCCAATGGCATGATAACCCTCCGGAAGTTGTACCAATGACCATGTTTTGTTCTCTTCAATGGATGTGAGCTCCTCAATCATGGCAATGCGCCACTCCTTGACCCTCAAGGCCTCATCTGCTGTGCATGGCTCTTCACCTATGACAACAAGAAGTTCATCTACTCCTCCCTCTTCTGGTTCATAATTTGGCACCTCCTCAAGAATATTTCTCATGGAACGATAACGAAGTGGTGCTTCTTTTAGCTCACTATCCATTTCTGGTGACATGGAAGGAGGTGACACAAACTCCACATCCTTGGATGCTTGTTGCTTTAGTTGTGTCATAGAAGACACTCCCTCAGCTGGGGTTTTGTCACCTTGACCTGTGTCACAAGAGGAAGAACTCACTCCACCAGGGTTCTCATCACGAAAGATGTATTCTACCCGAAAGATGTCTTCATCATTCACCATTTCATTTGACTCAGCTGCATCCCACTTCCATGGGCGGTTTTGTTCAAACACAGCATCACATGACACATGAACACTCTCCGTGTTTGGATTGTAAAACCTCCATGCCTTGCTTCCTTGCTCATACCCAATGAAAACCATTGGTGTACTTCGATCTTCCAGTTTGCTAAGGCGTTTGCTTCCCTGTTTCATGTGTGCCACACAACCGAAAGTGCGCAAATGATGTACACTAGGTTTCTTGTCATGCCATACCTCATATGGAGTCATTTTCTCAACACTCCGAGTAGGGGAACGGTTCAAAACATACACTGCAGTGGTTACTGCCTCCCCCCAGAACCAACCGGGCATATTCATTGCCTTCAACATGCTTCTTGCCATTCCCATAACAGTTTGGTTTCTTCTCTCAACCACACCATTCTGCTCAGGAGAATATGGAGCTGTCAAGTGACGTTGAACACCCTCCTTAGTGCAATACTCAACAAAAGCCCGAGCTGTGAACTCTCCACCACGATCTGTGCGAAAAGTTCCAATCTTCCTCCCTGCCTCAGCTTCAACACTTGATTGAAAACCCATGAAAGTACTCATAGCTTGATCCTTTGTGCTAATCAAAAACACCCACATGTATCTACTGAGATCATCCACAAGAAGAAAGAAAAACCTGCTGCCTCTTGGAGTTGCTGGCTTCACTGGTCCACAGAGGTCTCCATGCACAAGTTCAAGTTTCTTCTCAGCTCGGTATTTTGCCATGCATGGGAATGGTTGACGTCTTTGTTTCCCAGAAAAACAGCTATCACACTTCTCCTCAGTTTGAGTGATGGTTGGCAATCCATACACAAGTTGCTCTTCGGCAAGTCTTCTGAGACTCCGAAAGTTTAAGGGCCCCATCCTTGCATGCCACATCCATGTTGCATTGCACCCTTGTGCCATGAGACACCTTGGTTGCACTACCTTAAGATCAATAGTGTACAACCGGTTCACTCCCCGTTTCACCATTGCCACAGGGGTTCCATCTTTATCCCAAATCTTGACATAACCATTCACCATCAAGATTCGGTGTCCCTCCTCCTCAAGCTGTCCAAGGCTGATAATGTTTGCCTTGAGCTGAGGAATAAGGTAGACCCCAGCCAACTCCTTTCGTCCACCTCTGTTACCTTGGAACACCACAGTTCCTTGACCATCAATCTCTGTCAATGAGCCATCTCCCAAACATACAGTACCATGCACCGTGTTATCAAGTTTTGTGATCACATCCCGTTTCCCAGTCATGTGATTTGTTGCACCGGAGTCCCGGATCTACCGGGTACTGCCTCCTCCCTCCAAGTCTCCAACTTGAACGTGTAACATATCATTGTTGAGGCATACCTCTTCCTGGGACATGTCTTGATCAGCCTTGGTGTTGGCACACGCCACCAAGAGGCTGGATTCAAACTCATGATCAACTTGAGCTGTGTTCACCTCTTCATCCTTCTTTTTCTTCCTGCACTCTCTAGCCCAATGACCTTTCTTACCACAGTAGCGACACTCATCTTTGGCCACTCCACTTCCTGAGTTTCCACCACCACGGTTACCTCGATCACGGCCACGTCCTCGACCATGATCTTTCCTTGGTGCAAATGAGTCTTTGTGTCGTTCCTGTCCAGTTCCCCAGACATCTTGAGACGTGTCGACAACCTTGCAAGCAACTCTTCTTCACTCAGATGCAACTTCTCATGTGTGTTGCCCTCCCAAGTGCTTGCACCAAGCCTTTCTTCTGCAGCCTTGAGTCTACCAATGAACTCATCAACGGACATATCACTTAAGTCAAGCAATGTCTCGATGGAAGCCGCAATCTGCTCAAACTTTTGCGGTACCGCCTGAAGGAACTTCCGGACAATCTCCTCCTCCGAACGTTCACTCCCAAGTGCCGCAAGTTGAGATGTGATCCGGCTCATACGCACACCAAACTCATCAACCGTTTCACCATCGTGGAATTTGAGTGCATCAAACTCCCGACCCAATGTACTTGCCCTGGCCTTGCGCACACGTTCGGCTCCAACGTTGCGCAACTTGATCGCATCCCATGCAATCTTGGCTGACTCTTCCCGGCAATGATCCCTATCATTTCTGGTGGCACAGCCTTGGTGAGAGCCTCCAAAGCCATCCGATCTTCAATGTAATCATCGGGGCCAAGACTCACAGCAGTCCACAAGCCTCTCGCTTGCAACATCACCTGCATAAGTGCCGACCAATCATGATAGTTTGTCTTTGTGAGCATCGGATACGTACCACCACTGCTGACTTCCTTCGGGATGCGATGAATCACCAATGCTCCTGATCCTCCTCCTGCCCTGCTGGTGCCTCCCGGCGGTGTGACGTCCCTCCATGAATGTTGGGCTGGCGATGAAGATCTCCTCCGCGACATCAATGCCCACTTAATGGCCGTGTCACGGTTCCAGGCAACGTAATCGGCTCTGATGCCAATTGTTGGGTGTTTTACTCACAGAACTCTCACTGATTTGTGATGCAAATCGTGTTGGAAGTCTAGAGATGTGGTGTAGATCCAAATACAAGTGGAGAACCGAATGAAAAATGGCTTGGATGAGTTGTGGCGGCGCTCAACAAACACCAGCGCTTTCCCCTCTTTTTATTAGCCGGAAGCCACAGGTTTTCAACAACCTCAGCCCGGGTTTTACACCATACAAATTTGAAAACATGCAACACATGCATGTTCCATGCACGTATGGCCCAAACCCCCTGGTTGTTTGAAACATAACAAAAACACCCTCACACACACACTAGGACTCGGTGCAACACATGTGACTCAGGACACACCCCTGGTTCTTGTCATGTGTGCTTTATTTCACTTGAAACACAAGGAAACTAACACAGAATAAACCTCCAGAAGTACTCAACAGCGCCAGCCCGCTGCCGCGCGGCCGCACCCCCTCTCGCAGACAGGCGGGACCCACCTGTCATCCCTAAACCCCGATCGTCCGAAACCCGGACTGTTTCCCCCCCGCGCGCGCGATCTCAACCGACTGGATTTCTGCCGAATTCTGGTTCCGGAGGACTCCGACTCGATTTAAACTAACACGCCGCCGTCCCCCGTCTATAAAAACCTCGGCATCGTCCCGTTTTTTCCCACAATCCGCCGTTTTTCTCTCCGGTGAGAACCCGAGCTTCTTCAGCGAATTCTGCTCGATCTACGCTCGGGAATTCTGATCTAACTCGCAGGTCTTGATCCACCGCCTCCGGGGAACCTCGCAGGTGCAGAAAACTCGGTGGTTTGCGGTTCAAACACAGCGCCGACGAGCCTCGCCGTGAATTCACCTCGGACCTCGTCGCCGATCGCTTTCCAGGACCTCCGAGCTCAAGAAAACCCCGAGGTGAGATCCCCGAGCTCCCCTCCACCGATCTATGCCATAAAATCACAGTTTTAGGAAGAATTGACGAAGATCCGAAACTCTCCGGCGAGATCGCCGCCTCCCACCGCTGTGCGCCGCCGGGCAGCGCCGCCCGCGCTCGATCAGAGTGACGTGGCCGCTTGTGCGCCGTCTATTTTAAATCGCACGGTAGAGGTTAAATCCCCGCGTACCGGTTCGATGTTATAATCTCAGCCGTCTATTTTAAATCGGACGGTCCACGTCAGCCCCGCGTTATAAAGGCCGGAATTCTTACGCGCTACCCCCTGGGGTTCTCGGAAAATACGAGCTAGCCCCGGAAACTTCTGATCTAGCCCCTAGAACTTCAGAAAATCATGTAAATTCATTTAAAAATCAGTTATAGCCCCTGGACTTAATAAAAATTAGGAAAACCCCTCTGTTATGTGTAGTTAGACCCCTGGAAATTCTTAAAATAATATAATAGGCCCTGTAGTGGGGTGAGTTTACCTTTTTAACCCTATGTGATATTAAATTTAGGAATTTGAATATATGTTTAGTATTTAAAATTTAAAAGATGGGACAAACACATTGTAAATTCAAATTAAAAACTTTCCTAGTATTTGGAAAACTTTGGAGTGAGATAAAAATAGATTTTTGGCTGAAATGAATCTGTTTAATTGATTATTGACATTTATTAGTAATAGGGACACATTTTTAAGTAGAGAATAATTATGAAAATTAGTAAAATAAATGTAAAATAGTTCACATCAGAGGAGAAGTTCAAAAATATATTATTTAATATTTTAGACCCAAAACATATTCTGTTTAGATGAGGTGTCTTACTATTTTCATAATAAAGCTCACATTTAGGCATAGGAAATAAATCTGAAAATATAGCAAACTAGGTATGAATAACTAGAAAATGATAAATGAAGTTTCCAAAATCCAAAGAACTCAGTTTAGGGTTGGTAGAAGGTCTGAAGACACATATGGAGTAGGAAAATACCTTTCATGCATACTTGGTAGCTAAAAGGTGTAGTAATTGAATATAAGGAATTTATTTAAATTGGAAACCCATATATATAGTATGCAAACATAAATGTGAATACAAAAGTAGAAATCATATACACATGTTTAAAAGTGCATGTAAGCCTAAAACCAACACACATAGAGTAATCACAACACATAGAATTGTGAATGGCTTTCATAAATGTGAATGTGTGGTTTGTATGAAGTGGAAGTGTGAACTATGTCTTATGACTTGTTGTTTTCTTTTGCTATGTGGGATGGTATGAGTAAAACCTGCTCTAGAGCAAGTTCTTCCTTTCCAAGATCAGGACTACCCATTCCAAGAGCAGCAGGAAGGAGGCAAGTGTCCTTGACCACTTTGATCCTATGCTAGGATGTGTAGATAGAATTATTTGCATTGTCAATTGAAATATGAAACCCATGCTAGGAAGTTTCCCTAGAATTGCATTACCTTGTTTCCTTGTAGCTTGGGTTGGGATTTATTTTATCATGTCATTTATTCATATGCTTATGCTTAGCCATGCTTAGAATGTGATAGTTGGGATATGAGATCATCAATTTATTTACCTTACTCTTGAATGAGATATTATGAGTTATGTAGAGGTAGGGATCGAGGCAAGTTGGATGATTTGGTTGGTGCTGGGTGCACGAGACTCGGGTTTGTGTTTAGTACTTGCCTGGACCCTAGGACCGGTTCATGGAGCATGTAACCTGGCTTTACCGTGCCAACCACATGCTGAGATGGGGCAGCTTGGCCAATTAATTAGGTGTATCCCCGGCGTAGTATGGGTGTTTTGGATGGTGCGGGGAATAGGTGTCAGCTGGACTACCATATGAACCAAAAGGCTCAAGAGGGGGCCACTGCAGCGGGGTTGGAGCCTCTTGTATGCTGTTAGGGGTGAAACCTCAGTGGGCCCACACTTGTCGGGAATCCCTTTGTAAAGGCTTCGTAGTGATCTCCTGGCTACACACCTGGGAAGTGTGAATGTGGTTCACGGCCACTGGCATAATGGAGGTTCTTTTAGTCCACCCGGCAACGGGGGATGAAATCACTACATGTGGGTACAGTGGTGCAAACTCCGCAGAGTCAAAACTGTCATGACAGCCGTGCTCACGGTCAAGAGCGGCTTGGACTTATTCATGATTAGAGGATGATGGCTTTTGAAGTTGCGGGTGTTAAGCGGGGAGCTTAACATTGGAAATGATGTTATGGTTATTTGATTATGATGATGGGATGGGAAATTGGGACCATTTCACCTGTGTAGTAATGTAGGTGCTTAATAAGCTAAGGTGATAGGTATTAATTGCGTAGTGCTTTAACCATGAGTTCAACCTCCCCTTGTTCTAGCCATGCATGACATAACTTTCCCACACTTGCTGAGTACCATCGGTACTCAACCTTGCATATTTGTTGGTTTATATTGCTGCTCAGGTCAAGATAATGAAGTGGTGTTTAATGGTCAAGACTTTGGACCCGAAGAAGGTTTCTAGGTTCATGGAGTCCCCCCGGGCAACGCCTGTAATGGAGCCCACAAGAATAATATTCTGCTGCTAGTTTATTTATTTGTGATGAACTTATTATCGTCCATCAGGACATATGCTTTGTAAGACTTATTTATATTCGACACCTGGCTTGTAATAAATGATGCTTCACTATTTATCATCACATGTATGAGAAAATGATCCTGGCATACATGTGATATTCACTCGGTTGTTCTTCGGAGAAACCGGGTGTGACAGAAGTGGTATCAGAGCAAAGGTTGCCCGTAGAAACGTGGATCTAGGTAGCAATGGACATATTTAAGGGCCCTATTTTCTTAAAAACTATTTTACAAGGTGTGTGTTGAAAAGTGTTATTTAATGGAGTCACTTTCTTCATCTTACCCCAACTTTCATTCAAAATAGGATTTTTGTTTAAAAGTTTATCTAACCTAGTTTAAATGCTTTTTGTTTTAGATGGTTCGCATGATTCGCACCGCTCGCAAGTCCACAGGAGGGAGAGTTCCCATAGTTGCCCTTGCCCAAAGAGAGGAGAGCCGTCCGGTGACGTACCTTTCCTACGGATTGGCAGTAGGAGGCTTGTTGCGCCGTCTTCGACGTATGCTCCAAGCCGCCGGCAATACGGGCAAGCTAATCATACATTATAGCTCCTCCAGGACCATCCGTGAGAAGAGGGAAGAATGGAGTTCAGAGATGAGGATTATCCACGAAAATCAGCTGCTCAAGATCCACCGCTCTCCAGCTTGTCGAGCGACACAGGTCGATGCGGAGAAGGATGTCACCTGGGAGGCCATCACCTGCCTGAGTCACATCTATCGTCGACCCCTGGACAGAACTGAGTACATGTACGTCCTCCAGCGCGAGAGCGGTACAACGGAGTACAAGTACCCACCAGTTCAGCAGGGGACTTCCCATGAGCACATGGATCTGTGCTTGGAGGATGCTGCTATGCTTAGCACTCGACTGCAGGAGTGTCAGCAGGAGCTTCAGGATGTTCGTGACACCCTGAAGGAAACCGAGGCGTTGCTTCGAGCCTGCTTGAGGGCGAGAGAAAAAGGAGATGGGAATGAACTGTGTGTCGCCGTGAATGATACATGGACTCCTGACTCCCCAGATCGCCGGGCGATCAGGCGTCGTCGCACTTCTCCACCAGCAGCCTCCCCACCCAAAGCAGAGTCAGAAGGAAGCCGCAATAATGAGGAAGATCCCGAGGAGCCAGCTCAGGAATCCGAGTAGTGTAGAGTCTTTCCCTCAGTTAGCAAGATGTCGAATAGTCGAGTCGTTACCTTAGTAAATGGTGTGTTAATGCTTGGTGTGTGTGTGTGATGTGAGTTGTGGAAGCCATGAGCAATTGTCCACAACCTCGTCTTCAGAATATTTTGCTTTGGTGTGTGAACCCACATGAAATAATAGTGCATTTATTTTTGTGATACATGAACCCCCAGAAAGTATAACAAAGCCTCAACACTTCAAAGTAAAAACAAGTGAAAGTAGTAAGATGATACGTAATGCTTTAAATTAACATTTGGTTGATCATGCTAGATGGCCGGAAGAGGAAAGGGTTGTGCTGCCAACCCCGCCAACAACAACGATGAGGCCTGCAACCCTCATCTTTCTGGGAGCCAAGACAGGAGTGGACGCCGTGAGGGAGTTGATCCCATCCACCAAATGCTTGAAAATCAAAATCAGCTCATCCAGAACCTGACTCAAGTGGTGGCCAACTTGCATCAAGTTCCACCTCCACAAGTTGCACCACGCCAACCAAGGTTGAGTGAGTTTCTAGGAACTCAACCTCCAAAGTTTGCAAGTGCTGCTGAACCTTTGGAGGCAGATGATTGGCTAAAGACCATTGAGAGCAAGATGAGGATCATACAGTGCCAACGGTATGAGAGGGTGCTGTTTGCCTCTCATCAATTGCATGGACCTGCTGCTGATTGGTGGACTGCCTACGTGGCCGCCCATCATGACCCTGAGAACATCACTTGGGAAGAGTTCAAGCGTAGCTTCCGCAACCATTATATACCAAGGGGTGAACTCAAAAACAAGAGGAAGGAGTTCTTGGGGTTGCAGCAAGGTAACATGACTGTGAGGGAGTACCTCACTAAATTTACTCAACTCTCCCGTTATGCCCCACGGGACATAGAGACTGATGAGCAGAAACAGGATTGTTTCATGGAAGGACTTACCGCAGAAATGCAGTGTGCAATGTCCTCCAATGAGTATGAAAGCTTCCAAAAGATGGTGGACAGAGCGTTTGTGGTAGAAAGGAAGCTGAAGGCCATGGAAAATGAGAACAAGAGGAAGGCCGGGTGGTCACATCAAGCCTCGAGCAGCAACACCCGCCCACGTCTGATGCAGCATCCCGTCGGGCAGACGAACCGTGCTGCGGTACCCTACTCAGCACCACGAGGTTACAACCCGAACTACAGGCCTCCGGCAGCACCAATACAGCCACAATGTCAGTTCGTACAGCAGCCTCGCCCTACATATCAACCTCGACCAGCCGTACAAGGACCCCCAAACCAACCCCAGGACAATAAAGGCCAGGCACCTAAGGTTGGGGTGCAATGTTTCAACTGTGGTGAAGTGGGGCACTACGCCCATAAGTGCCCAAAGAAGAAGCCCACGCAGTCACAACAGCAGAATGTAATGAGAGGACGGGTGAACCATAACACCATGGAGGAAGCGCAAGAGGCACCTGACGTGGTAGTTGGTAAGTTTCCTGCCAATTTACACATTGCAACCCTGTTGTTTGATTCTGGTGCTACCCACTCGTTCATTGCCCAAGGGTTTGTTAAGAAGCATGACCTAGCAACAACACAAATGAACCATATGCTAGCAGTAAACTCTCCAGGTGGAGAAATAAGGACAAGACAAGTGTGTCCCAAAGTGAACCTAGACATTAATGGGGTAGTATTTACTGCTAACCTCATAGTGATAGATTCACAAGGGATAGATATTATCTTGGGTATGGATTGGTTGACTAAACATAAAGGAATCATCCATTGTTCGACCAGAACGGTGGAACTAACTCACCCTAGTGGCACAAGAGTAAAGTTTATAACAATACAAGAGCCTAGGAGGGACATTAAATTAAATCAAGTTGAGGTGAAAGTGGAGGAGATCAGGACCATCAGGGAATATCCAGATGTTTTTCCGGAGGAGTTGCCAGGTATGCCTCCTGATCGTGAAGTGGAATTCACAATTGAGCTCGTGCCTGGAACATCCCCGATATACAAGAGACCTTATCGGATGGACTCCTAACAGCTGGGAGAACTCAAGGATCATTTGAGAGAACTGACAGAGAAGGGGTATATTCGTCCTACTTCCTCACCATGGGGAGCTCCAGTGATATTTGTTCCCAAGAAGGACGGAACCCAAAGGTTGTGCGTAGACTACCGTGCCTTGAATGAGGTAACCATCAAGAACAAGTACCCATTACCCCGCATTGAAGACTTGTTTGATCAGTTGAGGGGAGCTTGTGTGTTCTCGAAGATTGATCTCAAGTCGGGGTACCACCAACTTAACATAAGGCAAGCCGATATTCCAAAGACAACTTTCGTATCTCGCTACGGACTGTATGAATACACCGTCATGCCTTTCGGGCTAACTAACGCGCCGGCATACTTCATGTATCTCATGAACAAGGTATTCATGGAATATCTGGACAAATTTGTGGTGGTTTTCATAGATGACATTCTCGTTTTCTCCAAAGATGAAGAGGATCATGAGAAACATCTAAGTTTGGTGTTGCAGAAGCTGAGAGAACACCAACTATATGGCAAGTTGAGCAAGTGTGAGTTTTGGCTGAAGAGAGTTCCCTTCTTAGGACATATAATCTCGGAGGGAGGAATCTCCGTGGATCCCGCCAAAATCGAGGATATACAGAAGTGGAAGACCCCTGAAAATGTCGGGGAAGTTCGAAGCTTCTTGGGATTGGCAGGATACTATCGACGGTTTATAGTGGGATTCTCTAAGATCTCGAGGCCCCTCACCAAACTGTTGGAGAAGGGAATCACATTCACATGGACGCCGCAGTGCGAGACGAGTTTTCAGGAGTTAAAGAAAAGATTGACAACAGCCCCAGTGCTAGTTATGCTAGATATGCAGAAGAACTTTACGGTGTACTGCGATGCCTCTGGAAACGAGTTGGGATGTGTTCTCATGCAAGAAGGGCATGTCGTGGCTTATGCATCCCGGCAGCTCCGGAAGCACGAGAAGAACTATCCTATACATGACCTAGAGCTAGCCGCAGTGGTACACGCGTTGAAAATTTGGCTGCACTACTTGATGGGGAAGAGGACAGAGATATATACGGATCATAAGAGTTTAAAGTACATTTTCACACAGCCAGATCTCAACCTTAGACAAATGAGATGGTTAGAGCTAATCAATGACTTTGATGTGGGCATCATCTATCATCCTGGGAAAGCAAATGTCGTGGCAGATGCTTTAAGTCGGAAAGTGCAGGTCAATAAGTTGAGCTTGAAGGACATGCCTGCAGAATTGAAGGACGAGGTTATAAGGCTCAATCTACGCCTTGTGAATAGTGGTGAAACCATCGCCATGGAAGTGGACTCCACACTAGAGCAAGAAATACGTGAGGGTCAAAAGAATGACGAGAAGATAAAAGAAATCAGGCAAGAAAATAAAGCCCCTAGTTTCAGAGAGGATGAACAGGGAACGGTGTGGCACGGGAAAAGAATCTGTGTGCCGGAAGTAAAGAAGATCCGTGAATTGATTTTGAAGGAGGCTCACAATTCTGACTATTCCATTCATCCTAGGAGTACGAAGATGTACCAGGACCTCAAGAGCAGGTATTGGTGGTATGGCATGAAGCAAGATGTCGCGGACATGTTGCCCTATGTGACCCATGTCAGTTGGTGAAAGCAGAACATCAACGACCCGCGGGATTATTGCAACCACTCAAAGTGCCTGAATGGAAATGGGAAGAAATCGGTATGGATTTCATAGGGGGACTGCCTAGGACCCAATCAGGATATGATTCGATATGGGTCATCATCGACAGGCTAACCAAGGTAGCTCATTTCATCCCCATGAAAGAAAGCTATAGCGGATCCAAATTGGCGGAGTTGTACATGTCAAGGATCGTGTGTTACCATGGGGTGCCAAAGAAGATAGTGTCGGATCGAGGGACACAATTCACCTCAAGGTTCTGGCAGAAGTTGCATGAAACCATGGGAACCCATCTGAATTGTAGCTCTGCCTATCATCCCCAAACTGACGGGCAGACGGAAAGAACCAATCAGATTCTTGAGGATATGCTGAGAGCGTGTGCACTCAAAAACAATCGGAGTTGGGATAAGAACTTACCGTATGCGGAGTTCTCGTATAACAACAGCTATCAGGCTAGTATGAAGATGTCACCGTTTGAAGCTTTGTACGGGAGGAAGTGCAGAACTCCCCTATTTTGGAACCAAACAGGGAAAAGTAAAGTGTTTGGTCCCGAAGTACTACAAGAAGCCAAGGCGAAAGTGAGGGAAATTCACAACAACTTGAGGATGGCACAGACACGACAAAAGAGCTATGCCGATGTACAGAGAAGAGAGCTCATTTTCAACGTGGGAGACTATGTCTATCTCAAGGTGTCCCCTATCCGAGGACTTCGTCGGTTCAAGGTGAAAGGGAAGTTGTCACCTCGATACATCGGACCCTTTCAAGTTCTGGAGAGGAAAGGCGAAGTGGCGTATCAACTAGAATTACCGGCTCGCCTATCGGATGTGCACGATGTATTCCATGTGTCACAGCTCAAGAAATGTCTGAGGACGCCTGAAGAGGTGTTACCCATGAATGAGGTTGACGTAGCTGAGGATTTGTCTTATGCCGAGCAACCATCCAAGATTTTGAAAACAATGGAACGCCTCACAAGAAATAAAAGAATCCGGATGTGTAAGGTGCAGTGGAAGCATCACTCAGAAGAGGAAGCCACCTGGGAGCAAGAAGATGAGCTTAAGGCACAATTTCCTGAGTTGTTTTCTTAGAAACACCAATCTCGAGGACGAGATTTCTTTAAAGGGAGGTAGAGCTGTAACACCCCAAAATCCTGTCAAGAGGGGAATTTAAAAATTTTTGGATGTGTTGCATGTGTTGCAAAAATTCAAATTCAAACTGGAATTCAAATTAAACTCAAAACAGAAATGAAAAGAAAAAGAAAAAGAAAAAAACAAATCTTCCCGGGCAGTGGGCCGAAACCCACCAGCCGGCCCACCCAACCCCCACGCCAGCCCGCTGCCGCGCGCCTGCGCCCCCTCTCGCAGACAGGTGGGACCCACCTGTCATCCCTAACCCCTGATCGTCCGAAACCCGGACTGTCCCCCCCCCCCCCCCCCCCCCCCCGCGCGCGATCTCAACCAACCGGATTTCTGCCGAATTCTGGTTCCGGAGGACTCCGACTCGATCTAAACTAACACGCCGCCCTCCCTCGTCTATAAAAACCCCTGCATCGTCCCGTTTTTCCCCCACGATCCGCCGTTTTTCTCTCCGGTGAGAACCCGAGCTTCTTCGGCGAATTCTGCTCGATCTACGTTCGGGAATTCTGATCTAACTCGCTGGTCTTGATCCACCGCCTCCGGGGAACCTCGCAGGTGCAGAAAACTCGGTGGTTTGCGGTTCAAACACAGCGCCGATGAGCCTCGCCGTGAATTCACCTCGGACCTCGTCGCCGATCGCTTTGCAGGACCTCCGAGCTCAAGAAAACCCCCGAGGTGAGATCCCCGACCTCCCCTCCACCGATCTATGCCATAAAATCACAGTTTTAGGAAGAATTGACGAAGATCCAAAACTCTCCGGCGAGATCGCCGCCTCCCGCCTCCGTGCGCCGCCGGGCAGCGCCGCCCGCGCTCGATCAGAGCTACGTGGCCACTTGTGCGCCGTCTATTTTAAATCGCACGGTAGAGTTTAAATCCCCGCGTACCGGTTCGATGTTATAATCTCGGCCGTCTGTTTTAAATCGAACGGTCCACGTCAGCCCCGCATTATAAAGGCTGGAATTCTTACGCGCTACCCCCTGGGGTTCTCGGAAAAAACGAGCTAGCCCCGGAAACTTCTGATCTAGCCCCTGGAACTTCAGAAAATCATGTAAATTCATTTAAAAATCAGTTTTAGCCCCTGTACTTAATAAAAATTAGGAAAACCCCTCTGTTATGTGTAGTTAGATCCCTCGAAATTCTTAAAATAATATAGTAGGCCCTGTAGTGGGGTGAGTTTACCTTTTTAACCCTATGTGATATTAAATTTAGGAATTTGAATATATCTTTAGTATTTAAAATTTAAAAGATGGGACAAACACATTGTAAATTCAAATTAAAAACTTTCCTAGTATTTGGAAAACTTTGGAGTGAGATAAAAATAGATTTTTGGCTGAAATGAATCTGTTTAATTGATTATTCACATTTATTAGTAATAGGGACACATTTTTAAGTAGAGAATAATTCTGAAAATTAGTAAAATAAATGTAAAATAGGTCACATCAGAGGAGAAGTTCAAAATATATTATTTAATATTTTAGACCCAAAACCAATTCTGTTTAGATGAGGTGTCTTACTATTTTCATAATAAAGCTCACATTTAGGCATAGGAAATAAATCTGAAAATATAGCAAACTAGGTATGAATAACTAGAAAATGATAAATGAAATTTCCAAAATCCAAAGAATTCAGTTTAGGGTTGGTAGAAGGTCTGAAGACACATATGGAGTAGGAAAATACCTTTCATGCATACTTGGTAGCTAAAAGGTGTAGTAATTGAATATAAGGAATTTATTTAAATTGGAAACTCATATATATAGTATGCAGACATAAATGTGAATACAAAAGTAGAAATCATATACACATGTTTAAAAGTGCATGTAAGCCTAAAACCAACACACATAGAGTAACCACAACACATAGAATTGTCAATGGCTTTCATAAATGTGAATGTGTGGTTTGTATGAAGTGGAAGTGTGAACTATGTCTTATGACTTGTTGTCTTCTTTTGTTATGTGGGATGGTATGAGTAGAACCTGCTCCAGAGCAAGTTCTTCCTTTCCAAGATCAGGACTACCCATTCCAAGAGCAGCAGGAAGGAGGCAAGTGTCCTTGACCACTTTGATCCTATGCTAGGATGTGTAGATAGAATTATTTGCATTGTCAATTGAAATATGAAACCCATGCTAGGAAGTTTCCCTAGAATTGCATTACCGTGTTTCCTTGTAGCTTGGGTAGGGATTTATTTTATCATGTCATTTATTCATATGCTTATGCTTAGCCATGCTTAGAAAGTGATAATTAGGATATGAGATCATCAATTTATTTACCTTACTCTTGAATGAGATATTATGAGTTATGTAGAGGTAGGGATCGAGGCAAGTTGGATGATTTGGTTGGTACTGGGTGCACGAGACTCGGGTTTGTGTTTAGTACTTGCCTGGATCCTAAGGACCGGTTCATGGAGCATGTAACCTGGCTTTACCGTGCCAACCACATGCTGAGATGGGGCAGCTTGGCCAATTAATTAGGTGTATCCCCGGCGTAGTATGGGTGTTTTAGATGGTGCGGGGAATAGGTGTCAGCTGGACTACCATATGAACCGCAAGGCTCAAGAGGGGGCCACTGCAGCGGGGTTGGAGCCTCTTGTATGCTGTTAGGGGTGAATACCTTTGTAAAGGCTTCGTAGCGATCTCCTGGCTACACACCTGGGATGTGTGAATGTGGTTCGCGGCCACTGGCATAATGGAGGTTCTTTTAGTCCACCCGGCAACGGGGGATGAAATCACTACATGTGGGTACAGTGGTGCAAACTCTGCAGAGTCAAAACTGTCATGACAGCCGTGCTCAAGGTCAAGAGCGGCTTGGACTTATTCATGATTAGAGGATGATGGCTTTGGAAGTTGTGGGTGTTAAGCGGGGAGTTTAACATTGGAAATGATGTTATGGTTATTTGATTATGATGATGCGATGGGAAATTGGGACCATTTCACCTGTGTAGTAATGTAGGTGCTTAATAAGCTAAGGTGATAGGTATTAATTGCGTAGTGCTTTAACCATGAGTTCAACCTCCCCTTGTTCTAGCCATGCATGACATAACTTTCCCACACTTGCTGAGTACCATCGGTACTCAACCTTGCATATTTGTTGGTTTATATTGCTGCTCAGGTCAAGATAATGAAGTGGTGTTTAATGATCAAGACTTTAGACCCGAAGAAGGTTTCTAGGTTCATGGAGTCCCCCCGCGCAACGCCTGTAATGGAGCCCACAAGAATAATATTCCGCTGCTAGTTTATTTATTTGTGATGAACTTATTATCGTCCATCGGGACATACGCTTTGTAAGACTTATTTATATTCGACACCTGGCTTGTAATAAATGATGCTTCACTATTCGTCATCACATGTATGAGAAAATGATCCTGGCATACATGTGATATTCACTCGGTTGTTCTTCGGAGAAACCGGGTGTGACATTCATTCTTAGATGCCATAAAATAAACCCAAGAATATCTGGAATAATCATCAACAATCACAAGCACATACCATTTACCTCCGAAGGATTGAACACGTGCCGGACCTAGTGTGTCAAGATGTAAAAGTTGTCCTGGTTCAGCTGTCATGGTCATTGTGAAAGGAGCATGTGAACCTGCAACAAACTTAGCATGTCTACAAGAAGAGCACACAATATCATTGTCCTTTTTAAGCTTTGGCAGCCCACGTATGGGATTGAGAGCACTAAAACGAGTGAGATGATCAAAGCCTATGTGACCAAGTCTACAATGCCAAAAGTATAGATCCTTTGTATCATTAGCAACTAGACACCGATGCTTAGAAGTTGACAAATCAAAATCAGCTTTAAAAACTCTTCCAAACCTAGACATGTTAAACAAAAGCTCACCTTTTGAATCTACAACCTTGCAGCAATTTTTAGCAAAGCTAACCTCTAGATTTTCATCTAGCAATTGTGAAACCGAAAGCAAGTTGTATTTCAAATTTTTAACAAGTGCCACATCTTTCAAAGTGTAGAGATTGTTTACTCTAACCGAACCTTTAGCAATTACGGGAGTAGAAGAGTTATCGGCGAAAGTAACATTTTCTACACGTGACACAAAAGAGAGAGAGGAGAACCATTCTTTGTTACCGGTCATGTGGCGTGAGCAACCTGAATCCACAATCCAAATGTTCTCCTTCCTCAAACGTGAAACCTACACAGCAGCACAATACGTCGATGACTCAATACTGGGGTTAGTTAAAAGACTTTTAGGAATCCAGTACTGTGTCACACGATGTCCAGGAGGAATAACACGCGAAAGCTGAGAGGGTACAGCAGGTTTATGAGCCAAACATCGAAATTTTTTGTTCCCAACTACTGACTTAGAAGATGTGTTATATGTAGCACAAAAAACAGTAGGTCCGGGAGCAAGTTTTTGACTCATTACAGCAGGTTGCAAGCTCCGAACATTCGGTCTAGCAGATTTTGCTTGGTTGATGTGATCTAGCAAGTATTCTTTGTTTCTTATTGTGTTTAGCTAGTCTATAACAAAAATCCATGACATGACCATCTCTACCACAATAGGTACAATGAAAAACAACCTTATTATCATGTCTAGATGAGCAAGCAACACGTTTATTAGAACCCGAATGGGACAGTACTCCTGCAGATTTAAAAATCACCTCTTTTTGTCTAGGAGCTGTTTGGATCAAACCGCTTCCTAATGACTTTACAACTTTAGGTGGGTGTGCCTTAGCATGAGCATGAGAATTAAAACCTAAACCAGTTTTATCATTACAAGACTTGGAAGAATTCAGCAGCAAGTTTATGTTCTTATTTGCATTAGAAAACCGATCTAGTGTCCTATGCATGTCATCAAGTTTATTGGACAGATCAAAGCAGTTTTCAGATGAAGTTTTTCCTTTTAGTTTGCAATTTGAACAATATTTAACTTCATGCACACGTAAAGCATTGTTTAAAATAGAAATCTCATTCATAGCATCATTTAGTTTCTTATTCAGATCATCACATGAAGAACAGTGCAAATCAATTGTAGAACAACAAGCATCTTTCAAATTTTTTTCATTAAGTGCAGCAAGCTCTTTGTTCTTTTCAATTTCAAGTTCAAGTTTATCAAGTGTAGATGCGTGTGCACTTCTTAAAGAGGATAATTGTTCATAAATCAAATCACATGAGGAACAAGAATCATCACTAGGAATCAAAGTTTTTAAACGATTAATTTCAGATTCTAGTGATTCAATTTTAACAGCATTGTTCATAAGCTTTTTATCCTTTTTTTTTAATATAACAGTGGCACGAGAAATAGCATCACACATTTCTTCGCAAGTGGGACATACTCTTCATTGTCGCTGTTGTGTTCTGCCTCCTCGGAGCTTGAACTTGACTTGCTCGCCATGCAGCACATATTTGCCATAGCTTCTTCATCTTCATCACTACCGGTGTCCATCTCACTTGAGCTGAAATCTTGAAGTGCAAAGATCATACTATGCACTATGTTGCGCATTGATAAATCTTTCTTCTTCTTATTCTTTGCAAATGATTTCTTCGGCCTTGTTTGTTTGTCCTCACGTGAAGTCGGACCTGAAAGGTTAGGGCACTCCGTACGAAAATGTCCTGTCTTACCACATTCAAAATGTCGTTGAGGTCCGGAGCTTCCTCTCCTTCTAGTTCTCACATTTTGCAATGCTTTTGAGAACCGAGTAGAGATGAGTGCAAGCTCCTTCTCTAGAAACTTTTCAATCTGTTCAAAGGTTAGAGAGGACAGCAAAGAGAGTGCACCACTAGATGATGATTGACTAGAACTAGACATGTCACGTTGCGAAACAAATGCAATAGACTTGTTGGGGTTTTTACGTGAGATGATGTCAATTTCATGAGTTTTCAATTTAGAATAAAGCACGTCTAAAGTAAGAGAACTCATGACATTAGATTCACGAATAGATGTAACTTTCATCTCCCAAATTGACATATCTAATGCTCCTAACAATTGTCTAGCATTTTCAGCATCTGAAAAGTTAACATTGACACTACGCAAGTTGCTGAGAATTTTATTAAAGCGAGCAAAAAGGTCGTCAATTGACTCACCGGGTTGCATCTCAAAACGCATGTATTCTTTCTTGAACATATCTTGCCTTACCTCCTTGATCATATTAGATCCTTCATGGTAGTCACAAAGAGCTTTCCAAACATCATATGCAGATCGGAGGTGTGCAACACGGTCGAAGTCGCTTTGAGTCAATCCTTGGATGATCAAGTTGCGAGCCTTGTTGTTGTTGTCAACATCTCTCATGTTCGCAGCCGTAACTTGATCGTTGGGTGGTACATCGAAGTTCCGGTAGACCTTTTCCCATATGGCGAAGCCTTGCGCCTGTATGCAGGCCTCCATCCGCGCCTTCCAAACCTGAAAATCGATGCCATTGAACACACAAGGTTTTGCGGAGTACTTCTCTATAATGGTTAGTCAAAACATGTGCAAATCACAAAGATTAGAGAACCTTGGCTCTGATACCAATTGTAGGATCGTAGAGCACGTGAAAAGCTACCAGAGGGTGGGTGAATGGTAGAATAAAACTTTTCGCAGCGGAAACAACAAAAAACCCTCAGCAAAAATCAATCAGTTAAAGAAACCGTGTCTGCAAGTGTTTTCAAACGTGTTCAACCGTGACAAATCAAGTAGAGAGGTAGATAATCAAGTCACGGATCTAATGCAACAAGAATCACTTGAAAACACGAAGTAAAACTTGAGATACGATCAAAACATTAAACGAAGATCAATCTGTTCTACCCGATATAAAACAGATCTGCAACGTTGCAAAGAAACTCGTGTCTCTCAAAAACTACAGATCCGAAGCTCGTGAAAATTTAGCAGATGATAGATAATTGAGTTGTGAAGACAACCCATAAAGAATCACGTCAATCGGATCTGTAAAACTCGAGTTATGAATGAAACACCGAAGCAACGTCGGTCTGTCCAGAAACTCGGCGAGAAAGACTTGACGAAAAACAAGTCGGACGAACAAGGCACAAAAGCTCCTCGAAACTATGAACTTTATTCAATAGAAACACAAGAGGAACAGCCCAAAGTTCTCTACACACGAGAGCTCTGGCCTCACTTGCTTTTATAGCCAGCCCTCAGGCTAAACAATCCAATCTAGGACTCCTACTCCTAATTGGACTCGTATCCTAACTTACCATAACTGCTCAGGACTCTCCTATTCGCAGATAGAAGCAATCGTGAGACTTCCAAACACCTTAGGAACGTCCTAAACATTCCTAAAACAACTCAACTTCGTGCCTAGCACGAAATCCTATCATAACCAACTCAAATCTTCCATCTTTGAGCCATATCCGACTCAGCCTCAGCCTGAGTACGCAATCCAGCCGGTTGGACCTTTCCGACCAATTCTTTACGTCCACTTCTCTTTATCACACCTTGGAACAATGTTGCCACGTCCATGCACTCCTTGCACACGTGCAAACACCTTCCAACGACGTACACGCAACCTTCATATGCACTGCCCTTGATCCAAACATGCTGCGTGACCTCCCGATCAACTCAACCACAGCTCCTCCCGAACTTGGTTGTTGGAACCTCATCTCCTCCCTGAGACTAGTCCAAGGATCCCGTCACCAGCCATGTCTTGAACTCAAGCAACACCTGCACATGAATAAACAACCAATTCTTCCGAGCACAAGTCCTCGACTTGACTCACGTTGGTTCGAAAACCACAACACCTTACATGAGCACGTCACATAAGCATGTTGCAAACCATATCAAATGATAACAGCCATAACCACCAAAACATACCAAAAACTTAGCAAATTAATACTAAGCAAACCTTACCATAAAGCAAGTTTGAAACATTGCGAGTTAAAAGCAAAAACAAGACGCTGCAGTTCTACGAGTTGAACTTCACGGGAGCTCCCTAAAAACAAGCTCCGGACCTCACAGAAGCTCTCCGGACCTTGCAGGAGGCCCTCCGGACCTTGCGTCGGACCTTGCCAACACTTGGCGGACCTAACAAAGAACTTGTCGGACCTTGCCACAGAAGAATGTTTTGGCAATATTCAAAACTTTGAGTGTTAATGCTAACTTTTATCCTAATTGCCAATGTATTCAGCACACATAGGTCTCACAATCTCCCCCTTGATGAATGCATTGGCAACACCAATTAAAATCCAAAAATTAGCTTATAAAAAGTTTTGAAAAGCTTTGAAAACTCATTTCTCCCCCTTTATTAATTTCTCCCCATTTTTTAAAATCAGAGAAGGAAGAAAGTGTATAACATATTCAAAGTGTAAAAAAATCTCTCCTTATACATATTTCTCCCCCTTTGACAATGTATTCAGCAAGGTTCAAAAGAGAAATTTTTAAATGTTATGAGCATATTATAACATATACATACAAAACAAAGCTCATCCAAGTCATACTATCAAGTTACTTACACTATTACATCAATGAGATACATAAAGTAGTGTAAGCATGCTAGAGATCAAATGTATTTTTCAGTTTAAGCAAGTCATGATCTCCCTTACTCAACTATTTCAAAACCTGAAAACATGACACTTGTTGCTGCATTTTTATTATTCATAATCATTTAAGGCACAAAGTTGATCATATGATATTTGCAAGAGATTATATGCCGCATCAGCCTTATTCTAATCAACCAAGCCAAGCCTATGTCATTTGACAATCAGAAGCTTAAGGACATGGTTTTAGTCATACACAATTCCTTCCAAGTTCATATCTTAGTGCAATGATAAGCAATCTCAAAAGAAGAAGTGTGATGCATGCATATTCTCTTGATCTTTTCTCAATTTTTTTATTTGAAAACTCAACATGTGAGCTGATCACTTGATTAATTTTTTATGATTAAAAGCACTTGTGAGTACGCAACAAGTTCAAAACAGCAAGAAAGTTCAATCATGACCAGATTTAGTGTAAGTAATTATTCCAATTACTAGTCATGGCAAAAACTACAAAATGTATAACATGAGTAATGTAGTAAGAACTTTCAGCCTGTAAAAGGAATCACAAAGTCATATATGTATGAAACACTATGCTCATATTATTTTAGTTTCAGATTCACACATAGACTTTCAAAGTTTCAAAAACTCCCCCTCAATTTAAGCCATGAGGATGCATAACCCCTATTTCACTACGAATGAAACAAAAACGAGTGAAATCCAAAGGTTTTGTAAAAATATCAGCCAATTGTTGTTCGGTATCGACATGGTGAAGCACAATGTTTCCTTTTTCAACATTATCACGAAGAAAGTGATACCTAATGTCAATGTGCTTAGTTCTAGAGTGTTTCACGGGGTTTTTAGCAATACAAATTGCACTAGTGTTATCACAAAACAGTGGAACACTATCTAAATCAACCCCATAGTTCTTAAGTGTTTGAATAATCCAAAGAATTTGTGAGCAAGCGCTAGCCGCAGCTACATATTCAGATTCGGCCGTGGATTGTGCAACTGAACTTTGTTTTCTAGAGGACCAAGCAACAAGTGAACTACCAAGAAAATGACAAGCACCCGAAGTACTTTTCCTATCAATCCAATAACTCCCAAAATCAGCATCCAAAAAAGCTTTCACAGAAACGGTTGAGGAAGAAGGAAGAAAAATGCCAAATTCTTGAGTTCCATGTAGGTACCTGAGAATCCTTTTGATGGCTTAGCGATGTGAAGCACGTGTAGAAGCTTGAAAACGTGCACAAATACATACGCTGAATTGTATGTCCGGTCTTGACGCCGTGAGATACAAAAGTGATCCAATCATACTTCTATATTCTTTTTCATCGACCGGGTCACCATCTTCGTCCAGTTCAAGTGTTGTTGCTGTTCCCATTGGTCTCTGAAGAGGCTTGCATTTGTCCATGTTGAAGCGCTTAAGAAGGTCCTTTGTATACTTAGTTTGATGCACAAAAGTTCCTTCTTTTGTTTGCTTGATTTGCAGCCCCAAAAAGTAAGTGAGTTCTCCCATCATACTCATCTCAAATTATGAACTCATCATAGCTGAAAACTTGGACACGAGATCATGAGAAGCACAACCAAAGATAATATCATCCACATACACTTGAACGAATAATGAGTCATTGCCATGCTTAAGTACAAAAAGAGTTTTATCAACCTTGCCCATGGTAAACCCCTTTTCAAGTAAGAATGTTTTTAACCTATCATACCATGCTCTAGGGGCTTGTTTTAGACCGTACAAGGCTTTGGACAGTTTGTAAACATGATTAGGAAAATTTGGATTTTCAAAACCCGGTGGCTGCTTAACATAAACCTCCTCCTCTATGTAGCCATTAAGAAAAGCACTTTTAACATCCATTAGATATAACTTGAAACCTTTAGATGCAGCAAATGCTAATAAAATTCTTATAGCTTCTAATCTAGCAACAGGAGCAAATGTTTCATCAAAATCTAGACCTTCAATTTGAGTGAAACTTTGAGCAACCAACCTAGCTTTATTCCTAACCACAACCCCATCCTCACTTTGCTTATTTTTAAATACCCATTTAGTTCCAATTAATGTGTGACCTTGAGGTGGAGGTACAAGTTTCCAAACATTATTTCTTTCAAAATTTTCTAACTCTTCTTGCATGGCATTAATCCAAGATTCATTAGTGAGTGCGTGTGATATATCCTTGGGTTCAAAAGAAGCAACAAAAGCGGAATGAGTATGAGAGTTTGGATCGCAAAACCTAGACCGAGTGACTCGTTCATGCAAGCTTCAAATGATTTGTTGTGGAGGATGACTTTTGAGTACTCGGAGGGGAGTAGACACTTCACAAGCACCTTCTTCTTCATGTTCGGACCTTTGATTAGGAGAGCTTGTTGATTGAGGAAGGTCCGAACCAGCAGTAGTGACTGTTGGTGCTGGTTGTGGTGCAAAATCAGCAGCTTGATCGTTATTTACTTCCGAGTCTTTGGGCAGCAGCACCACTTCTTCATCTTCTTCAATAAAAATACTCTCCCCCTGCGGATATGGATCCGGACCTGCAATATCGAAGCTAGTACTTGGGCTAGCTTCATCAAAAGAAACCTCGTAAGTCTCCACAATTTTGTTAGTGTCAAGTAAAAGAACACGGTAGCCTCTAGTATGAGATGGATAACTAAGAAACATGCCATCAACAGATCTAGCTTCAAATTTATCAAGATTACCATGTTGCTTAACAAAGCATTTGCAACCAAAAACCCTAAAGTGTGTAACACTAGGCCTATGTCCAAACCGGAGCTCATATGGGGGTTTTCCAAGCTTAGCACGCAAGAAAACACGACTTGAGACATAACAAGCGGTTGCAATTGCATCAGCCCAAAATTTCCTAGGAGTTTGATATTCATCAAGCATAGTCCTAGCCATCTCAACTAAGGTCCTGTTCTTTTGTAACACCCCAAAATCCTGTAAAGAGGGGAATTTAAAAATTTTTGGACGTGTTGCATGTGTTGCAAAAATTCAAATTCAAACTGGAATTCAAATTAAACTCAAAACAGAAATGAAAAAGAAAAAGAAAAAGAAAAAAACAAACCTTCCCGGCCAGTGGGCCGAAACCCACCAGCCGGCCCACCCAACCCCCGCGCCAGCCCGCTGCCGCGCGCCCGCGCCCCCTCTCGCAGACAGGCGGGACCCACCTATCATTCCTAACCCCCGATCGTCCGAAACCTGGACTGTCCCCGCGCGCCCGATCTTAACCGACCGGATTCCCGCCCGAATTCTGGTTCCGGAGGACTCCTACTCTATCTAAACCACCCCGCCGCCCTCCCCCGTCTATAAAAACCCCGGCATCATCCCGTTTTTCCCCACGATCCGCCGTTTTCCTCTCCGGTGAGAACCCGAGCTTCTCCGTCGAATTGTGCTCGATCTACGCTCGGGAATTCTGATCTAACTCGCTGGTCTTGATCCACCGCCTCCGGGGAACCTCGCAGGTGCAGAAAACTCGGTGGTTTGCGGTTCAAACACAGCGCCGACGAGCCTCGCCATGAATTCACCTCGGACCTCGTCGCCGATCGTTTTCCAGGACCTCCGAGCTCAAGAAAACCCCCGAGGTGAGATCCCCGACCTCCCCTCTACCGATCTATGCCATAAAATCACAGTTTTAGGAAGAATTGACGAAGATCCAAAACTCTCCGGCGAGATCGCCGCCTCCCGCCGCCGTGCGCCGCCGGCCAGCGCCGCCCGCGCTCGATCAGAGCGACGTGGCCGCTTGTGCGCCGTCTATTTTAAATCGCACGGGAGTTTAAATCCCCGCGTACCGGTTCGATGTTATAATCTCAGCCGTCTGTTTTAAATCGGACGGTCCACGTCAGCCCCGCGTTATAAAGGCCGGAATTCTTACGTGCTACCCCTGGGGTTCTCGGAAAATAAGAGCTAGCCCCGGAAACTTCTGATCTAGCCCCTGGAACTTCAGAAAATCATGTAAATTCATTTAAAAATCAGTTTTAGCCCCTGGACTTAATAAAAATTAGGAAAAACCCCTCTGTTATGTGTAGTTAGCCCCCTGGAAATTCTTAAAATAATATAATAGACCCGGTAGTGGGGTGAGTTTACCTTTTTAACCCTATGTGATATTAAATTTAGGAATTTGACTATGTGTTTAGTATTTAAAATTTAAAAGATGGGACAAACACATTGCAAATTCAAATTTAAAAACTTTCCTAGTACTTGGAAAACTTTGGAGTGAGATAAAAATAGATTTTTGGCTAAAATGAATCTGTTTAATTGATTATTCACATTTATTAGTTATAGGGACATAATTCTGAAAATTAGTAAAATAAATGTAAAATAGTTCACATCAGAGGAGAAGTTCAAAAATATATTATTATATATTTTAGACCCAAAACCTATTCTGTTTAGATGAGGTGTCTTACTATTTTTATAAATAAAGTTCACATTTGGGCATAGGAAATAAATCTGAAAATATAGCAAACTAGGTATGAATAACTAGAAAATGATAAATGAAGTTTCCGAAATCCAAAGAATTCAGTTTAGCGTTGGTAGAAGGACTGAAGACACATATGGAGTAGGAAAATACCTTTCATGCATACTTGGTAGCTAAAAGGTGTAGTAATTGAATATATGGAATTTATTTAAATTGGAAACTCATATATATAGTATGCAAACATAAATGTGAATACAAAAGTAGAAATCATATACACATGTTTAAAAGTACATGTAAGCCAAAAATCAACATACATAGAGTAACCACAACACATAGAATTGTGAATGGCTTTCATAAATGTGAATGTGTGGTTTGTATGAAGTGGAAGTGTAAACTATGTATTATGACTTGTTGTTTTCTTTTGCTATGTGTGATGGTATGAGTAGAACCTGCTCTAGAGCAAGTTCTTCCTTTCCAAGATCAGGACTACCCATTCCAAGAGCAGCAGGAAGGACGCAAGTGTCCTTGACTACTTTGATCCTATGCTAGGATGTGTAGCTAGAATTATTTGCATTGTCAAATGAAAATATGAAACCCATGCTTGGATGTTTCCCTAGAATTGCATTACCTTGTTTCCTTGTAGTTTGGGTTGGGATTCATTTTATCATGTCATTTATTATTATGCATATGCTTAGCCATGCTTAGAATGGGATATTTGGGATATGAGATCTCCAGTTTATTTTACCATACTCTTGAATGAGATATTGTGAGTTGTGTAGAGGTAGGGATCAAGGCAAGTTGGATGTTTTGGTTGGTGCTGGGTGCACGAGACTCGGGTTTGTGTTTAGTACTTGCCTGGATCCTAAGGACCGGTTCATGGAGCATGTAACCTGGCTTTATCGTGCCAACCACATGCTGAGATGGGGCAGCTTGGCCAATTAATTAGGTGTATCCCCGGCGTAGTATGGGTGTGTTGGATGGTGCGGGGAATAGGTGTCAGCTGGACTACCATATGAACCGCAAGGCTCAAGAGGGGGCCACTGCAGCGTGGTTGGAGCCTCTTGTATGCTGTTAGGAGTGAAACCTCAGTGGGCCCACGCTCGTCGGGAATCCCTTTGTAAAGGCTTCGTAGTGATCTCCTGGCTACACACCTGGGAAGTGTGAATGTGGTTCGTGGCCACTGGCATAATGGTGGTTCTTTTAGTCCACCCGGCAACGGGGGATGAAATCACTACATGTGGGTACAATGGTGCAAACTCTGCAGAGTCAAAACTATCATGACAGCCGTGCTCACGGTCAAGAGCGGCTTGGACTTATTCATGATTAGAGGATGATGAATTTGGAAGTTGAGGATGTTAAGCGGGGAGCTTAACATTGGAAATGATATTATGGTTACTTGAGTTTTGATGATGGGTTGGGAGATTGGGACCATTTCACCTATGTAGTAATGTAGGTGCTCAATAAGCTAAGGTGATAGGTATTAATTGCGTAGTGCATTAACCCTGAGTTCAACCTCCCCTTGCTCTAGCCATGCATGACAAAATTTTCCCACACTTGCTGAGTACCATGGGTACTCAACCTTGCATATTTGTTGGTTTATATTGCTGCTCAGGTCAAGATAATGAAGTGGTGTTTAATGATCAAGACTTTGGACCCGAAGAAGGATTCTAGGTTCATGGAGTCCCCCGGGCAACGCCTGTGACGGAGCCCACAAGAATAATATTCCGCTGCTAGTTTATTTACTTGTGATGAACTTATTATTGTCCATCGAGACATTTTCTATGTAAGACTTATTTATATTCGACACCTGGCTTGTAATAAATGATGCTTCACTATTTGTCATCACATGTATGAGAAAATGATCCTGGCATACATGTGATATTCACTCAGTTATTCTTCGGATAAACCGGGTGTGACAGAAGTGGTATCAGAGCCAAGGTTGCCCGTAGGAACGTGGACCTAGGTAGAAATGGATGTATTTAAGGGCCTTATTTTCTTAAAAACTATTTTATAAGGTGTGTGTTGAAAAGTGTTATTTAATGGAGTCACTTTCTTCATATTTCTCCAACTTTCATTCAAAATAGGATTTTTGTTTAAAAGTTTATCTAACCTAAGTTTAAATGCTTTCTGTTTTAGATGGTTCGCATGATTCGCACCGCTCGCAAGTCCATAGGAGGGAGAGTTCCCGTAGTTGCCCTTGCCCAAAGAGAGGAGAGCTGTCCGGTGACGTACCTTTCCTACGGACTGGCAGTAGGAGGCTTGTTGCGCCGTCTTCGACGTATGCTCCAAGCCGCCGGCAATACGGGCAAGCTAATCATACACTATAGCTCCACCAGGACAATCCGTGAATAGAGGGAAGAATGGAGTTCAGAGATAAGGATTATCCACGAAAATCAGCTGCTCAAGATCCACCGCTCTCCAGCATGTCGAGCGACACAGGTCGATGCGGAGAAGGATGTTACCTGGGAGGCCATCACCTGCCAGAGTCACATCTATCGTCGACACCTGGACAGAACTGAGTACATGTATGTCCTCCAGCGCGAGAGTGGTACAACGGGGTATAAGTACCCGCCAGTGCAGCAAAGGACTTCCCATGAGCACATGGACTTGTGCTTGGAGGATGCTGCTATGCTTAGCACTCGACTGCAGGATTGTCAGCAGGAGCTTCAGGATGTTCATGACACCCTGAAGGAGACCGAGGCGTTGCTTCGAGCCTGCTTGAGGGCGAGAGAAAGAGGAGATGGGAATGAACTGTGTGTCACCGTGAATGATACATGGACTCCTGACTCCCCAGATCGCCGGGCGATCAGGCGTCATCGCACTTCTCCACCAGCAGCCTCCCCACCCAAAGCAGAGTCAGAAGGTAGACGCAATAATGAGGAAGATCCCGAGGAGCCAGCTCAGGAATCCGAGTAGTGTAGAGTCTTTCCCTCAGTTAGCAGGATGTCGAATAGTCGAGTCGTTACCTTAGTAAATGGTGTGTTAATGCTTGGTGTGTGTGTGACGTGAGTTGTGGAAGCCATGAGCAATTGTCCACAACCTCGTCTTCAGATTGTTTTGCTTTGATGTGTGAACCCACATGAAATAATAGTGCATTTATTTTTGTATGAGACATGAACCCTCAGAATGTATAACAAAGCCTCAACACTTCAAAGTAAAAAACGAGTGAAAGTAGTAAGATAATACGCAATGCCTTAAATTAACATTTGGTTGATCATGCTAGATGGCCGGAAGAGGAAAGGGTCGTGCTGCCAACCCCGCCAACAACAACGATGAGGCCTGCAACCCTCATCTTTCTGGGAGCCAAGACAGGGGTGGACGTCGTGAGGGAGTTGATCCCATCCACCAAATGCTTGAGAATCAAAATCAGCTCATCCAGAACCTGACTCAAGTAGTGGCCAACTTGCATCAAGTTCCACCTCCACAAGCTGCACCACGCCAACCAAGGTTGAGTGAGTTTCTAGGAACTCAACCTCCGAAGTTTGCAAGTGCTGCTGAACCTCTGGAGGCAGATGATTGGCTAAAGACCATTGAGAGCAAGATGAGGATCATACAGTGCCAAGGGTATGAGAGGGTGCTGTTTGCCTCTCATCAATTGCATGGACCCGCTGCTGATTGGTGGACCGCCTACGTGGCCGCCCATCATGACCCTGAGAACATCACTTGGGAAGAGTTCAACCGTAGCTTCCGCAACCATTACATACCAAGGGGTGAACTCAAAAACAAGAGGAAGGAGTTCTTGGGGCTGCAGCAAGGAAACATGACTGTGAGGGAATACCTCACTAAATTTACTCAGCTCTTCCGTTATGCCCCACGGGACATAGAGACGGATGAGCAGAAACAGGATTATTTTGTGGAAGGACTTACCGCAGAAATGCAGTGTGCAATGTCCTCCAACGAGTATAAAAGCTTCCAAAAGATGGTGGACAGAGCGTTTGTGGTAGAAAGGAAGCTGAAGGCATTGGAAAATGAGAACAAGAGGAAGGCCGGGTGATCACATCAAGCCTCAGGGAGCAACACCCGCCCACGTCTGATGCAGCAACCCGCAGGGCAGACGAGCCGTGCTGCGGTACCCTACTCAGCACCGAGAGGGTACAACCCGAACTTCAGGCCTCCGTCAGCACCAGCACAGCCACAACGTACGTTCGTACAGCAGCCTCGCCCTACGTATCAACCTCGACCAGCAGTACAAGGACCCCCAAACCAACCCCAAGACAACAAAGGCCAGACACCCAAGGTTGGGGTGCAATGTTTTAACTGTGGTGAAGTGGGGCACTACGCCCATAAGTGCCCAAAGAAGAAGCCCGCGCAGCCACAACAGCAGAATGTAATGAGAGGACGGGTGAACCACGTCACCATGGAGGAAGCGCAAGAGGCACCTGACGTGGTAGTTGGTAAGTTTCCTGCCAATTTACACATTGCAACCCTGTTGTTTGATTCTGGTGCTACCCACTCGTTCATTGCCCAAGGGTTTGTTAAGAAGCATGACCTAGCAACAACACAAATGAACCATATGCTAGCAGTAAACTCTCCAGGTGGAGAAATAAGGACAAGACAAGTGTGTCCCAAAGTGAACCTAGACATTAATGGGGTAGTATTTACTGCTAACCTCATAGTGATAGATTCACAAGGGATAGATATTATCTTGGGTATGGATTGGTTGACCAAACATAAGGGAATCATCCATTGTTCGACCAGAACGGTGGAACTAACTCACCCTAGTGGCACAAGAGTGAAGTTTATAACAATACAAGAGCCTAGGAGGGACATTAAATTAAATCAAGTTGAGGTGAAAGTGGAGGAGATCAGGACCATCAGGGAATATCCAGATGTTTTTCCGGAGGAGTTGCCTGGTATGCCTCCTGATCGTGAAGTGGAATTCTCAATTGAGCTAGTGCCGGGAACAGCCTCGATATACAAGAGACCTTATCGGATGGACTCCAAGCAGCTGGGAGAACTCAAGGATCATTTGAGGGAATTGATGGAGAAGGGGTATATTCGTCCTAGTTCTTCACCTTGGGGAGCTCCATCATATGTGCCCAAGAAGGACGGAACCCAAAGGTTGTGCGTAGACTACCGTGCCTTTAATGAAGTGACCATCAAGAACATGTACCCATTACCCTGCATTGAAGACTTGTTTGATCAGTTGAGGGGAGCTTGTGTGTTCTCGAAAATTGATCTCAGGTCGGGGTACCACCAACTTAAGATAAGGCAAGATGATATTCCAAAGACAGCTTTCGTATCTCGGTACGGACTGTATGAATACACTGTCATGCCTTTCGGGCTAACGAATGCCCCGGCATACTTCATGTATCTCATGAACAAGGTATTCATGGAATATTTGGACAAATTTGTGGTGGTTTTCATAGATGACATTCTCGTTTTCTCCAAAGATGAAGAGGAACTTGAGAAACATCTAAGGTTGGTGTTGCAGAGGCTGAGAGAACACCAACTATATGCCAAGTTGAGCAAGTGTGAGTTTTGGTTGAAGAGAGTTCCCTTCTTAGGACATATCATCTCGGAGGGAGGAATCTCCGTGGATCCCGCCAAAATCGAGGATATACAGAAGTGGAAGACCCCTGAAAATGTCGGGGAAGTTCGAAGCTTCTTGGGATTGGCAGGATACTATCGACGGTTTATTGAGGGATTCTCTAAAATCTCGAGACCTCTCACCAAACTATTGGAGAAGGGAATCACATTCACATGGACACCACAGTGCGAGACGAGTTTTCAGGAGTTAAAGAAAAGATTGACAACAGCCCTAATGCTACTTATGCCAGATATGCAGAAGAACTTTACAGTGTACTGCGATGCCTCTGGAAACGGGTTGGGATGTGTTCTCATGCAAGAAGGGCATGTCGTGGCTTATGCATCCCGGCAGCTCAGGAAGCACGAGAAGAACTATCCTACACATGACCAAGAACTAGCCGCAGTGGTACACGTGTTGAAAATTTGGCGGCACTACTTGATGGGGAAGAGGACAGAGATATATACGGATCATAAGAGTTTAAAGTACATTTTCACACAGCCAGATCTCAACCTCAGACAAAGGAGATGGTTAGAGCTAATCAATGACTTTGATGTGGGCATCAACTATCATCCTGGGAAAGCAAACGTCGTGGCAGATGCTTTAAGTCGGAAAGTGCAGATCAATAAGTTGAGCTTGAAGGACCTGCCTGCAGAATTGAAGGACGAGGTTATAAGGCTCAATCTATGCCTTGTGAATAGTGGTGAAGCCATCGCCATGGAAGTGGACTCCACACTAGAGCAAGAAATACGAGAGGGTCAAAAGGATGACGAGAAGATACAAGAAATCAGGCAACTCATCAAGGAAAATAAAGCCCCTAGTTTCGGAGAGGATGAACAAGGAATGGTGTGGCACGGGAAAAGAATATGTGTGCCAGAAGTAAAGAAGATCCGTGAATTGATTTTGAAGGAGGCTCACGATTCTGACTATTCCATTTATCCTGGGAGTACGAAAATGTACCAGGACCTCAAGAGCAGGTATTGGTGGTATGGCATGAAGCGAGATGTCGCGGAGCATCTTGCCCTATGTGACACATGCCAGTTGGTGAAAGCAGAACATCAACGACCCGCGGGATTATTGCAACCACTCAAAGTACCTGAATGGAAATGGGAAGAAATTGGTATGGATTTCATAGCGGGACTGCCTAGGACCCAATCAGGATATGATTCAATATGGGTCATCATCGACAGGCTAACCAAGGTAGCTCATTTCATCCCCGTGAAAGAAAGCTACAGCAGATCCAAATTGGCAGAATTGTACATGTCAAGGATCGTGTGTTACCATGGAGTGCCCAAGAAGATTGTGTCGGATCGAGGGACACAGTTCACCTTGAGGTTCTGGCAGATGTTGCACGAAACCATGGGAACCCATCTGAACTTTAGTTCTGCCTATCATCCCCAAACTGACGGGCAGATGGAAAGAACCAATCAGCTTCTTGAAGATATGTTGAGAGCGTGTGCACTCAAAAACAATCGGAGTTGGGACAAGAACTTACCGTATGCGGAGTTCTCTTATAACAACCGCTATCAAGCTAGTATGAAGATGTCACCGTTCGAAGCTTTGTATGGGAGGAAGTGCAGAACTCCCCTATTTTGGAACCAAATAGGGGAAAGTAAAGTGTTTGGCCCGAAGTACTACAAGAAGTCGAGGCGAAAGTGAGGGAAATTCACAACAACTTGAGGATAGCACAGACACGACAAAAGAGCTATGCCGATGTACGGAGAAGAGAGATCGTTTTCAACGTGGGAGACTATGTCTATCTCAAGCTGTCCCCTATCCGAGGACTTCGTCGGTTCAAGGTGAAAGGGAAGTTGTCACCTCGATACATCGGACCCTTTCAAGTTCTGGAGAGGAAAGGCGAAGTGGCGTATCAACTAGAATTACCGGCTCGCCTATCGGATGTGCACGATGTATTCCATGTGTCACAACTCAAGAAATGTCTGAGAACGCCTGAAGAGGTGTTACCCATGAATAAGGTTGACATAGCTAAGGATCTGTCTTATGCCGAGCAACCATACAAGATTTTAGAGACAATGGAACGCCTCACAAGAAATGAAAGAATCCGGATGTGCAAGGTGCAGTGGAAGCATCAGTCTGAAGAGGAAGCCACCTGGGAGCGAGAGGATGAGCTTAAGGCACAATTTCCGGAATTGTTTTCTTAGAAACACCAATCTCGAGGACGAGATTTCTTTTAAGGGGGGTAGAGCTGTAACACCCCAAAATCCTGTCAAGAGGGGAATTTAAAAATTTTTGGACGTGTTGCATGTGTTGCAAAAATTTAAATTCAAACTGGAATTCAAATTAAACTCAAAATAGAAATGAAAAAGAAAAAGAAAAAGAAAAAAAAACCTTCCCGGCCAGTGGACCGAAACCCACCAGCCGGCCCACCCAACCCCCGCGCCAGCCCGCTGCCGCGCGCTCGCGCCCCGTCTCGCAGACAGGCGGGACCCACCTGTCATCCCTAACCCCCGATCGTCCGAAACCCGGACTGTTCCCCGCGCGCACGCGATCTTAACCGACCGGATTTCCGCCCGAATTCTGGTTCCGGAGGACTCCTACTCGATCTAAACCACCCCGCCGCCCTCCCCCGTCTATAAAAACCCCGGCATCGTCGCGTTTTTCCCCACGATCCGCCGTTTTTCTCTGCGGTGAGAACCCGAGCTTCTCCGGCGAATTCTGCTCGATCTACGCTCGGGAATTCTGATCTAACTCGCTGGTCTTGATCCACCGCCTCCGGGGAACCTCGCAGGTGTAGAAAAATCGGTGGTTTGCGGTTCAAACACAGCGCCGACGAGCCTCGCCGTGAATTCACCTCGGACCTCGTCGCCGATCGTTTTCCAGGACCTCCGAGCTCAAGAAAACCCCCGAGGTGAGATCCCTGACCTCCCCTCTACCGGTCTATGCCATAAAATCGCAGTTTTAGGAAGAATTGACGAAGATCCGAAACTCTCCGGCGAGATCGCCGCCTCCCGCCGCCGTGCGCCGCCGGGCAGCGCCGCCAGCGCTCGATCAGAGCGACGTGGCCGCTTGTGCGCCGTCTATTTTAAATCGCACGGTAGAGTTTAAATCCCCGCGTACCGGTTCGATGTTATAATCTCAGCCGTCTGTTTTAAATCGGACGGTCCACGTCAGCCCCGCGTTATAAAGGCCGGAATTCTTACGTGCTACCCCCTGGGGTTCTCAAAAAATAAGAGCTAGCCCCGGAAACTTCTGATCTAGCCCCTGGAACTTCAGAAAATCATGTAAATTCATTTAAAAATCAGTTTTAGCCCCTGGACTTAATAAAAATTAGGAAAACCCCCTCTGTTATGTGTAGTTAGCCCCCTGGAAATTCTTAAAATAATATAATAGACCCTGTAGTGGGGTGAGTTTACCTTTTTAACCCTATGTGATATTAAATTTAGGAATTTGACTATGTGTTTAGTATTTAAAATTTAAAAGATGGGACAAACACATTGCAAATTCAAATTTAAAAACTTTCCTAGTACGTGGAAAACTTTGGAGTGAGATAAAAATAGATTTTTGGCTAAAATGAATCTGTTTAATTGATTATTCACATTTATTAGTTATAGGGACATATTTTTAAGTAGAGGATAATTCTGAAAATTAGTAAAATAAATGTAAAATAGTTCACATCAGAGGAGAAGTTCAAAAATATATTATTATATATTTTAGACCCAAAACCTATTCTGTTTAGATGAGGTGTCTTACTATTTTTATAATAAAGTTCACATTTAGGCATAGGAAATAAATCTGAAAATATAGCAAACTAGGTATGAATAACTAGAAAATGATAAATGAAGTTTCCAAAATCCAAAGAATTCAGTTTTGGGTTGGTAGAAGGACTGAAGACACATATGGAGTAGGAAAATACCTTTCATGCATACTTGGTAGCTAAAAGGTGTAGTAATTGAATATATGGAATTTATTTAAATTGGAAACTCATATATATAGTATGCAAACATAAATGTGAATACAAAAGTAGAAATCATATACACATGTTTAAAAGTAGATGTAAGCCAAAAATCAACACACATAGAGTAACCACAATACATAGAATTGTGAATGGCTTTCATAAATGTGAATGTGTGGTTTGTATGAAGTGGAAGTGTGAACTATGTCTTATGACTTGTTGTTTTCTTTTGCTATGTGTGATGGTATGAGTAGAACCTGCTCCAGAGCAAGTTCTTCCTTTCCAAGATCAGGACTACCCATTCCAAGAGCAGCAGGAAGGAGGCAAGTGTCCTTGACCGCTTTGATCCTATGCTAGGATGTGTAGCTAGAATTATTTGCATTGTCAAATGAAAATATGAAACCCATGCTAGGATGTTTCCCTAGAATTGCATTACCTTGTTTCCTTGTAGCTTGGGTTGGGATTCATTTTATCATGTCATTTATTATTATGCATATGCTTAGCCATGCTTAGAATGGGATATTTGGGATATGAGATCACCAGTTTATTTTACCATACTCTTGAATGAGATATTGTGAGTTATGTAGAGGTAGGGATCAAGGTAAGTTAGATGTTTTGGTTGGTGCTGGGTGCACGAGACTCGGGTTTGTGTTTAGTACTTGCCTGGATCCTAAGGACCGGTTCATGGAGCATGTAACCTGGCTTTACCGTGCCAACCACATGCTGAGATGGGGCAGCTTGGCCAATTAATTAGGTGTATCCCCGGCGTAGTATGGGTGTGTTGGATGGTGCGGGGAATAGGTGTCAGCTGGACTACCATATGAACCCAAGGCTCAAGAGGGGGGCACTGCAGCGGGGTTGGAGCCTCTTGTATGCTGTTAGGGGTGAAACCTCAGTGGGCCCACGCTCGTCGGGAATCCCTTTGTAAAGGCTTCGTAGTGATCTCCTGGCTACACACCTGGGAAGTGTGAATGTGGTTCGTGGCCACTGGCATAATGGAGGTTCTTTTAGTCCACCCGGCAACGGGGGATGAAATCACTACATGTGGGTACAGTGGTGCAAACTCTGCAGAGTCAAAACTGTCATGACAGCTGTGCTCACGGTCATGAGCGGCTTGGACTTATTCATGATTAGAGGATGATGAATTTGGAAGTTGAGGATGTTAAGCGGGGAGCTTAACATTGGAAATGATATTATGGTTACTTGAGTTTTGATGATGGGTTGGGAGATTGGGACCATTTCACCTATGTAGTAATGTAGGTGCTCAATAAGCTAAGGTGATAGGTATTAATTGCGTAGTACTTTAACCCTGAGTTCAACCTCCCCTTGCTCTAGCCATGCATGACAAAATTTTCCCACACTTGCTGAGTACCATCAGTACTCAACCTTGCATATTTGTTGGTTTATATTGCTGCTCAGGTCAAGATAATGAAGTGGTGTTTAATGATCAAGACTTCAGACCCGAAGAAGGATTTTAGGTTCATGGAGTCCCCCGGGCAACGCCTGTGACGGAGCCCACAAAAATAATATTCCGCTGCTAGTTTATTTACTTGTGATGAACTTATTATTGTCCATCGAGACATTTGCTATGTAAGACTTATTTATATTCGACACCTGGCTTGTAATAAATGATGCTTCACTATTTGTCATCACATGTATGAGAAAATGATCCTGGCATACATGTGATATTCACTCGGTTGTTCTTCAGATAAACCGGGTGTGACATCTTTCTTTCTACGACACCATTTTGTTGTGGTACATAGGGTGAAGAGTATTGATGATCTATTCCATTTTCAGCACAAAAGTGATCAAAGGATTGGTTTTTAAATTCAGTTCCGTTATCACTTCTAATTGCTTTTAATGATCCTGGGTGATCAATAGATAATCTAAGAAATAAAGTTCTAAAATGACAAAAAACTTCATTCTTAGATGCCATAAAATAAACCCAAGAATATCTGGAATAATCATCAACAATCACAAGCACATACCATTTACCTCCGAAGGATTGAACACGTGCCGGACCTACTGTGTCAAGATGTAAAAGTTGTCCTGGTTCAGCTGTCATGGTCATTGTGAGAGGAGCATGTGAACCTGCAACAAACTTAGCATGTCTACAAGAAGAGCACACAATATCATTGTCGTTTTTAAGCTTCGGCAGCCCATGTATGCGATCAAGAGCACTAACACGAGTGAGATGATCAAAGCCTATGTGACCAAGTCTACGATGCCAAAAATATAGATCCTTTGTATCATTAGCAACTAGACACCGATGATTAGAAGTTGACAAATCAAAATCATCTTTAAAAACTCTTCCAAACCTAGACATGTTAAACAAAAGCTCACCTTTTGAATCTACAACCTTGCAGCAATTTTTAGCAAAGCTAACCTCTAGATTTTCATCTAGCAATTGTGAAACCGAAAGCAAGTTGTATTTCAAATCTTTAACAAGTGCCACATCTTTCAAAGTGTAGAGATTGTTTACTCTAATCGAACCTTTAGCAATTATGGGAGTAGAAGAGTTATCGGCGAAAGTAACATTTTCTACACGTGACACAAAAGAGAGAGAGGAGAACCATTCTTTGTTACCGGTCATGTGGCGTGAGCAACCTGAATCCACAATCCAAATGTTCTCCTTCCTCAAACGTGAAACCTACACAGCAGCACAATACGTCGATGACTCAATACTGGGGTTAGTTAAAAGACTTTTAGGAATCCAGTACTGAGTCACACGACGTCCAGCAGGAATAACACACGAAAGCTGAGAAGGTACAGCAGGTTTATGAGCCAAACATCGAAAATTTTTGTTCCCAACTACTGACTTAGAAGATGAGTTATATGTAGCACAAAAAACAGTAGGTCCGGGAGCAAGTTTTTGACTCATTACAGCAGGTTACAAGCTCCGAACATTCGGTCTAGCAGATTTTGCTTGGTTGTTATGTGATCTAGCAAGTATTCTTTGTTTCTTATCGTGTTTAGCTAGTCTATAACAAAAATCCATGACATGACCATCTCTACCACAGTAGGTACAATGAAAAATAACCTTATTATCATGTCTAGATGAGCAAGCAACACGTTTATTAGAACCCGAATGGGACAGTACTCCTGCAGATTTGAAAATTACCTCTTTTTGTCTAGGTGCTGTTTGAATCAAACCGCTTCCTAATGACTTTACAACTTTAGGTGGGTGTGTCTTAGCATGAGCATGAGAATTAAAACCTAAACCAGTTTTATCATTACAAGACTTGGAAGAATTCAGCAGCAAGTTTAGGTTCTTATTTGCATTAGAAAACAGATCTTGTGTCCTATGCATGTCATCAAGTTTATTGGACAGATCAAAGCAGTTTTCACATGAAGTTTTTCCTTTTAGTTTGCAATTTGAACAATATTTAACTTCATGCACACGTAAAGCATTGTTTAAAATAGAAATCTCATTCATAGCATCATTTAGTTTCTTATTCAGATCATCACATGAAGAACAGTGCAAATCAATTGTAGAACAACAAGCATCTTTCAAATTTTTATCATTAAGTGCAGCAAGCTCTTTGTTCTTTTCAATTTCAAGTTCAAGTTTATCAAGTGTAGATGCGTGTGCACTTCTTAAAGACGATAATTGTTCATAAATCAAATCACATGAGGAACAAGAATCATCACTAGGAATCAAATTTTTTAAATGATTAATTTCTGATTCTAGTGATTCAATTTTAACAGCATTGTTCCTAAGCTTTTTATCCTTTTTCTTTAATATAACAGTGGCACGAGAAATAGCATCACACATTTCTTCGCAAGTGGGACATACCTCTTCATCGTCGCTGTTGTGTTCTGCCTCCTCGGAGCTTGAACTTGACTTGCTCGCCATGCAGCACATATTTGCCATAGCTTCTTCATCTTCATCACTACCGGTGTCCACATCACTTGAGCCGAAATCTTGAAGTGCAGAGATCATACTATGCACTATGTTGCGCATTGATAAATCTTTCTTCTTCTTATTCTTTGCAAACGATTTCTTCGGCCTCGTTTGTTTGTCTTCACGTGAAGTCGGACCTGAAAGGTTAGGGCACTCCGTACGAAAATGTCCTGTCTTACCACATTCAAAACATCGTTGAGGTCCGGAGCTTCCTCTCTTTCTAGTTCTCACATTTTGCAATGCTTTTGAGAACAGAGTAGAGATGAGTACAAGCTCCTCCTCTGGAAACTCTTCAATCTGTTCAAGGGTTAGAGAGGACAGCAAAGAGAGTGCACCACTAGATGATGATTGACTAGAACTAGACATGTCACGTTGCGAAACAAATGCAATAGACTTGTTGGGGTTTTTATGTGAGATGATGTCAATTTCATGAGTTTTCAATTTAGAATAAAGCACGTCTAAAGTAAGAGAACTCATGACAGTAGATTCACGTATAGATGTAACTTTCATCTCCCAAATTGACATATCTAATGCTCCTAACAATTGTCTAGCATTTTCAGCATCTGAAAAGTTAACATTGACACTACGCAAGTTGCTGAGAATTTTATTAAAGCGAGCAAAAAGGTCGTCAATTGACTCACCGGGTGGCATCTCAAAACGCATGTATTCTTTCTTGAACATATCTTGCCTTACCTCCTTGATCATATTGGATCCTTCATGGTAGTCACAAAGAGCTTTCCAAACATCATATGCAGATCGGAGGTGTGCAACACGGTCGAAGTCGCTTTGAGTCAATCCTTGGATGATCAAGTTGCGAGCCTTGTTGTTGTTGTCAACATCTCTCATGTTTGCAGCCGTAACTTGATCGTTGGGTGGTACATCGAAGTTCCGGTAGACCTTTTCCCATATGGCGAAGCCTTGTGCCTGTATGTAGGCCTCCGTCCGCGCCTTCCAAACCTGAAAATCGATGCCATTGAACACCCAAGGTTTTGCGGAGTACTTCTCCATGATGGTTAGTCAAAACACGTGCAAATCACAAAGATTAGAGCACCTTGGCTCTGATACCAATTGTAGGATCAAAGAGCACGTGAAAAGCTACCAGAGGGGGGTGAATGGTAGATTAAAACTTTTCGTAGCGGAAACAACAAAAACCCCTCAGCAAAAATCAATCAGTTAAAGAAACCATGTGTGCAAGTGTTTTCAAACGTGTTCAACCGTGACAAATCAAGTAGAGAGGTATAGAATCAAGTCACGGATCTAATGCAACAAGAATCACATGAAAACACGAAGTAAAACTTGAGATACGATCAAAACATTAAACGAAGATCAATCTGTTCTACCCGATATAAAACAGATCTGCAACGCTGCAAAGAAACTCGTGTATCTCAAAAACTACAAATCCGAAGCTCGTGAAAATTTCACAGATGATAGAAAATTGAGTTTTGAAGACAACCCGAAAAGAATCACATCAATCGGATCTGTAAAACTCGAGTTATGAATGAAACACCGAAGCAACGTCGGTCTGTCCAGAAACTCGGCGAGAAAGACTTGACGAAAAATAAGTCGGACGAACAAGGCACAAAAGCTCCTTGAAACTAAGAACTTTATTCAATAGAAACACAAGAGGAACAGACCAAAGTTCTCTACACACGAGAGCTCTGGCCTCCCTTGCTTTTATAGCCAGCCCTCAGGCTAAACAATCCAATCTAGGACTCCTACTCCTAATTGGACTCGTATCCTAACTTACCATAACTGCTCAGGACTCTCCTATTCGCAGATAGAAGCAATCGTGAGACTTCCAAACACCTTAGGAACGTCCTAAACATTCCTAAAACAACTCAACTTCGTGCCTAGCATGAAATCCTATCATAACCAACTCAAATCTTCCATATTTGAGCCATATCCGACTCAGCCTCAGCCTGAGTACGCAATCCAGCCGGTTGGACCTTTCCGACCAATTCTTTACGTCCACTTCTCTTCATCACGCCTTGGAACAATGTTGCCACGTCCATGCACTCCTTACACACGTGCAAACACCTTCCAACGACGTACACGCAACCTTCATATGCACTGCCCTTGATCCAAACATGCTGCGCGACCTCCCGATCAACTCAACCACTGCTCCTCCCGAACTTGGTTGTTGGAACCTCATCTCCTCCCTGAGACTAGTCCAAGGATCCCGTCACCAGCCATGTCTTGAACTCAAGCAACACCTGCACATGAATAAACAACCAATTCTTCTGAGCATAAGTCCTCGACTTGACTCATGTTAGTTCGAAAACCACAACACCTTACATGAGCACGTCACATAAGCATGTTGCAAACCATATCAAATGATAACAGACATAACCACCAAAACACACCAAAAACATAGCAAATTAATACTAAGCAAACCTTCCCATAAAGCAAGTTTGAAACATTGCGAGTTAAAAGCAAAAACAAGACGCTGCAGTTCTACCAGTTGAACTTCACGGGAGCTCCCTAAAAACAAGCTCCGGACCTCACAGAAGCTCTCCGGACCTTGCGTCGGACCTTGCCAACACTTGGCGGACCTAACAAAGAACTTGTCGGACCTTGCCACAGAAGAATGTTTTGGCAATATTCAAAACTTTGAATGTTAATGCTAACTTTTATCCTGATTGCCAATGTATTCAGCACACATAGGTCTCACATATAGTTCGTGAGTGTATTCTTATCTTTCTCTGTAATGTACGAATGTACATTATTTGTAAAATGTAACAATAATATGTATTTAAGACATATGTTGTTGTTTATGTGATCTTTTCAGATATGTGCTGTTAAGTATCGCATCGCACGACACCACACAGTTGCAAAGGTGATTGTTGGGCTACCGTCGATCAGGCCTGGATGGCCGGCTCCAAATGAGCCCGGGCTGCTTTCTCTCGTGGCCTGCCTGATGCACGGGCCAGGTTCTGCCACCCAAATAGCTGGCCGGAGAACAGGATTTTCAGCGGCCATGCAGGAGCTTTCCTTTCACGAGCCAGAAGATGTGTGTTTGCGTTTGTTCGTGACCTGTACTGACCTCCAAAGAACGGGAGATGTTATCGTGATTTGCACAGCTATACAAGATGGGTTTTACTGTACCTCCGTACGGATCTTCTATGGACATGAGTGAGGGCATGAATTTGTGAGACTTCTGCGAGTCATTTTTTAAGAGAGCCGATAGCAGCAAGTCGTTCAGCACGCCTATTCAAGGCTGGGCGGCCCATCTTCATGACTCTCAATGCTTACTCGCTGCCTGAAGGTGGCCTGGTTGCTTCTAGCCAGCTCGAATGAGCCCACAACCCAGCCATCTGACGTTCCACCGAGCCATACTGACTCCTGCGTGCGTTTCCACGATTTTTTTTAAAAAAGATCAATATTTTTAATATACAAAATAGGTGTGACGTATGAAAAATTTACAGAAATAGGTATCTCCCGGCCAACGACCACTGGGCAACTAATCTTCTAGTTGGATAAGTCCCCAGCCATCGAGCCCGATGGTTGAGCGACTCATCCACTTGGGGGTCAAGCGCAAATTTTTTTGCTGAGGCCCCTAGAAATGATAAACTATTTTTGTACAAAATTTAATAACACTAAACCCTAAAGGATATTTAATAATAAATGACAACAAAATGCACTCTACGTGGCACTCAGGAGTCTACACCTATCATGCTACAATGGAAGAGATAATATGGAACACTATATTAAAGATGCACTACAGCAATCGCGATAATAGACGACGGTCTGAAACCGTCGTCTATAAGTCCCAAACCGTCGTCTATAGCTTATAGACGACGGTATATGGTTATAGACGATGGTTTACGGCCGACTACGTTTTTTTGCCATCTATAACATTTTTGACGACGGTAACCGTCGTCCATAAACTATTTGACGATGGCCGAAATTAGCTGTCGTCGATAAGTGACTCTGTCGGTACCCGCGATATGGGGTACCCCCGCGCACAGGGGAAAATGCCTAAGGATCTCACCCTTCTCCGCAGGTAGAGCTCTGAAGGCGCCACGTGTCCAGCGGGGCCGGACCTCCCTCTCCTCAGAGGAGAGCTCCGGGCCCGCCACGTGGCCAGCGGTAGCCGGACCTCCCCCATCCGTGGGGAGAGCTCCGGAGGCGCCACGTATCCCGCGGGGCCGGACCTCTCCCTCCACAGAGGAGAGCTCCGGGCCCGCCACGTGGCCGACAGAAGCCGGACCTCCCCCCCTCCGCGGGGAGAGATCCGAAGGCTCCACGTGTCCTGCGGGGCCAGACCTCCCTCTCCTCAGAGGAGAGCTCTGGGCCCGCCACGTGTCCAGCAGAACAGCGTGCCTGCCCCACGCGGTAGGCAGCGGGCGTAAAGACGCACCATACCTTGCCCATACAAGGTATTCAAGGCCCGCGCCTTCCCAAGACACGGAGACGCGGAGCACGCCTCTATCAGGTGCCGTTGCGCCTAGTCGCATCACAGACTGGCACGCAGTGTCAGAACCTGCCAGCCAATAAACACAGCGATAAGACATCCCATGCCGCCCCCGCCGTCATCAACCACTACAACTAGCTTGCGGCATGGGCAGGGCGGCAGAACGAAGGCTCGTAAGCCTTCGCCAGAGACAACAACCAACATAATTGCGGATACGATAGTCGGCAGGAAATCACCCCGGGACCACCTGTCGGGTCCCGGGCCCCCCTTGTAAGCCACACGAGCCTTGGACTATAAAAGGCTCGGGTAGGCAACGTTAGCAAGGGTTCGCACTCCAGCAACTCACACCCTAGGATAACTCATCCTCAAGCTCAGGACTCCGGTTCTGAGCAACAAGCAATACAGCGAGCACCTCTGCTCACCGTGGACGTAGGATTTTACACTCCGGCGGCCCGAACCACGTAAAACTCGCCGTGTCAAGCTTCTCCCTCACTCGTCCCTTACGCTTAAGCTCTCCGCAAGCGACTAGCCCATCTGAAAAAGAACCTCCGCAGGCTCCCCAGAGCAGGTCCGGGGGAAGTGTCGACCACACACTTCGACATTTGGCGCGCCAGGAAGGGGGCTTTTCCCTTGCGCGACGAGTTTCTGCCGACGAAGATGACGAAGCTACCTTCAGCGGCAAGCTCTCCTCCCCCGCGTTCATGGCGGACCGTGACTAGTGGGGAATACATGTCGACACACTCAGGACGGAGTGTGTCGGCGCAAGCTGGAAGCCAGCAGCCGACTCCGGCAACGCCGACTCCAGCAATGCAGGCTCCGACTAGCGTGAGATCTTCTGCAGCACTGAGCGTTCCCCACGGGGGTGCGCTGGCTGCAGCAAGAGCACTACTGCGCAATCCACCTGCTGGGGACGCGCCCCATTCAGCGACCCAGCAGTGGATTCACGAGGTAGACCGTCTCGTCGTCGCCGCTGCAAACCCTCGACTTCAGCGGGGACGACGCTCCGGTCAACTGGCTGTGTCGCTGACGCGCACGCCGATGGTTGACGGGCAGACGGCGGATTCCAGCTCCACCAGTCTTCCGTCGACGGATCTGAGGACTGAGCTGGAGCGATGCCACTTGGGCCAAGACGCCCGAGTATTCCTCGAGCGACGACGAGAAAGGCGTCGCAGCCAAGAGGCCGACGTCAGCATGACGTCTGCCTCAACCCTGCCTGAGGCGCAGACTTTCGCCACGTGAACTCTGCCCCAGGCATACGCCACGCAGCATATGCCACAGCCATATGCCTTGCAAACGGCGCCCCCGGTCTATGGCGCAGCCTTGCCCATACCAGGGTACGCTGTGCCAGCAGAGAACCAAGCGTTCGCGACACCAATGCCTGCAGCAACAGGGGCAGGATGTGCGGCCCTGGCGCCCCACCTTCGCTTCGCGAGGTGGCCGCGCAAGTTTCGGCTGCACCTGCCCGAGAAGTACGACGGCAGCATCAACCCCGCGGAGTTCCTCCAGATCTACTCCACCGCCGTACTTGCTGCAGGAGGGGATGAGGCCGTCATGGCCAACTACTTCCCCGTCGCCTTGACCGGCCCAGCCCGGTCTTGGCTCATGAACCTCCCCCAGGGTTCCATAACCTCCTGGGGAGAGCTCTGCCGGCAGTTCATTGCCAACTTCGGCAGTTCCTACACCCGTCCTGGCATGAAGCTTGACCTCCACGCCATCAAGCAACAACCTGGGGAATCACTGCTCTCCTTCATCCAGCGGTTCTCCCAGGTACGCAACACCATCCCGCACATTCAAAGTTCTTCTGTGGTGGTGGCGTTCCGGCAGGGTGTATGGGACGAGAAGATGCTTGAGAAGCTCGCGACCAGAGAGGTCCGCTATGTCTCAGAGCTCTTCAGCCTGGCGGACAAGTGCGCCAGAGCAGCCGAAAGGTGGAACTGGCACTCACTGCCAGCCTCCGAGTCAGGAGGACAGCTTGGATCTGGCGCTGCTTCTTATGGAGGCGGCAAGAAGGCCAAGAACCGGGGGAGTGGAAAGATGAAGTCATCGGCCGCAGCTCCCGTTGCCGCAGCAGCGGCACCCAGTGGAGCTCGGGGGCCGCGCCCCGACAAAAGGCAGCGGCAGTCACCAGCCCCAGATGGTGACCAAGGCGAGCTATGCCCCGTGCATGGCACCAGCAATCATACTGCTGCCGAGTGCTGGGATATCCAGAGGCTCGCAGAGCGCTTCCGCAAATGGAGGCAGCAGAGAGCTGATGCTCCGCCCCTCCCTCAGAGAGAGGGCAAGCAGAAGGTCGACGCCTCAGTCAGCGTCGGCCACCTGGTGGGGTTCCAGGAGCCTCAGCGTGTCATAAAGACGGTGCACAACGGTTAGGACTCCAGCTCCGGTGATGACGAGCCGGGGCAGTAGCCAACTACGGCTGCCCCGGAAAGTCAGTGGAGACTGCACTGCTGCGATATCAACCTTGGAGAAGCTCCAAGTAGTTGCAGCAGCCCAAGCACCAGCCCCGATGGTGCGGAACCGGGCCAGCTCCACTCGAGTGCACGTTTCTGTGCCTCGGCCTTACCTCCTGGGGGCCGCCCAGGGTCTGTCAACCTCTTGAAGGCCTTAGCCAGAAGGGGAAAGACGCCTTGGGTCTCCCAAGAAGAGTCTGGGTTCTCCTACCCTTGAAGGCCTTAGCCAGAAGGGGAGGGTACCCCGGGGCTCCCAGGAGAAGCCGCGCAGGACCTGATCCAGCGTGAAGATGACGACCTCATCGATGAGGCCCGGCTGCAGGTGACACCCCACAACGCACGGCCTCGGCTGGTGCCCTAGCACTACCGCCAAAGGACCAAATGCGTCAGGGACCTGCAGGAAGGCAACCTGGTGCCGCGGCACACACTTTCCCGAGAAGGACCTGTAAACTCTCCCCCAGCCGGGAAGGTCCCTTCCGAGTCACGAAAGTTGCCGTCCCAGGTACACATGCCTTTCAACCAAGTATGGGATCCGTTCCCAAACCCTTGGCATGGAACAACACTGTAAGTCCTACCCCCTGAGCGTTAGTAGAACAGGGCCATACCCTTCTGTAATAAATCCCATTGAGTCTAGGAACAGCGCTTGGGGCAGCTAAGTCTCAGGGGACGGTCCAGGACTACGTTCAGCTTGGCCTGGTTCCGACCCTAAGCGCGTAGAGTCTTGCTTCCCTTCTTAATGAGGCGGGTCGTTGCCTCCATGTACAGCCTGACTTCCCCCTATGGGCATTTACACAGAAACCTGTTCTACTTTGCTCGTTTTCATGTGCTCATTTAAATTACGCATTAGTTTTTATGATCGCACTCTCAATGTATGCTCACCGTACATTTAGCTCCCTCTCTCCCGCGCTCATCCATAGTCAGCATTTGCTATCCTACCGAAGGTGGTTGCACTTGAGGCACCTGCTGATGGCCAGGTGGGCCTCTCGAGCCTCCCCCAGTCTGGTGTTGCGGTGCCAGTTGGTCACCTCCAGGAAAGGCCTGCGCCATGCATGGGGGGTCCAGGGTGCGTATCCCGCTTAGCCGGCTGTGAACCAAACAGCGTGGGTACCCTGCCCTCCGGAGGTCCAGGGGAGTACAGCCGCTTTGCCTGGTTTCGAACCCAAAGCCTGTGCACTCTGCTTCCCTGGCGCACGGTCCGGTACTAGGGATCGGATGGTCGTACTCGGGCCTTGGAGGGAGCCGGAGCCCCGGTGCCTCGTGCACAGAATTGCCCAAGCCCCGTATACCGGGCTAGGACTGTAAGCCGAATAAGACTAAGAGACGGGGAGGGGAGGACCCACCGAGGAGAATTATGTTTCCTCTATCTGTGTGCAGGCCTCCAGGTTACAGCAACGGGGGCTGCATGAGGCGGGGGGCAAGGAGCTATCGACTACTCCAGCACAGGACCGGAAGGTCCGGGTCCCGCCCTTTCAACAGGGGCGAGGCCTGAAGGCCTCACGTGTCCAGCGGGGCCGGAGCTCCCGCCTCCTCAGGGGGGCTCTGGACCCGCCACGTGGCCGGCAGAAGCCGGACCTCCTCCTCTGGGGGGGGGGGGCTCCGAAGGCCCCACATGTCCAGCAGGGTCGGAGCCCCCGCTTCCTCAGAAGGGGCTTCGGACCCGCCGCGTGGCCGGCAGAAGCCGGACCTCCTTCTCCTTAGAGGGGAGCTCCGGGCCCGCCACGTGGCCGGCAGATCCGGACCTCCCCATCCTCATGGGGCGAGCTCCGGAGAACTCCGGGGCCCTTAATACAGTAAGGACCCGGGGAAGGTGCCTGTGCAGAGCTTCGAGATTGGTGAAGGCCTCTGAGTACCTTGCGGAGCTAAGGGCTCAGCCAGGCTAAACCAAGAAGAAGGCAGAAAACATCACAGGCACAAACATGCAAGAGAGTATATTTATTCATGGCTCCATGAGCTGGTCTACAGACTCGATAAAAAGAAAGAAGTAAGTCCTAGGGGCCTCCTGGCTCGCGCCGGAACCTAGAGGCTACTAGGGAGGCCACATCCCCGACTTCGCCCCTGGCCATCTCCTCCCGCTCCGTGGCAGGGCCTTCTCTCGCTGGCTCCAGTGAGAAGGAAGGGTCCCGGCTCTTGAAGCATGCCAACACATGCGTGGCAACCTCCAAGGCCAGGCCCCGTCCCTCTGCCTCAAGCTCGCTGGCAACCACCGAGTCCAGCCTACTCAGCTTGGCGCCAAGTGACTCCAGTGCCGGGATCACTTCAGCCACCTTCAGCGCAGGAGCCACCGCCTTCACCGGGCTGAAGCCAAGAGGGACCAAGGCGGACCCCGCCTGGTCGACGAAGCTCGAAACTGCACGGGCCTCGGAGGACCGCGAGGCCAAGAGCTCCTCTACCTCACGGCGGGCTGCTCGTAGGGCCTCACGGCTTCCCTCGGAGGATTCCTTCTCCTTGGCCGCCAGGGAGCTTTCCCGAAGGCGGAGAGACTGGGCAAGCCGCTCCAGCTCTGAAGCCCGGAAGTCAACAGCCAGCTCCCGATCCAGGATCGCCTGGCGTTCCCGGGAGACCTGCTCCTCCCTCATGGCACGGTCAGCCCTCTGGGCCTCAAGCTCCCTAGCCCGAGCTCGCAGGTCGTCCTCGCCCGCCGCCAGCCGCGCGGTGACCCTCTCCGCCTCGGCTGCCGTGGAACGCTCCTGGTACTCAACGGCGCGCTTACGGTGCTCTAACCTCTGTTGTATCCCCTCCACGGCAGAGAGGCTCTCCTCGGCCTGGGCATGTGCCTCAAGGGCCTCCCTGTGGAGCCGCCGCGTTTCGGCGTCCAGACGGTCGACAGCCCGCTTCTGCCGATCGAGGAGCGCTTCCATGAAGTCAAGCAACTCTCGCCTGGAGTCGAGGTCGCCCTTGACCTTCGCGGTCCGCTCCCGCAAAAGGTTCCCCCAGATAAGGAGGCGATCCCTCTCGACTGTCTGCTCCTCCCGCTGACGACCAAGCGCAGCCAGGACCTGCCGGACGCTCGCTTGGGCGAGCACGAAGGCATCCGCCAGGGGCTGTGGGGCAGCAGAGGCCGGAGCGGCACCCCCGATCTCCTCCATCACATCGTCCTCAAGAAAGGACGACGCGCCGGGAGCCGGGATGAGACGCCGGTCAGGAGAAGCTGGCGCCGGGACCTCGACAGCAGGACCCACCGAACCCTCACTGACAGCTTGCCCCTCAGACGGTGTAGAGGGACGAGTGGAAGGAGTTGGCGCTGACGTAGAATCTGGGCATACCGGAACAGGAGAAACTCGTGCTGGCTTGGGGGCCGCGGCAGCTGCCCCGGTTTCTGAGCGCAATGGCGCAGACTCCCCATCAGTCGGGGACGGCCGAGAAGCGCGAACACTCCAGCGGGCCCTGAACCCCGACTTCCGAGCCGGGGTAGGATCCCCAGAGCCCACCGTCGTCACTGACGGCCACTCAGCAGTCGCCTGGACTGACGGAGTAGGGGACGCTCTAGAAGCTCCCCTCGACGCATCAGTAGGTTCCCCAGAGACTCCACCACTTGAGGAAGGAGGACGCGACGTCTAGGAACCTTTGGCCTGTTGTCGCTTAAGGGGAGTCCCGTCGGAATGATCAGCCCGGGACCTCTTTGTGTCACCACCGGAAGGAGTGCCATCTCCAGAAGCAGGAGGTGCAGGCACCCTGGATCCCCGACATGGCACAGATGCCGCCACCGGAGGAGATCGAGCGCGTTTCTTCTCTGGGGGCGGGTTGGAAGCCATGGCGAGGGAGGTCTCAAAGACAAGAAGACAAAGGCACAAGAGTCCAAGGAAAAGCGCTGGAAAGTGCAAAGGGAAGCAGCAATGCGGGTAAGATCCCCTCTTAAAACTTCCTAGGTGTGATTCCAAGCGACTCAAAACTCTTCGAATACACCGCATCGACAACCGCTTTGGCTCCAAGACCGAGCGCCGATGACAGGTGGGCCCAAGACGCCCAGCTGAAGCGGTGGGTCAAGGAGTCAGTCTCCCAAGAAGACGAGCAGGCAAGGCACTTTGGCGGTTCCCGAAGAAAGCGCCACAACATGCAGAAGTGGCAGCCTTGGGAACCGCCGCGGTAAAAGCAACCATCAAGTGGGCCCACGCTCCCACGATCCCGCGACTGTTCGTGCTCCGGCAGCGGTCAATGCGGGACTTAGAGGAAGTGCGCGGAACAGAAGAGACGGAGGCCCCACCTCGGGCTCGCTATCTCCCCCGAGATGGGCCCGGGGGCCACTGTCGGTACCCGCGATATGGGGTACCCCCGCGCACAGGGGAAAATGCCTAAGGATCTCGCCCTTCTCCGCAGGGAGAGCTCAGAAGGCGCCACGTGTCCCATGGGGCCGGACCTCCCCCTCCACAGAGGAGAGCTCCGGGCCTGCCACATGGCCGACAGAAGCCGGACCTCCGCCCCTTCGTGGGGAGAGGTCCGAAGGCTCCACGTGTCCTGCGGGGCCGGACCTCCCTCTCCTCAGAGGAGAGCTCCGGGCCCACCACGTGTCCAGCAGAACAGCGCTGCCTGCCCCGCGCGGTAGGCAGCGGGCGTAAAGACGCACCATACCTTGCCCGTACAAGGTATTCAAGGCTCGCGCCTTCCCAAGACACAGAGACGCGGAGCACGCCTCTGTCAGGTGCCGTTGCACCCAGTCGCATCGCAGACTGGCGCGCAGTGTCAGAACCTGCCAGCCAATAAACACAGCGATAAGACATCTCCTGCCACCCCCGCCGTCATCAACCACTACGAATAGCTTGCGACATGGGCACGGCGGCAGAACGAAGGCTCGGAAGCCTTCGCCAGAGACAACAACCAACATAACTGCGGATACGATAGTCGGCAGGAAATCACCCCGGGACCACCTGTCAGGTCCCGGGCCCCCCTTGTAAGCCACACGAGCCTTGGACTATAAAAGGCTCGGGTAGGCAATGTTAGCAAGGGTTCGCACTCCAGAACCTCACACCCTAGGATAACTCATCCTCAAGCTCAGGACTCCGGTTCTGAGCAACAAGCAATACAGCGAGCACCTCTGCTCACCGTGGACGTAGGGTTTTACGCTCCGGCGGCCCGAACCACGTAAAACTCACCGTGTCAAGCTTCTCCCTCATTCGTCCCTTACGCTTAAGCTCTCCGCAAGCGACTAGCCCCTCCGAAAAAGAACCTCCGCGGGCTCCCCAGAGCAGGTCCGGGGGAAGTGTCGACCACACACTTCGACAGACTCCCTCCACGTGGCAGCGGGGGAAGCTTATCGTCGACGGTGCCAGGGCACCGTCGATGATAAGGTACAGTATCGACGACGGTAAAAGGGTACTGTCGTCGATACTGGACATTTATCGACGACGGTGTCCCTGGCACCATCGACGATAACTTGCCAGTATCGTCGACGGCCGCCAGAGAACCGTTGTCGATAAGTTTTGCGGATTTTTTTTAAAATAGAAAATGCTGCCCTGGCTTCGAGGCCAGCCCTGGCTCGATGGCCAAATCACACAGGAAGAAAAACATCACACAATATATCACATGTCACCGCAAAATGCATCACACAATATACCATTGCACAGTTCTTCATACATCGATCACATCGCACATACTACACATCACACAAGCCAAGTTTGAGAGGAGGGAACTCAACTTTATCTCTCAATTGATAAAACTCTTTAGTCCTGCAGGTAGAAGACAATACTTTAGAATGACATCCTGTAAGGGTACAACATTCAACTTTACAACTTTAAGATTACAACATTTAACTTTACAACATTCAACTTCACATCCTCTAAATAAACATGTAAACATATTACAACATTCAACTTTGCTTCAAATTTCACTTTAAGATCCCTAAATAGACGTATTGAAACAACATAACTCAGCATTTTATTGAACATAACTCATAATTTTATTCAACTTTGCTATCTAATACTTTCTGAACAAGCTATGGACATATTGAAACAACACAACTCACAAGTATGAGGCTAAGGGAAAAAATCGGCTTACCTGACTATGAGACGCTACCCCGTCTGCTGCCACCGGAGTTCGGAAAGTCGTCCTCCTGCAGTCGTCCAAGCGGCGGAATCTGAGGCGACGGAGTCTGAGCCTCCGTTCCCGACGCCTGTGAAGTGCAAGTGTGGTTAGACATGTTACAAGTAAGAAAATGCATATTTTACTAAATTTGAACAAGTTTAACTAGTTTAAGTTATTTGAATAATTTTGCACCTGGGCTGCCGTCGTCGGCACCGGCGGCAGCTGTAACGCTGGCGGCGCCCATTGCGGAAAGACAACCGTCTGTCCTACACTCATAGCCTGCACACACAAAGCAAATCATTATACATGTCATTTATATGTAAAAAATGTTAAGTACAACATTTAGAATGGATTACCTGCATGGCAGCTTGCATCTGTAACATGAACGAGTTTTGATACTCTTCCGTAGCCCTTTGCGCCTCGTCCCTAGCCCTGATCTCAGCTGCCCGCGCCTCGTCCCTGGCCCTGAGCGCTTCTTGCATCCTCTGGAGCTCCTCTCGAAGACTCTGGAGCTCCCGATCTCGACCAGCACGGCTGCTGCTGGACCCGCCCTGAAACGATGAAGAGGCTCTCGAGGAAGCTCGTGCCTGCCTCGAGTCGACCACTCCATTGAAGATGGCTAACCTGCACAAACGAAGTAAGATTATTAAATTTTATATCTCAAAGTTCGTGACAGTAAACTAAAAATTACAAAGCTCACAGTTCGTGAGGTTTCCCACCATCGCTTGCATACGCGGCTTCGCGGACGATTGGCGCGCTCTGCCAATCGAACTCTTCGCCTCGAAGCCTCCGCGCCTCCTCCCCGTACTTTGCCTGCAAAAACCAGAAAAATAATGTCATTAGTACTATTAAAGAGAATTCAATTAAGTTGAAAAATAACTCACCAAAGTCTCTGTCACCGTCTGAAAAGACAACTGGTCAGGCTGCGACGGGTCACTTCCCAAGTGACCCCTCTTCCACACCTCGATAGATGCCGGCTGCTGACCGCTCTCGTGCTCCTATCGATACATGTTAGAACAATGAAGATTATAAAATTACTTAATAGAATGCTTATAGCACTTACCATCCGTTTAGCGAGGCGTATGTAGCCCTCTCCACCCAAATGATGTTTCCCGCCTGTTCCTCTACTCTCTCGACGGGTTTTAGAAACTGCCTGGAAGCCCTCACTCGCCCAAAGAGCACACAGGGCACAGTACGCGTCCGGACGGCTGTCAAGCAACGCTACACCGACCTGCACACATTTATTATTGAATGAAAACATTGATCACAATCAGATAATGAATCAAAGTAAACTAAAAACTTTACCTCTGTGTACTGTGCCTCTGTCAAGTACGTGTCGCCCGATTCCTTCCCCGGCTGTGACACCCTCATTTTCGGGTTCTGCATGTATTCATGTTTCATGTAGAAAACATTTTCAAAATAAATAGAAATAGAAAAGAAATAAAAAAGATAGCCAAAAAGAGCCAATTCTAGTTCACAGAGAGCGCCGAAGACAATACCCGCGGCCCGCTGGCCACGTGGCGCCTTCGGAGCTCATCCCCGCAAAGGGGGAGAGGTCTGCCGGTAACTGGCTACGTGGCAGGCTCGGGGCTCGCCCCTGCGGCAAAGGGCGAGGTCCGACCCCGTGGGACACGTGTTGCCCCCGGAGCTAGCCTCTGTGGAGAAGCGAGGCCAGTCCCGCAGGACACGTGTTGGCTTCGGAGCTAGTCCTTGCGGAAAAGACAGGACCAGTTGCGTGGAACACGTGTCGCTCTCGGAGCTCATCTCCGAGAGGTCCGGCCCCGTCAGACACGTGTCGCTCTCGGAACTCACTTCCGAGAGGTCCGGTCCTATTGGACACGTGTCACCTTCGGAGCTCACCTCCGGCAGGTCCGACACTACCGGACACGTGTCACCTCCGGAGTTCATCTCCGGGAGGTCCGACACTGATGGACACGTCTCAACCTCGGAGCTCGTCTCTGAGGAGAAAGGAAGTCCGGCGCTACTCGACACGTGGCATTCTCGGAGCCACCTCCGAAGAGAGGGGAGGTCCGGAATTGACACATGGCACCCCTGGAGCCACCTCCGAAGAGAGGGGGAGGTCCGGAACTGACACGTGGTGCACGCGGAGGTCGCCTCTGGAGAGAGGGAGGTCCCGCCCGCTAGGACGCGTGGCGCACGCGGAGCTCACCTCTGAGGAAGAGGGAGGTCTCGCCCGCTTGACACGCGGCACAACCGGAGCTTGTCTCTGCGGAAGAGGGAGCCCAGTTCTCCCCTAGACACGTGGAGCTTCCAGAGCTCACCGCTGCGAAGGTGATGAGATCTGAAGCGGTTTTTGCTTCTGTACGCGTGGGGATACCGGTATGGGAGGAAACCGACACGAATTCCACATTGCTACTGCACCAAATCAACTAAAGATAAGTTGTTAAGATCCAAAAACAGTTTGAATGGGACTCTTATTCGAATTCCGATCAGAGGAGGACTCTTCGTTTTCTCTTATAAAAAGAACCGAAAACCTTTGGTCGTAACCATGAACTTCTTTCCACCTCCTGAGCCGACAACTTAGAGCCCTAGCCCCCAGCTCGCCGAGTAAGCCCCTCTGCTGAAGTACAACCGCCGGAGAGACAACCGACAAGCCTAGATCATGATTGCCATCGCCGGAGGAGAGCCGACGATCTATCTTGCTATGAGAACGACCCCGAGGCCAAGAAGAAAGTAAGGTAGGTCTCCAATACCACCTTATGACATCATCGTGTTTTCTTAGCATCTGTTCTTCGATCTCTTCAAACAGAAGCTTTTACGTGGACAGATCACGTGTTGATCGGTGTGATTTAGATCTTGTAACAAGATCATCGCCACGTCCACATTTGATCCGAACACCTCTGTTCATAGTAAAACCCATGCAAGCCATGCAAGAACACGTACAAACTAAACTGCATCATAGGATTAACATGCATAAGCATCATTGCATCTTAAGGTAGAGTTTGTGCATGATATTGATTGCTGTGAATCTTGTATGTGCGTGATCGCGTATAGAAGGACAAGCTCAGGGAGCTGTCTACGACGAGCTGCAACAACAAGGTTTTGAGATCTAAGAGCAACAGGAACCGCAAGAACAAGGCAAGTGCCCCTTGACCATATTGATCCCATGTTTTGGAAAACTGTTTTGTTTGCAAAAAGGTGTATGTGCTTGAGTCAACATGATGGGAAACCCTTCCATAGGAGTTTACTAGTCTTGTTAGCCACCCTTGTCGCCGGGAAGGTTAATGAGTCGGGTATGGTTTTTGCTTTTATGCTTCGCTGAGTCCATGGGATATGAGAAGCGAGATAGATGTGTCTAGCTAACTGCACTCGTAAAGATATGAGAAACTGATGTTGTTAATGATCATGAATCGGAGGGAGATCTAGGCAAACCTGGGTTTGTGAAAGAGGTAGCATGAGATGGTGGTTACTTGCCGTAGATCTAAGGACCGGTTCATGCGAGCCACGCCAGGATAACAGTGCCACCACAAGGCCAAGTATGGGTGCATCTTAGCTGAGTAATTAGGTAAGTTACTAGATTGTTATGGACCGTGGAAGGCACGGGGAATGGGAGTCGAGTGAGGATTGCCCTGGGAACTGCATGGCACAAGAGGGGGCCCGTGGGTGGGAGAATTGGAGATTCTAGCCTGCCGGTGAAACCTTAGTGAGTGCATACATCTAGTAACCCTTTGTAAAGGCTATTTTGTGATCTCTTGGCCATACACCGATGGTTGTGTACTGGTATAATGGAGGTTCCACAGTCACCGACGGGTGACGAAATCACAAACTTGTGGGTAAAGTGGTACAAACTCTGCAGAGTCTAAAACTATCATGATAGCTGAGCTTACGGTCACGAGCGCCTGGACAACCCACATGATTAGTTGGGATGGTTTTTGGTTATGGTTTGGTTTTTGGGACTGTTGAGTCCGGGTAATGAGATTGGTTGCATGACTGTTGAGTCATGGCAACGAGATTTGGTCTCGGAATGAGACAGAATTGAATGGTAGCGAAAATGAGATGGTATTCGTGAGATGGTAGCAAATACGAGATGGTATTCTTGAGATGGTAGTGAATACGAGATGGTATTCATGAGCAAAGTTGATAAATGTCTGGTTGAGACATGGAAATGGATGAATCATAATGGAGGTACGTTAATGTTTAAATACATGTTGGGATTTACATTCACTTAAAGCTGAGTTGCTATTTTTATCGTGTTTTGAGAAATAAACTTTGCTTTCTGCAATGGGCCTTTTTATACCTTCCTTGTTGTGAGCTACATATCACATTTTCTCGCACTTGCTGAGTGCATCATTGTACTCAAACTTGCATTATTACTTCATCATCAGCAACAGGAGAGGAGTACTATGAAGACTACGTGGAGGATTAGGCGTGTAATCTGTCCTCATCCTTGCCTGTGGGGATGGAGTAGAGATGGAGCCGCTGCTGCTGCTTAGATTGCTTCAGCACTAGTTAGAAGACTTCTGCTGCTAGAATAAAGACTTCCGCTGCTAGCATGAGTCCAAGACTCATGAAATATTGTAATAAACCATGTTATTCGTGGTAATATATATTCTGAATTCAGTTTGTGGATGATATATGTATGTGTGATGAACATCCTGGGCACACATACGCATCAGTTCTCGGTTCTGTGTTTACAGAATTGAGGGCGTCACACCGGCTCACCCTCGTCTGGATGTAACTTGAAGTACGCGTTTATAGCTTGAATGCAAGCTGTAGATAGTAACTATGTCACGACCTTCCTAGCGCAGTTATGGAAGACGAGACGAGCGTGATCTGTCTGCTCGGCCTCGTTCTCCAAACAATACCGTGCCTGAAAAAAAGAAATATACAACTAAATGTATGTAACTTATAATAAATTTGTATTACACAAGTATTGTTCACACTTACAATGAAGTCGTGCCAAATAGCCTCCTGGTGGTTGCCGTGAAGAACGTCCTAGGCCCTATAGTAGTCGTCCCAAGACGTGGCAGCGCGTTCGTTCACTACACCAGGGTAGTGCAAATGGACAAGACGGCCCAAGACACCGTTCACAAGCGCGTGGCGTCCGTGGCCCGTGAACGAAGCATCCTCCCAAGTCCTGATACATGATTCTCAATTAGTATACATATAAGTCTAAAAGTATCTAAATTGAATTGTTAGAGATTTACTTACCTATCGCCAACCCTACGAATAATGACCCAATCGTTTGGGTCTGCAGGAGCCGGAGGAGGAGCCACAACGTGGCTCCTCCTAGTCCGCCGCTGTGGAACCAGCTCCGAAGAAGAAGGCTCCGAAGAAGGGTGCTCCAAAGGAGGCTCTGAAGAAGGAGGCTCTGAAGAAGGAGGCACCCTAGCCTCTGTGTCCTCGGACGTAGAGTCATCTTGACAATTTTAAACACTTGTTCTCGTTAACAAATCTTTCTTTATCACATTTTAAACACTTGTTCTCGTTGGCATGCTCTTTCTAGAAAAGCATGCAGTTGTCTGGCACATATCAATCTTCTCATAGTCCATACCAAGCCCAGAAATCATTTTCTTAGACTGATACATATCTTTAGGCAATTTATGAGGCTGTGGAAGGACGTCGCTAATCAATTTGATGAGTTCATTGTAGCAGTTATTGGAGAAGGAAAACTTAGACTTAATTGCCATAAATCTAGTCATGAAACTGAGGATCGACACTTTGGTGTGTTCATGCACTGGCTGTTCAGAAGCGTCGACAAGCTTGAAAAACATTTTAACCTCCGTTGTAGGAGGATCCTCCGTCAATTCAGGATTTATGGCTTCAAGCATCTCGTCCATCCTATCGACCCCAGTGCTGTCATCCTCATCTCGAATCTTCTACAACTTGAGAAGGTGTCTCGCCGTGAAATATCCACAACTCATAACGTTGCATGAAACCGTTTCCACACAAGTGATACATCAACATCACTTTGTCAAAACACATCGCATTCTGACATTTCATACATGGGCACTGCACCTTACTGTTGTTTGACAATGAGAAAGCTCATTCTATGAAACCATTCGTATTGGTGAACCACTCCTCTGAGTGTCTCCCATCCTTTTTCCAACCAGTATACATCCAAGTGCGGTCTTCAGCCATTTTTGAGGGTATACCTTCAAAGCAGACAAATCATTTACGAGAGAGGAATGAACGAGAGAAAGAGAAGAAGGAATGTTGGTCTTAGATTATAATTCCACATCCGAATGCATATATTGCGTGTCGTGTCTGGTCGGGTCAGGTCGTGCCGGACCGGGTCGGCCTGAAACCCCTTTATGTACATATCTTAAATAATAACAACGAATAAACTACTATTTCGAAAGCATAACGCCGTCTATTTAACACTACACCCCTCCTATCCAGTGCAGTTCTTCAAGTAAAAACGGGACAACTATCCGGTGCAGTTCTTCAAGTAGAAAAGAGAGAAGAAAGGAGTCATGACCACCACCTTGAACCCCGTCGACGCCGATCCTAAAGGGCAGGGCTTTGCCGCCGAATCAGATCCGACAATTGCTTTCCCATGCCCGTCCAGCCCATGAAGGCCATCGCCGCCGCCACGCTCTCCGACCCCTCTTTCGCCATCTCCAACTCAACTTCGCTATAGCCGCCGTCAAGTACATTCACTACAAGCAGGACCTCGACAAGGATAAGTACAAGGGCCCCCGCCCATGGACGGGCCTCAACGGCCTCAAGCTGGCCATCGCAGCCATCTCCTCTCGGCCCATGGACGGGCCTCGATGGCCTCAATCTGGCCATTGCAGCCATCTCCTCTCTCTCTCTCCCTCTCTCCTCATCTCCCTCTATCTCTGCCATATAACTGGGGAAGCAAAAGAATCGTCAAACACGCACCAAATTGACCTCTTCCATCACCTGGGCCCATACGGGATCCCATTGGCTGCTGCAAAGCGTGGGGAGGGGGCGGGGGGGGGGGGCACCTACGGGTGGGAGGGGGCGGCACCAGGAAGGGGTGCTGGACACGAGGCGCAGGGGTGGCCGAGGGAGGGGGCAGCTGAATACCCATATGCTCAATAGGCTGTCCTGTGAGTTCTACAATGCTGCAGCTTGGTGAGTGCTCATGGTGGGTAAGGAAAAATACCGTACTGAATGATCAGCAAGCGGTGAACAAAACTGTTCAGGACTTGGAGCAGGAAGCTGAAAGCTTATACCAGGATGAGTGGGTGCCGGCGGGGCGGCGCTGCATTCAGGGGCATCCAGGGGGAGGGGGCGCGGCCGGCGAGGGCTCACGGCGGCGGGGCGGCCTACGGCCGGCGGGGGCCGGCGAGGGGCAGCCCGGGGGGGGGGGGCGGCCCGCGAGGGCTCGGGGCGGCGCCGGGCGTGCACGAGCGGAGAAGGGGAGGAGGGAGGGAGGGGTGCGGCGTACCTAACGTTGTCGGCGGTCGGCGGTGGCGGCGCAGCGAGAGTGAGAAGAGGTGGCGGTGGCGAGAGTGAGAGAGAGAACCGAGGGGCTGGCCCGAGTATATGGGGACTTAAAGACGATGGTGGGTTTACACCATCGTCAACAAGGCCCAGGTTACGACCCATATTGACGAGGGCCATTATTGTCGACGGTGGACCGTCATCTATAAGGCCCAAGAGCTTGTAAACGACGGTACTAGGTCAACCGTCGTCAATTAATGATTTATTGACGACGGTGTTATCCAGCCGTCGTCAATAAATATGGCTGTCGTCCATTGTCGTGATTTCTGTAGTGATGAGTCAATACTGTGCACCCATGTGCCATATGACTCACTGAAATATCTATTATTGAGTACCTCTATATACAGTCGCTATCATATATTCTGCACTTCGTCCATGGACCACATTAGCTCCATCAATGAAATAGGCACTACCCACCCAACGACAACTCAAACTATCCAACACTCATTCTCCAACCAGTGGTATCATGAAGTAGCTTTCATCACCACTATTCGATAAGAAGAAAGTGTTTGTGGTTGAAGGACTTCATGCTCCTATATGCTTGTGTGGCACTCATTGCCAGCTCATGAAGACCCTATTTTTGGACAACTAATATGGTCTCAGGCTTGATATGTAACAACTATGAGTATGTGTAGGATCGAAGAGCACGTGAAAAGCTACCAGAGGGGGTGAATGGTAGATTAAAACTTTTCGCAGCGGAAACAATAAAAACCCCTCAGCAAAAATCAATCGGTTAAAGAAACCGTGTGTGCAAGTGTTTTCAAACGTGTTCAACCGTGACAAATCAAGTAGAGAGGTAGAGAATCAAGTCACGGATCTAATGCAACAAGAATCACTTGAAAACACGAAGTAAAACTTGAGATACGATCAAAACATTAAACGAAGATCAATCTGTTCTACCCGATATAAAACAGATCTGCAACGCTGCAAAGAAACTCGTGTATCTCAAAAACTACAGATCCGGAGCTTGTGAAAATTTCACAGATGATAGATAATTGAGTTGTGAAGACAACACAAAAAGAGTCACGTCAATCGGATCTGTAAAACTCGAGTTATGAATGAAACACCGAAGCAACGTCGGTCTGTCCAGAAACTCGGCGAGAAAGACTTGACGAAAAACAAGTCGGACGAACAAGGCACAAAAGCTCCTCGAAACTATGAACTTTATTCAATAGAAACACAAGAGGAACAGCCCAAAGTTCTCTACCCACGAGAGCTCTGGCCTCCCTTGCTTTTATGGCCAGCCCTCAGGCTAAACAATCAAATCTAGGACTCCTACTCCTAATTGAACTCGTATCCTAACTTACCATAACTGCTCATGACTCTCCTATTCGCAGATAGAAGCAATCGTGAGACTTACAAACACCTTAGGAACGTCCTAAACATTCCTAAAACAACTCAACTTCGTGCCTAGCACGAAATCCTATCATAACCAACTCAAATCTTCCATATTTGAGCCATATCCGACTCAGCCTCAGCCTGATTACGCAATCCAGCCGGTTGGACCTTTCCGACCAATTCTTTACGTCCACTTCTCTTCATCACGCCTTGGAACAATGTTGCCACGTCCATGCACTCCTTGCACACGTGCAAACACCTTCCAACGACGTACACGCAACCTTCATATGCACTGCCCTTGATCCAAACATGCTGCGCGACCTCCCGATCAACTCAACCACAGCTCCTCCCAACTTGGTTGTTGGAACCTCATCTCCTCCCTGAGACTAGTCCAAGGATCCCGTCACCAGCCATGTCTTGAACTCAAGCAACACCTGCACATGAATAAACAACCAATTCTTCCGAGCACAAGTCCTCGACTTGACTCACGTTAGTTCCAAAACCACAACGCCTTACATGAGCACGTCACATAAGCATGTTGCAAACAATATCAAATGATAACAGCCATAACCACCAAAACACACCAAAAACTTAGCAAATTAATACTAAGCAAACCTTCCCATAAAGCAAGTTTGAAACATTGCGAGTTAAAAGCAAAAACAAGACGCTGCAGTTCTACGAGTTGAACTTCACGGGAGCTCCCTAAAAACAATCTCCGGACCTCACAGAAGCTCTCCGGACCTTGCAGGAGCTCTCCGGACCTTGCGTCGGACCTTGCCAACACTTGGCTGACCTAACAAAGAACTTGTCGGACCTTGCCACAGAATAATGTTTTGGCAATATTCAAAACTTTGAATGTCAATGCTAACTTTTATCCTAATTGCCAATGTATTCAACACACATAGGTCTCACAATCTCCCCCTTGATGAATGCATTGGCAACACCAATTAAAATCCGAACATTGGCTTATAAAAAGTTTTGAAAAGCTTTGAAAACTCATTTCTCCCCCTTTATTAATTTCTCCCCATTTTTTAAAATCAGAGAAGGAAGAAGGTGTATAACATATGCAAAGTGTAAAAAAATCTCTCCTTATACATATTTCTCCCCCTTTGACAATGTATTCAGCAAGGTTCAAAAGAGAAATTTTTAAATGTTATGAGCATATTATAACATATACATACAAAACAAAGCTCATCCAAGTCATTTTATCAGGTTACTTACACTATCATATCAATGAGATACATAAAGTAGTGTAAGCCATGCTAGATATTTCAAAACCTGAAAACATGACACTTGTTGCTGCATTTTTATTATTCATAATCATTTAAGGCACAAAGTTGATCATATGATATTTGCAAGAGATTATATGCCGCATCAGTCTTATTCTAACCAACCAAGCCAAGCCTATGTCATTTGACAATCAGAAGCTTAAGGACATGGTTTTAGTCATACACAATTCCTTCCAAGTGCATATCTTAGTGCAATGATAAGCAATCTCAAAAGAAGAAGTGCGATGCATGCATATTCTCTTGATCTTTTCTTAATTTTTATTTGAAAACTCAACATGTGAGCTGATCACTTGATTAATTTTTTATGATTAAAAGCACTTGTGAGCACGCGACAAGTTCAAAACAGCAAGAAAGTTCGATCATGACCAGATTTAGTGTAAGTAATTATTCCAATTACTAGTCATGGCAAAAGCTACAAAATGTATAACATGAGTAATGTAGTAAGAACTTTCAGCCTATAAAAGGAATCACAAAGTCATATATGTATGAAATACTATGCTCATATTATTTTAGTTTCAGATTCACACATAGACTTTCAAAGTTTCAAAAACTCCCCCTCAATTTAAGCCATGAGGATGCATAACCCCTATTTCACTACGAATGAAACAAAAACGAGTGAAATCCAAAGGTTTTGTAAAAATATCAGCCAATTGTTGTTCGGTATCGACATGGTGAAGCACAATGTTTCCTTTTTCAACATTATCACGAAGAAAGTGATACCTAATGTCAATGTGCTTAGTTCTACAGTGTTTCGCGGGGTTTTTAGCAATACAAATTGCACTAGTGTTATCACAAAACAGTGGAACACTATCTAAATCAACCCCATAGTCCTTAAGTGTTTGAATAATCCAAAGAATTTGTGAGCAAGCGCTAGCCGCAGCTACATATTCAGATTCGGCCGTGGATTGTGCAACTGAACTTTGTTTTCTAGAGGACCAAGCAACAAGTGAATTACCAAGAAAATGACAAGCACCCGAAGTACTTTTCCTATCAATCCTACAACTCCCAAAATCAGCATCCGAAAAAGCTTTCAAAGAAACGGTTGAGGAAGAAGGAAGAAAAATGCCAAATTCTTGAGTTCCATGTAGGTACCTGAGAATCCTTTTGATGGCTTGGCGATGTGAAGCACGTGTAGAAGCTTGAAAACGTGCACAAAGACATACGCTGAATTGTATGTCCGGTCTTGACGCCGTGAGATACAAAAGTGATCCAATCATACTTCTGTATTCTTTTTTATCGACCGGGTCACCATCTTCGTCAAGTTCAAGTGTTGTTGCTGTTCCCATTGGTGTCCCAAGAGGCTTGCATTTGTCCATGTTGAAGCGCTTAAGAAGGTCCTTTGTATACTTAGTTTGATGCACAAAAGTTCCTTTTTTTGTTTGCTTGATTTGCAGCCCCAAAAAGTATGTGAGTTCTCCCATCATACTCATCTCAAATTCTGAACTCATCATAGCTGAAAACTTGGACACGAGATCATGAGAAGCACAACCAAAGATAATATCATCCACATACACTTGAACGAATAATGAGTCATTGCCATGCTTAAGTACAAAAAGAGTTTTATCAACCTTGCCCATGGTAAACCCCTTTTCAAGTAAGAATGTTTTTAACCTATCATACCATGCTCTAGGGGCTTGTTTTAGACCGTACAAGGCTTTGGACAGTTTGTAAACATGATTAGGAAAATTTGGATTTTCAAAACCCGGTGGCTGCTTAACATAAACATCCTCCTCTATGTAGCCATTAAGAAAAGCACTTTTAACATCCATTTGATATAACTTGAAACCTTTAGATGTAGCAAATGCTAATAAAATTCTTATAGCTTCTAATCTAGCAACAGGAGCAAATGTTTCATCAAAATCTAGACCTTCAATTTGAGTGAAACCTTGAGCAACCAACCTAGCTTTATTCCTAACCACAACCCCATCCTCACTTTGCTTATTTTTAAATACCCATTTAGTTCCAACTAATGTGTGACCTTGAGGTGGAGGTACAAGTTTCCAAACATTATTTCTTTCAAAATTTTCTAACTCTTCTTGCATGGCACTAATCCAAGATTCATTAGTGAGTGCGCGTGATATATCCTTGGGTTCAAAAGAAGCAACAAAAGCAGAATGAGCATGAGAGTTTGGATCGCAAAACCTGGACCGAGTGACTCGTTCAAGCAAGCTTCCAATGATTTGTTGTGGAGGATGACATTTGAGTACTCGGAGGGGAGTAGACACTTCACAAGCACCTTCTTCTTCATGTTCGGACCTTTGATTAGGAGAGCTTGTTGCTTGAGGAAGGTCCGAACCAGCACTAGTGACTGTTGGTTCTGGTTGTGGTGCAAAATCAGCAGCTTGATTGTTATTTACTTCCGAGTTTTCGGGTAGCAGCAACACTTCTTCATCTTCTTCAATAAAAATACTCTCCCCCTGCGGATATGGATCCGGACCTGCAATATCGGAGCTAGTACTTGGACTAGCTTCATCAAAAGAAACCTCGCAAGTCTCCACAATTTTGGTAGTGTCAAGTAAAAGCACACGGTAGCCTCTAGTATGAGATGGATAACCAAGAAACATGCCATCAACAGATCTAGCTTCAAATTTATCAAGATTACCATGTTTCTTAACAAAGCATTTGCAACCAAAAACACTAAAGTGTGTAACACTAGGCCTATGTCCAAACCGGAGCTCATATGGGGTTTTTCCAAGCTTAGCACGCAAGAAAACACGATTTGAGACATAACAAGCGGTTGCAATTGCATGAGCCCAAAATTTCCTAGGAGTTTGATATTCATCAAGCATAGTCCTAGCCATCTCAACTAAGGTCCTGTTCTTTCTTTCTACGACACCATTTTGTTGTGGTACATAGGGTGAAGAGTATTGATGATCTATCCCATTTTCAGCACAAAAGTGATCAAAGGATTGGTTTTTAAATTCAATTCCGTTATCACTTCTAATTGCTTTTAATGATCCTAGGTGATCAATAGATAATCTAAGAAATAAAGTTCTAAAATGACTAAAAGCTTCATTCTTAGATGCCGTAAAATAAACCCAAGAATATCGGGAATAATCATCAACAATCACAAGCACATACCATTTACCTCCGAAGGATTGAACACGTGCCGGACCTACTGTGTCAAGATGTAAAAGTTGTCCCGGTTCAGCTGTCATGGTCATTGTGAGAGGAGCATGTGAACCTGCAACAAACTTAGCTTGTCTACAAGAAGAGCACACAATATCAGTGTCCTTTTTAAGCTTCAGCAGCCCACGTATGTGATCGAGAGCACTAACACGAGTGAGATGATCAAAGCCTATGTGACCAAGTCTACGATGCCAAAAATATAGATCCTTTGTATCATTAGCAACTAGACAACGATGCTTAGAAGTTGACAAATCAAAATCAGCTTTAAAAACTCTTCCAAACCTAGACATGTTAAACAAAAGCTCACCTTTTGAATCTACAACCTTGCAGCAATTTTTAGCAAAGCTAACCTCTAGATTTTCATCTAGCAATTGTGAAACCGAAAGCAAGTTGTATTTCAAATTTTTAACAAGTGCCACATCTTTCAAAGTGTAGAGATTGTTTACTCTAACCGAACCTTTAGCAATTATGGGAGTAGAAGAGTTATCGTCGAAAGTAACATTTTCTACACGTGACACAAAAGAGAGAGAGGAGAACCATTCTTTGTTACCGGTCATGTGGCGTGAGCAACCTGAATCCACAATCCAAATGTTCTCCTTCCTCAAACGTGAAACCTAAACAGCAGCACAATACGTCGATGACTCAATACTGGGGTTAGTTAAAAGACTTTTAGGAATCCAGTACTGAGTCACACGACGTCCAGCAGGAATAACACGCGAAAGCTGAGAAGGTAAAGCAGGTTTATGAGCCAAACATCGAAAATTTTTGTTCCCAACTACTGACTTATAAGATGTGTTATATGTAGCACAAAAAACAGTAGGTCTGGGAGCAAGTTTTTGACTCATTACAGCAGGTTGCAAGCTCCGAACATTCGGTCTAGCAGATTTTGCTTGGTTGTTATGTGATCTAGCAAGTATTCTTTGTTTCTTATCGTGTTTAGATAGTCTATAACAAAAATCCATGACATGACCATCTCTACCACAGTAGGTACAATGAAAAATAACCTTATCATGTCTCGATGAGCAAGCAACACATTTATTAGAACCCGAATGGGACAGTACTCCTGCAGATTTGAAAATCACCTCTTTTTGTCTAGGAGCTGTTTGAATCAAACCGCTTCCTAATGACTTTACAATTTTAGGTGGGTGTGCCTTAGCATGAGCATGAGAGTTAAAACCTAAACCAGTTTTATCATTACAAGACTTGGAAGAATTCAGCAGGAATTTTAGGTTCTTATTTGCATTAGAAAACCGATCTAGTGTCCTATGCATGTCATCAAGTTTATTGGACAGATCAAAGCAGTTTTCACATGAAGTTTTTCCTTTTAGTTTGCAATTTGAACAATATTTAACTTCATGCACACGTAAAGCATTGTTCAAAATAGAAATCTCATTCATAGCATCATTTAGTTTCTTATTCAGATCATCACATGAAGAACAATGCAAATCAATTGTAGAAGAACAAGCATCTTTCAAATTTTTATCATTAAGTGCAGCAAGCTCTTTGTTCTTTTCAATTTAAAGTTCAAGTTTATCAAGTGTAGATGCGTGTGCACTTCTTAAAGAGGATAATTATTCATAAATTAAATCACATGAGGAACAAGAATCATCACTAGGAATCAAAGTTTTTAAACGATTAATTTCAGATTCTAGTGATTCAATTTTAACAGCATTGTTCCTAAGTTTTTTATCCTTTTTCTTTAATATAACAGTGGCACGAGAAATAGCATCACACATTTCTTCGCAAGTGGGACATACCTCTTCATCGTTGCTGTTGTGTTCTGCCTCCTCGGAGCTTGAACTTGACTTGCTCGCCATGCAGCACATATTTGCCATAGCTTCTTCATCTTCATCACTACCGGTGTCCACATCACTTGAGCCAAAATCTTGAAGTGCAGAGATCATACTATGCACTATGTTGTGCATTGATAAATCTTTCTTCTTCTTATTCTTTGCAAACGATTTCTTCGGCCTTGTTTGCTTTTCTTCACGTGAAGTCGAACCTGAAAGGTTAGGGCACTCCGTACGAAAATGTCCTGTCTTACCACATTCAAAACATCGTTGAGGTCCGGAGCTTCCTCTCCTTCTAGTTCTCACATTTTGCAATGCTTTTGAGAACCGAGTAGAGATGAGTGCATGCTCTTCCCCTGGAAACTCTTCAATCTGTTCAAGGGTTAGAGAGGACAGCAAAGAGAGTGCACCACTAGATGATGATTGACTAGAACTAGACATGTCACGTTGCGAAACAAATGCAATAGACTTGTTGGGGTTTTTACGTGAGATGATGTCAATTTCATGAGTTTTCAATCTAGAATAAAGCACGTCTAAAGTAAGAGAACTCATGACAGTAGATTCACAAATAGATGTAACTTTCATCTCCCAAATTGACATATATAATGCTCCTAACAATTGTCTAGCATTTTCAGCATCTGAAAAGTTAACATTGACACTACGCAAGTTGCTGAGAATTTTATTAAAGCGAGCAAAAAGAACATCAATTGACTCACCGGGTCGCATCTCAAAACGCATGTATTCTTTCTTGAACATATCTTGCCTTACCTCCTTGATCGTATTGGATCCTTCATGGTAGTCACAAAGAGCTTTCCAAACATCATATGCAGATCGGAGGTGTGCAACACGGTCGAAGTCGCTTTGAGTCAATCCTTGGATGATCAAGTTGCGAGCCTTGTTGTTGTTGTCAACATCTCTCATGTTCGCAGCTGTAACTTGATCGTTGGGTGGTACATCGAAGTTCTGGTAGACCTTTTCCCAAATGGCGAAGCCTTGCGCCTGTATGTAGGCCTCCATCCGCGCCTTCCAAACCTGAAAATCGATGCCATTGAACACACAAGGTTTTGCGGAGTACCTCTCCATGATGATTAGTCAAAACACGTGCAAATCATAAAGATTAGAGCACCTTGGCTCTGATACCAATTGTAGAATCGAAGAGCACGTGAAAAGCTACCAGAGGGGGGTGAATGGTAGATTAAAACTTTTCGCAGCGGAAACAACAAAAACCCCTCAGCAAAAATCAATTGGTTAAAGAAACCGTGTGTGCAAGTGTTTGCAAACGTGTTCAACCGTGACAAATCAAGTAGAGAGGTAGAGAATCAAGTCACGGATCTAATGCAACAAGAATCACTTGAAAACACGAAGTAAAACTTGAGATAAGATCAAACCATTAAACGAAGATCAATCTGTTCTACCCGATATAAAACAGATCTGCAACGCTGCAAAGAAACTCGTGTATCTCAAAAACTACAGATCGGAAGCTCGTGAAAATTTCACAGATGATATATAATTGAGTTGTGAAGACAACCCAAAAAGAATCACGTCAATCGGATCTGTAAAACTCGAGTTATGAATGAAACACCGAAGCAACGTCGGTCTGTCCAGAAACTCGGCGAGAAAGACTTGACGAAAAACAAGTCGGACGAACAAGGCACAAAAGCTCCTCGAAACTATGAACTTTATTCAATAGAAACACAAGAGGAACAGCCCAAAGTTCTCTACCCACGAGAGCTCTGGCCTCCCTTGCTTTTATGGCCAGCCCTCAGGCTAAACAATCAAATCTAGGACTCCTACTCCTAATTGAACTCGTATCCTAACTTACCATAACTGCTCATGACTCTCCTATTCGCAGATAGAAGCAATCGTGAGACTTCCAAACACCTTAGGAACGTTCTAAACATTCCTAAAACAACTCAACTTCGTGCCTAGCACGAAATCCTATCATAACCAACTCAAATCTTCCATATTTGAGCCATATCCGACTCAGCCACAGCCCGAGTACGCAATCCAGCCGGTTGGACCTTTCCGACCAATTCTTTACGTCCACTTCTCTTCATCACGCCTTGGAACAATGTTGCCACGTCCATGCACTCCTTGCACACGTGCAAACACCTTCCAACGACGTACATGCAACCTTCATATGCACTGCCCTTGATCCAAACATGCTGCGCGACCTCCCGATCAACTCAACCACAGCTCCTCCTGAACATGGTTGTTGGAACCTCATCTCCTCCCTGAGACTAGTCCAAGGATCCCGTCACCAGCCATGTCTTGAACTCAAGCAACACCTGCACATGAATAAACATACAAATTGTTCCGAGCACAAGTCCTCGACTTGACTCACATTAGTTCGAAAACCACAACACCTTACATGAGCACGTCACATAAGCATGTTGCAAACCATATCAAATGATAACAGCCATAACCACCAAAACACACCAAAAACTTAGCAAATTAATACTAAGCAAACCTTCCCATAAAGCAAGTTTGAAACATTGCGAGTTAAAAGCAAAAACAAGACGCTGCAGTTCTACGAGTTGAACTTCACGGGAGCTCCCTAAAATCAATCTCCGGACCTCACAGAAGCTCTCCGGACCTTGCAGGAGCTCTCCGGACCTTGCGTCGGACCTTGCCAACACTTGGCAGACCTAATAAAGAACTTGTCGGACCATGCCACAGAAGAATGTTTTGGCAATATTCAAAACTTTGAATGTTAATGCTAACTTTTATTCTAATTGCCAATGTATTCAGCACACATAGGTCTCACAGTATGACATCCCATATAGGACTAAGTCTTATATTCCCGACGGTAGACGACCGGTGATATAGAAAACCCAACTACTCTCTGAAATTCGTATTTACAGTTCCATCTCTTCGCATATAGTCACCACCATTTGTTTGTGAGTTCGTTGAACATGTCGACGACGAACAATCACGGCTTATGTCCAATGTAAGGCTAAGCATAGACGCTTCTTATTGATGACCTTGGAGGGAGACAGAAGACTCAAGGAGCTTAGGAGGGAGAGGGCTTAGGTAGAGGAGCGTTATCATAAGTCTCGGAAAGAGCGCAAGCGAAAAGACACTACAGGAATATAAACAATTAATGATGGCTGAAAACCATTGTTAATAAAGGGTAAACCGTCGTGAATAAATTATTCACGACGGGGAAGCCTTATTCATGATGATTTTCGGCCGTCACCGATAATTAGTCATAAATAAGGTTGTTAACAATGGCACCCATCATAAATAAGCTTATTCACGACAGCTAAATAGTCCCGTCGCAAATAAGCTCCTGGGCTGCCACGTGGCCGGGGGATTTATTCATGACTGGATCGTCGTGAATACTGCACTTTATTCATGACGGTCCCGTCGTAAATAAGCTTGGTACTATTGACGACGGGGCAGGCCGTTGTAAATAATTATGGCTTATTTATGACTGTCGTGACTAGAAAACCGGCATAAAAAACATTGATATTTTTTTAAATGAGAAAATTCTAACCTGGCTTCGAGGCCAGCCCTGCCTTGATGGCCAGCTCACACAGGAAGTGACAACATTATAAACATGACCACCCTACGCACTACCACGTCTGCTACCTTCGGAACCCGGGAAGTCGTCCTCGAGCCTTCGTCCTCCCGGTAGCTGCGGCGATGGCGTGTGAGCCTCGGTAACAGAGCACTATTATGTATAAGTATCGTTAGACAAGTTATGAGTTTAAAAATGCAAGTTTTCCTAAGTTATGAGTTATAAGTATCACACAGGAAGTTTGAGTAAATTTGTACCTCTACTCTGATAAACGGGGCATGTGCCTCCTGTGGGGGTTGCCACTGTGGGAAGACGGCCAGCAACACTGCCGCCATAGCCTGTGAACACAAAACATTATCACATAACCATCATTGAGATGTTAGAAATATTAAGTAAAATGACCAGTACATACCTGCATTGCTGCTTGCATCTGTAGCATGAATGAGGCTTCATACTCATCCTGAGCCCTCTTATCCGCGGCTTGATGCTCCCTTTCTATCCGGAGCTCCTCCTGTGTCCTGCGGAGCTCCTCACGGACACTGCAGAGCTCCAGCGAGCTAGCCTGCCTCGCTCCGGTCTGTCGCGATGAAGAGCAACTCAAGGAAGGCCGCTCGACAACTCCATCGAAGATGGCTGTAAGGGCCTAATTTTTTTACACATATTCCAAATGTTCATCACCACACACACCCTTCATTTGAAGAAACTTGATGAACACATTTGAAGAGCAAGTAACCACCATCAACATGCTCATTAGAGAATAAACTCACAAAATGCAAAAGTGGCATTTCTCACATGCATCATCTAGGGGCTGAGCATATGAAAAACACCAACACCTTGCTGGGAAGGCTCATGCCAAAATTCACCCAAATCCAAAACCTTTTGAGGTCTTTTTGGGTATAACTAGAAAGAGGGTGGTTTGAACTCAAATTCAAATTCAAACTACTTCCATCCCATGAATTCAAAAGTGGGAGGAATATTCTTACTCAGCACATTTTTGTGAGCTCACATACCAATTTTCACTCCATTTGGAGTTGATCTTGACATGAGCTAAGTTTAGCAAATTCAAACTTTATTTGAATTTCAAACTGCATATGTGCTGAAATTTAGTCAAACACTTCACAATTTGAATTCTACCAATTCCAAATGGGCATGTGGTAGATAATTTAAAAGGGAGTGGGACCCACATGTCATTGAGGGAAAAGATCAAAACTTGCACATGAAGCAAATGACTTTGTCCCTGTTTTTCAACTCCACCGAGTGTTTTTCCCCGTGTGCGCCACCGAGGAGCCACCGCGCCACCACCTGCTCGTTGCCCCAACACGCTGGCTCCCCGAGGCAGTGCCCCTCGTGCCTCAGCGTGATCACGTCCCCTCAACCGAGCGAAGCCTCAGTTGTTATCTTCTCCTTGCGTGAACACTGAGTCGAGCTCTCTTCTCTCCGCTTCTCGGGCTGATCGGAAGAACAGCAAAACACTCACGCCCTCTCCTCCCCGAGCTGCTAAACCACACCCTGAGCTCCGCACACACCTCCCCGACCCAGAAGCCGACGAGCTTCGGCCTCCTTTGCCCTTCCACAGTCCGTTCCGCCGCGACCGAGCTTCAGCCGAAGATCGGGTGCTCGTGGACAGCCCTCCACAGGGGTTTTCACGGTCAAGCGATCAAGGCCACGGGAGCGTGCTAGGTTGGTGCTGCTCTCAACCAAATATCAAGCCACGCCGTGAAGCATCGGCGGCAAATTTCAAGTTTTCACTCCGGCGAGTTCTAACCGAGCAGCCGGTACGGGTTCTTCAAATTCTCCCTCTCTGATCCTCCATAGGTCGTCAAACTCTGCACATAGGCACTGTACTAGCCGGCGATCGTCTTTGCTTTAGGACCCGTCGCATGAAAACACCTCGGAGCAACGTATTCCGAGCTTTACCGAGCGTGTTCTTAGAGGAATCAATCGGGCGCACGATGCTGAGCTAGTTGCCGCAGTTTCCGGACTAATCCATGGCCTTGCCGAGCTTTGCGATCACCCACTGGTGCTGTAGAGCTAGTCGGTCAAGGTTTTGGTGGGCTAGGAACCTCGGGCGACGGCTCCGAACTTCAACCAAGGCCGCCACACGTCGCCGGCCATCTTCCGATCATCGGCAGCCCCAGAACACCTCACAATCGTGTTCCTCGATGTCGCGTACGCCCTGGCAGCGAGTTTTAGCCCGTACGGTGGCCGGAACCGGCGAACCGGCGAGTGGCAGTTAGCTCCGGCGAGCTGAGCGCCTGGGCGCATAAAAAACAGCCGGAGGAAGAAGAAGCCGGTGGGTCCCGGCTGTCAGCGGTGGAAATTAAAACTGGGGTCTGCTGTGGCACCGGATCGGGTGCGGCTGCGTGCACAGGACTCAGTAGCCACGTGCGTCGTCCGATGAGGAGCTGACACGTAACCCCGGGTCCCACTTGCAGCAGTTTGAACTTTTCCCGATTTTCAGATTTTGTTCAAATGTCAAATCCACATAACTTTGGCTAGGAAACTCCAAATCAAGCGAACCAAATTTTGTTCGATTCAGCTCTATGAGTACTTTCCAGCAAATCAAGTTTCACCTCATGAAAATCCTTATTTCTCCAGAATTCATTCTGCAAAATTTAAACTGTTTGGAATTTTAACTGGAGAACCCTTTGGATGAACATTCTGAAATTTTGCTGGGATGTTCACCAAAATATCCCTGAACTGCAAAAAAAATTTCAGATCCATTTGAGCTCATTTGATCCACCTAATGGTGTGATTAATAAAACTGTTCCAGAGAAAATAGAAAATGTCCAGAAACATTTTCAGAATTTCTCTGAAATTGTTTAGCTCATATATTAGGCTAGGAACCTTCAAATTTAGTGAGACCAACTCCATTAGAACCCTCTGAAAATCTAGATGCAGAAAGTCATGGCTCACTCCATGAAAATCCCTAGAACACCCTAAGAGCCCCAATTAAGGTCAAGTACATAATTATTTGTGGAGAGCTCAAATGAGCTTTGCTGCAAATAAAACTTGGCCAAGTCTCTGTTTAGATTGTATCCAAACCACAGTAAAAATTTCAGAGTCATTGGGTCTGTCTAGTAAGACTTATAGTATTCACAAGTTTAAATTTAATTCAAATGCATTTAAATTAATACATATACATGTTATCTCATTGTAGTCACTAAGGTTGAGGAGGAACCCGAAGTCTTAGACTTCGTCACTCCGGAAGAGCAGCTAGCCTACGACCAAGAGCATCAAGGCAAGCTCCGGTTTGCATTAACCTCTTTACAAATTTTTATTGTTTTGAGCACTTCCTTTGAGCACCACTTACTTCTTGCATTAGAGTCTTGTTTGAAACCCAATTGCATAGCCAAGAAAACCATGGGTCGGGATTAGGATTGAAAATCCCGTTTAGCTACTGCCATGCTAAGATAGAGTAGGATTTGGTACAAGACGAGTAGTTGGAACTACTCGCGAGAATAGGCTAGAGGCACATCGCTCGGGTAAAAGATAGCAAATGAAACACATGGCGAGAAAAATGAGACCGAGCGGAGAGTAAGGGCAGCAGGACTTTGGGGCCTGGGTGCTATAGCTCCGCTTGTGTCGATTGAGTACCGAGCCGTGTGCGGGCCTGTTGAACAAGCTAGAACAGTACCGAAGACCTACCGGCTATATGGGAACTGGGAAACCGATGTAACTCGGGTAGCTGGGTATTGACGCATTGCCTGTCATTCAGAGGGTAGATTGAGAGCTCGAGGTGTAAATCGGCTGGTGGCACTGGGATGCGCATGCAGAGACCTCTTTCTCGAGACGATAGGACCGGCTCAATATTTGTCTGACGGGCGAAAGGTGGTTGTGTACGACGTACATGATGGTTGCTGTAGGAAACATCGAGTACGGGCGTACGTGACGGGTTATTCGGGTAACCCTGCAGGTGTAAATCGATTATAATCGCCGTCCCTCATGGTCAGTGAGTACCACTTGTTCACTGTACCGTGACGTAGAAAGAACAGGCTAGATTCATGTTAAAAGTTTGCTGGTTTGAAAGATATAACTTGCTTGTTAATGTCTTGTTGTAGTTTAGAGCTAATTAAAGTTCTTTTCAACTTTGGGCAAAGTACATGAGAGAAATGCGTTTCTTGTTTCATTGCGGCTCTTTCATGTGCCTTAGCGTAAGGTTCTCCACAACTTGCTGCTAAAAACGTGAAAGTAAGGTTCCACTAATTAGGCGAGTCCTTTGCAACTTATTTTACCTCATGTAACCTATCAACCATCATGTAGAAGTTCCATGAATAGGAGAGACGGGTCAGTCTTGCTGAGCCTTTGTGCTCACTTCTTGTGTTTGAAGCTTTTGCAGGGTTATATGAGAAAGGGACTCCCGAGGAGGAGACGGAACCCCAGGAGGGGAACCCCGTTGAGTGGGAGTCGTGCACGCCGCCGTGTTAGTGTGTGTGTGTGTGTGTGTGTGTGTGTGTGTGTGCTAGCGGGGACACGCTCACGGGCTGAACGTGAACTCGATGCATAGTCTATGCCCGTGAGTGTAGACTGAACATATTTTGTTGTACAAATGTTCATAAACCAGTTTATGTAATAAAACATTGCTTCCGCTTTGTACCTTTGATGTGTGTTATCCGGTGCTGTGCAACGCAGCACCCCTCAGCGTGATCCTGGCTCGACAAGACCGTGGGGTCGTGTCAATGGAGAACCTACAAAAGAAGAAAGATTATTAAATTTTCATATCTCAAATTTATTGACATTAAAAAAATTAGAGAACTCACCGTCCGTGAGGTTTCTCGCCTACGGTTGCATACGCAGCTTCCGGGATGATTGGCGCGCTCTGCCAATCAAAACCTTCACCTGAAGTCGCTCTGCCTCCTGCCCATACCTTGCCTACAAATACGAAAAGATAATATTATAAAAACTATTTAAGAAAACACAATACAAAACAACTCACCAGCGCTTCTGACGCCGCCTAAGAACACAGTTGGTCAGACTGTGACGGGTCAATTCCCTTGTGACCCCTCATCTAGACTTGGATTGGAGTCGCTCCTGATTGGTCTCGCGCTCCTATATATATGTGTTAGTACAATGAATAATTTAAACATATATGAAAACAATAGTAATCACACTTACCATGCGTTTAGCCAGACGTAAGTAGCCGTCGCACCAAACGTGTGCTTCCCATCCATCTCTCTGCTCCGTCGGTGGGTTCTAGAGACTTCCTAGAACCCCTGACTCGCCCACAGAGCACACAGGGCACGGTAGTCCTCCGGGCGGTCGTCTAACCAGGCTACACCAACCTGCATACATTTATTTTCAGGTTATAGAACCTTTAACCTATTGTGTTTCTTTCATATTTTAAAATAAATATTTTACAATTTACCTCTGCGTACTGCTCTGCTGTCAAGTACCTTAGAGCCTTGTTCCTGAATGCCTCTAGGTGACCCTCTTTGGGATGCAGCATCACGTATGCTCTCGTCGCTTGAATTCTTGCATTTGATAGCGACTGCGTAACGTGCTTCCGGACGTTCTTATGTAACATGGCTCTGGCATAGTCCACCTTGCCCTCGTACTCCAAACAGTACCGTGCCTAGAAAAACATATTTATATACATGATTAGTATTAACCATATTATTGATTTTGTATTACGGAAATATATATTTCATGCTTACCATGAAGTCTGACCACACAGCCTCCTGGTGGTTGCCGTGAGCAACGTGCTGGGAAGTGGCGTAATCGTCCCATGACGTGGCGGGGACACCGTTCACTACATCGGGGTAGTGCGAACGGATAAGCCGCCCGAGGACATTGTTCACCTGCTTGTGGCGTCCTTGACCTTTGAACGAGTCGTCGTACCAAGATATGATATAGAATGGTAAATCAATACATCTATAACACTAAAATAATCTAAATTGAAGAGTTAGAGATTTACTTACATATCGCCAACCGAATGAATAACGATCTGGTCATCTGGGTTTGCAAGAGCGGGAGGAGGAGCCACATAGTGACTCCTCCTAGTCCGACGCCTCTGAGGTGGCTCGATGTAAGGTGACCCGAAGGAGTGGTCACCGGAAGAGACCGGAAGCGGGTCCACAAGCTGGCTACCAGACCCAGACGGGTGGTCATCAGCCTGTGCTGGCTGCAGAGGACCTCTCGTTTCTTAGTCCTCAGACCTAGAGTCCTCCTGATAATTTGAAAGAATAGTAATGTAGATGAATGAATTAATTGTTGTTATTATAAGATTCATGAAATGATATTTTCCTCGTCTGGCCGCTGTAAGGCGACTGCTATGTCTCTCAGCTCCGGTAGCTTACTCATCAAAGCAGCCCGTCTAGCAGAAAGCCCGCTAGATGTACTGCCCTAAAAGACGTCAGCTGCCCTGCGTAGGAAACCTCTAGCTACACTCCTCACCTTTCACTTTCCTCTACCACTGCTCGACGACATCCTATTGAAAAGAAAAAAGTTGGTAATGAATATAAAGTAAAATATATAAGACGAAAGAAGACATAAAAGAAACGTTACTTGAAATATGTTTCAAAATTCATCAGTATCACGACCATGACCTCTACTCCTTAATCTGGACCACCGATCTTTTGTCGTGATTGTTTTTCGTTTTCTTTTTTGCATTTCATGAGACTGTAAATCTTGAGCACCTCCAACTAACTCATCAAGGTCTACACCAGGTTCAATGACAAAAGAGTCTGGCAACTCTTTTTCTTGGTAAACCTCATCAATCTCAGCGTTCAATGACAGCAAACTATCTCAGTACCCAGCATCATCTGGTGTATGTAACTGCTCACGAGGATTCACCTTGTGTACAACCCACCAAGCATGTAGTTTTTTACATGAATAATGAAAATAATACACCTGCTGGACTTGATATGCAAGGAGAAAGGTATCGTGGCCTCGTAGCCTTTCATTGTGTTTGACTTCTATAATGCTAAATTGGTTATGTTGAGTTCCATTATTGTTGTCAAACTATTCGCAGTCAAAGAAGACTACTTTAAACTCCTTATTCCTGGTAAAACTCAATTCAAGGATTTTTTATGAACAGATAATAATTAGTTTCCCGTCCTTCCGCATCAACAGCCGTAGTAACAACACCGGTATTACAAGTTGCTGCAAGAGGACGGAGAGCTTCAAATTCAGTTGAACAAAATCGGAAATCATTGATGTCATAACGACCATAGCTTCTAATAATAATGGATCCGTAGGACAGCTGACGCAAGTCCTCATGGACACCGGCATGTTTTTGCACTGTCTGAAATATGGACATTAGAAGACTATATCGTGCAATACTCATAAGTCATTTGAGAATAAAGACAAGAAAACATTACATGATCTCTAAAGCAAGATTGAAAGTTAGGCCCTCCATTTAGCCCATAATTTCGCATCGTTTCTACTTGATTGCTAGTAGGTTGATGCTTAGATTTCCAATTTTGGCGATCAAACACACTGTATATATAATGAAAAATAACAATGAGAATATATTTATGGCAAACTAGTACCAATTAGTATAGATGGTGAACAAACACTTACTGAAAATATTTGTCCATCCCATCCATATTAGCGTACATATAGAGCAAAGCAGTTGTCTTTTCTTCTGTTATGGCGTCGTAGCTCATGCTACTACCAACGGTGGTGCCTCTCGTTTGAAAAATGGAGAGGTCACTAAGAGGGGGTGCTTCATCAACATTGTAACACAATGTAGGAGCACTAACATTGTGTTCCTCTGCAATGTAAACACTTGAGAAGTAGCCTATCTCCTGAAATGTAAATGTTTCGGCGATGCATCCTTCAACCCTTGCTCTATTGCGAACCATTAGTTTAAGACACCTGAGTGCTCTTTCATGTGGTACATCCACCTATATTGAACAGGGCCACCCAATTTAGCTTCATATGGAAGATGGATTAGGAGGTGTTGCATTAGGTTGAAGAACCCTGGAGGGAAAACTTTTTCCATGTTACATACCAAAACTAGTATCTCCTTTTCCAACTTTTCCATCATCTCCTTTGTGATTTCTTTAGCACAAAGCTCAATAAAAATAGCTCAGATTGGCTAACACCTTCCACACTGCATCGTCAAGGTAGCCCCGAAACGTAACCTGCAAATGTCTTTCCATGGTTATGTGATAATCATGACTTTTCAACCCAGTGAGGTTTTCCGTCTTCACATTCACAGCTCGTCTCAGGCTAGCAGCATAACCATCTGGGAATTTCAAAATTTTCAACCACCATAAGACTTCTCTTTTCTTTAGGTCTAAGATAGAAAGTAGCGTGTGGTTTTCCACCTGTTTCAGAAAGCTCAAGACTTGGGCGGTTCCGAACCTCTGCCAAATCTTTTCGAGCCCTAATATTGTCTTTTGTTTTGCCCATCACATCCAATCATGTGCTTGTGATGCATTTGCTCATGTTACGCTACTGGTGCATGACATCAATGTTATGCATTAGAATTAAGGACTTCACATACGGTAGTTCCCATAATACACATACATGAGTCCAATTGTGGTCCTCTCCGTAACCAACAAAATATCCAGGACGATTTTCATCTGGCACTAGCTTGTCCAACATGGCACATATCTCTGACCTGTTCAAACGTAGCGGTGGTCCTTTTGTGGCAACAGTGTTCTTCCTAAAGGCATTCCTCTGTTGTCTGAACACATGATTTGGAGGTAGCCAACATTGATGACAATCAAAGTAACATATCTTGCCACCATGACTAAGACGAAAACATTCCGTGTCCGCGGAACATATCAGACATGTCAAACGACCATGAGTACTCCTACCGAAAAACATGCCATATGCTGGGAAATCATGAACAAACCACAAGTATGCAGCTTGAAGGATGAATTTCAGTATTTTGTAACTATCGTATGCTTTGATTCCTGTCCATAACAATTTCAACTCTTCAATCAACGGCTTCAACATCACGTTGAGTCGTGAACCAGGATGATATGGTCTAGGAACGATGAGGCAAAGGAACATGAATTCATACTTCATACAGAGAGATGGTGGTAAGTTGTACAGAATAGCGAACATGAGCCAACATGAGTATGGTGTGGCGTTTGTACTGAATGGTGAGAAGCCATTTATCTCTAACCCGATGCGAATATTTCTTGCATCGTTCGCAAAATCTGGATTGAAACAGTCCAACGCCTTCCATGCCTCACCGTCTGATGGGTGCACCATGACTCCGAGGTTCTCACGTACACCTTCTTTGTGCCATCTCATATGTCTTGCAGTTCTTTTCTTGAGAAACAAGCGCTTCAACCGAGGTGTGACAGGAAAGTAACAAAGCTGCTTATGTGTGACTTCAGTTTGTACATGCTCTGCTTCATCATTATCAACCTCGACAAACCTCGATTTGCCACATTGTAAGCATTTCTTCTCATTGGCGTGCTCTTTCCAAAAAAGCATGTAGTTGGTTGGGTAGACATCAATCTTCTCATATTTAATACCAAGACCAGAAATCAATTTCTTGGACTGGTACATATCTTTTGGCACTTTATACGATTGAGGAAGGATATCGCTGATCAATTTGATGAGATCGTTGTAACAATTGTTCGAGAAGAAATACTTAGACTTTATTGTCATAAGTCTGGTCATGAAATTAAGAAGTCACTTTTGTGTGTTCACTTTATCGACATAAGTCTGGTCATGAAATCTTCTCATATTTCAACCTCCGTTGCAGGAGCATCCTCCTTCAACTCAGGATCTATGGCTTCAAGCATCTCGTCCATCCTATCGACTCCCGTGCTATCATCCACCACTACATCTTCTACAGCTTTAGAATGTGTCTCGCCGTGAAAGTACCATATCTCATACTTTTGCATGAAACCGTTTCGACACAAGTGAAACGTCAACGACACCTTGTCAAAAAATTTCGCATTCTGGCATTTGGTACATGGGCACCACGCCCTACTGCTGTTGGATAACGAAAAAGCTCGTTGTATAAAAGAATTTGTCTTGGTAAACCACTCTTCCGAGTGATGCCCATTCTTTTTCCAACCAAAATACATCCAAGTCTGGTCTTCGGCCATGTCTGAGGTTATACCTTCGAAGTGGATAAATCATTATTAGTACATTTTTATGTCTTGTCATGGCCCCTAAAACTAGGAATATAGGTCATAAACCGACCCAAGAGTGACCGAGGTAACGTGCTTTTGACAAGACACGGAGTCTAAATCCGGACAAAATTTCGGTAGCATAACCCCGTTGTTCTTGAACTGCACGCACAAAAATGGTGCAGAAGAGAACATTAGGGTTATGCTGTCAAAATTAAGTCCAGATCCAGATCACGTAACTAACTCGTCAAAAGCACATTCTCGGTCACTCTCAGACTGTCCAAAAATGGACAATTTCGAACCTGCCGCCTCACATGCCTATCGCATGTGAGACGTGCAGATTCAAAATGGGTAATTAATTTCTATAGGTTATGTTACTAATTTTCATTTTTCAGTCTTTTACGTGAGAGGAAAGAACGAGAAAGAGGGGGTAAGTTGGTCAGAGTTAAAAGTTCAAAGGGCTTATGCCGGGTCAGGCCATGCCGTGTCGTGCCGAGTCGGGTCTGGTCATGTCTGGTTGGGTCGTGCCGGGTCGAGCCATGCAGGATCAGGCCGTGCCGGGTCGGGCCGTGCCATGCCATGACGGGTCGGGCCGTGCCAGGTCAGGCCATGCCGTGCTGGGGGTTTGACCGTATGCCGAGTCAAGCCGTGTCGTGCTGCCGAGTTGTGCCGTGTCGGGTCGGACTGTGCCGTGCCAGGTCGGGCCATGTCGTGCCGCAGGTTGGGCCGTGTGCCGGGTCGGGCCGTGCCGTGCCGGGTTGGGCCGTGCCGGGTAAGGCCGTGCAGGGTCGGGCCGTGCCAGGTCGGGTCGTGCCGGGTCGGGTCGTTGCCGGGATGCCGGACCGTGCCGTGACGGGTCAGGCCGTGCTGGGTCGGCCCAAAACCTGTTAATATACGTATAATGATTAAACAGTCACAATCAATTAATTAACTAATTCAAAACTAATTGAAAATTTTAAAACTAAATAAACAATTAAATACTTCAAACTAATTAACTTATGAAACTAATTGAACAATAAAAAACTAATTAAATAGTTACAAAATAGCTAAACAAAGTAATTACAATCTAATTACAAACTAAACTAAATAACTAATTAAACAATCTAATTAATTTACAATCTATTAAAACAATTACAATCTAAGTAAACAATTACAAACTAATGAAACAATCTAATCAAATTAAACAGACTAATTACAATCTAATTAAACAATTACAAACTAGACTAAACTATTTAATTAAAACTAATTACAAACAAAATTAAATAACTATTTAAACAAAATAACTAAACTAATTAAATAACTAAAACTAATTAAAATAACCTTAACGGGCCGTGCGGGCGGTGTCGGGTCAGGGCGGGCGGGGCGGCCGGGCGGCAGGGGGCAGTCGGGGCGAGGGGGGGCAGGGGTGTGGCCGGGGTGGGGGAGCGGTAGGGGTGTAGCCGGGGCAGCGACGGCACGCGGGGAGGCTGGGGTGGGTGGCGGCGCACGAGGGCGGCGGCGGAACGGCTTGGGGTCGGCACGGGCTTGAATGCCAGCGCCGACCCCGGCTCGGGCGTGTATAAACCGCCTATTTATGACAGCCAGGGACTGGGCGTCATAAATAAGTCTTTAATTACGACGGGATAAGACCTGTCATAATTAAGCCCCTTATTCACAACTATTAGGGTCTGTCGTCGTGAATAACGTGCTTATTCACAACGGTCTAGGTCGACCGTCGTGAATAAGGGCATTATTCACGACGGCCAAAATACACCGTCGTGAATATATTTATTAACGACGGTGTCGTCGTTAATAATTATGGCCATCGTTAATTTGATACTTTCTTGTAGTGGGAGGAAGAGAAATATAGGCGCGGGATGGAGAAGGAACACATCACCAGGGAGGAACGAGAGGTAGAGAGGGAGTGCCTGCGCGAAAGGGCTCACCGTGTAATGGAAGCCAGACCAGATTCTTTCAAGAAGTTAAAATATCCCCGTTAAACTCACTAAATCACGGTTCTATTATGCTCGACTTAAATATTATGTTTCCCTATGTTGTGTTAGTACTAGCTCGACGCACGGTTAAGTTAGTCATCAGATGCATCGTTCACACGTCATTTCCTCGTCTAATATTTTCAGTTCTGGCTCATAAATGGGGTGTCTTGCCTTATTTACAGTAGCACTAGAAGGGATTACTTTATCATTTCCCACTCTCCCAAATGCCTTATAGTCATTTACCACTCTTACGAGCGACCTCCGTAATTAATATTCTTCTAGGATTTACTCATAACTTTATCATCCCAGCGCCATGTGGGCATTGCCAGATCAATTTTTATTTTAATGACGTGCCAGCCCCCTAATATAATTACATTTATGCCCTTGAAGCTTGGTAACTAATTGTTTTTGTAAAAGTCCCAAAACATGTACATGAATAAAACTAAGTTTTGAAGTCATATGTGTGGCAAAGACATGAAAAATGGGACTTGCTAAAACTTTTCTTCATGCAAAGTGATACATGGATGATCATCCAACACGAGGCTCACATCTTTATTTGAAAGTGCTGAACCAATAAGGATTTAAACACCCTTTGCATGCAAGTTTAAAAAATCAGATTTGAAATTCAAAGTTCACACAAATGGTGGCTAAAACTTTGAATAACCATGCAGCCCTAGAGTTGGAAATTTGGAAAAGTGGATGACAAACTTTTCATTTTTAGGGTGAGCTCCAAAAAGGAATTATTTGGAAGCATTTTCAAATTCCATCCAAATGCAAATTTGCTATGCAAGTTTAAACTGAAGTTGGGAAAATTCAATTGTTAGCCCACAATTAAAATTCAAACTTTGGGTTTTGGGGAGATCAACATGAGAAGATATTTGGGAGGAAAAATGTGGGGTGGGACCCACAAGTCCGTGAACAACTTTTAACTTGCAAAGAAAGCAAAAGTCTCTGTTTTACTCGAACTGGCCGAGAGCTGCCCGGGCGCCACCGAGGAAGCCACCGCGCCACCACCTGCTCGTTGCCCCAACGCGCTGGAGACCGAATGAGTGCCCCAAATCGTGCCTCAGCGTGATCACTTCTCCTCAGAATGAGCAAAAGCTCAGTTGCCTCCTCCTCCTCGTGTGAACACCGAGCAAAGTTTCTCCTCTGCCCTCCGCTCTCGTTTTGATCAGGAAATCGGCAGCAACCCTCGTGCCACCCTCCTCTGAGCTGCTAAACAACACCCGGAGCTCAATACACACCTCCCCGACCCAGAAACCGGCGAGCTCCGGCCTCCTTTGCCCGAGAACAAACTCCACACCGGTGACCTAGCTCAAGCCGACGGTCGGGCGCTCGTCTACAGCCCTCCACAGGGGTTTTCAGGGCAAGCGATCACGGCTACGGGAGCGCGATACTGAGGTGCTACTCTCTTCCAATTCTTGGAGCAAACCGTGCAGCATCGACGACGAATTTGAAGATTTTGCTCCAGTGAGTTCAACCCGAGCAGCCGGTACAGTTTCTTCAAATTCCCGTTCTCTGATCCTCCATAGGTCCTCAAATCTTGCATGTAGCAGCTGGACTAGCCGGCGATCAAAATCCCTTTAGCATCTATCGCATGATAACACCTCAGAGCGACGGATTTCGAGCTCTACCGAGGGTGTTCTTCGCGGGACCGATCGGGCAAACGGTGCCGATCCCTTTACTGTCGTTTCCGAGCTAACTCAGGGCCTTGCCGAGCTTGGCAATCATCTACTTATGCTGTAGAGCTAGTCGGTCGAGATTTTGGCGGGTTAGAACCCACGGGCGATGGCGCCGAACCTCAACCGAGGCCGCCGCACGTCGCCGGGGTATTTCCGACCACCGGCAGCCCTAGATAACCCCACAGCCGTGTTCCTCGATGTCGATAACCCTCTGGCGGCAAACTTCATCTCGTGCGGTGGCCGGCAGCGGCGATCCGGCGAGCATCAGTTTTGCTCCGGCGAGGGGAGGCAGCGCGCGTGCTGGGAACCGGCGGGAGGTGGAAGAAAGGGGCAGGCCCGTCTGTCAGCGGCTCAGTTTTAAATCTGGGATCGGTTTGTGGCCGGATCCGGTGTGCTGGCACGCAAAAGACCCGTGACCCCGGTGTGGCTTGAACCCTATTGGCTGGGATTTAAATAGCGGGCCCAGTACACTTTTCAGTAGGAAAACAATTCCAGTGGTTGCTCAAACTTTGGAAATTTGTAGCTCTCTGTAGAATCCTCCAAATTGAGTGATTCCAATTGGGTTGGATTCATCTTTCAGAATTCTATCCAAATATGAACTCAGATTTGTATGAAAGTCAATATCGTATTCTGGAAAATTCTTTGAAGGTTTTCTAAAAAAGAATTATTGAGAGAGTTGGGTTATCCAAAAATCGTCAAATTTTGCCAGAATATTCTTTAGCATCTTGTTGACGTTATAGCAAATTTTCAACTCATTTTAAGATCATTTGAGTAGGAATTTGCTAAATACAATCTGCTGTGTTCATAAGAGTCCAGAAACATTTTCAGAAAATGTTTCCCACTTCAGAAATCTATTCTGGGCAACCCATAGCTCCAAAAATCATAGGAAAATTTAGATCAGCTCTCTGAGACATACTTGAAATTGTAGATCAATAAATTGGGCATGAAAATGCACATTACTTCAGAATTAATTCTTTTGAGTAGAAATGCTTAAAGAATTGTTCTGGAAGAACTACTCAAGTAAAAGGGCTGAATTTTGGACCAGTTGACTCTCATGTGACCAGGAACTCACATGTAAATTATCAGCTCAAGTTGAGCCCTTTAACTCCCTGTTCTTATTCTCCATAGTTATGTATAGGTGGAAATACATGAGAGACATTGTGAGAATTATAGGGAACACAATTTAACTCCACATTAGCTGCAATATGGCAAGCTAAATCCCTAGGTAGTGTAGAACCTGCTGTAAAAGTTTTGAGGCCATTGGAGTTCTTGTTCTTCAGTTGCATCCGATTCTTTTCAGCTCATCTATTATGTTCATTAAGGAAAGTAGTTAGTGTATAGCTACAACACTAAGATCAATTAAGTTCAGTTCTGTTTCTTTGCACAACAGAGACTAATCAGGCCATTCTTGGCTTTTCCACACCACCTCTGTCCCTAAGAACTCCATTCTATAACTTCTTTCCATTATATTCTATAAAACATGTGCATATGCATTTCAATAGGAACCACAACGAAGGGGATTCAAAGGAGCGATTCATTGAAGTGGATAAAGCTCTGGAGAATCAGGGGTTGATCAGCAAGGATACTAACTAATTATATACGACTACCCTACAAAACAAGCAAGCTCTGGTTTGCATTTAACAGCTTTTAAGTTTTACTTTGTATTCACTTTCGGTTAAGATATGAACTGTGCATTAGGTCTAGTGTTTGATACTCCTCTTGCATAACCAAATGAACCCATGGAGTATTGGGTAGGTGTATTTCACCGTGTAGAACTGCCATGCTTAAGTACGGTTCGGTAGAAGTCGAGTGGTGAGATGCTACTCGCATGTTCAGGAACAACAGGGGCATACGGGATTGGTTCAAAAATGAATTAGCAAGTTAAAGTTGAGACCGGAAAGTTGTAGGGGCAGCAGGACATAGGGGCCTGGGTGCTGTAGACCTGTCCATGTCGGTCAAGGACCGATCCATATGCGGCCCTGTTGAACAAGTTTGAGTTGTGTACCGAACTCATGCTGGTATTATGGGACCCAGTAAACCGACGTACCTCGGGAAACTGTCGGTGAGCCTTTTCGGGTCGCCTCAGGCGAGACGGCCGGTGTGCAGTATGTGGGGAACATTCTCATGACATCTCATGTCGGCAGGTGCACCATGAGAGTGGATACTGTACGGGGCGACTTGATCGATTCAACGGGGGTGAAACGGGGGAAAGGCTGCCACGTACGACGTCAGTGATGGTTGCTGTAGGCAACGTCGAGTACGGGCGTACATGTCGTGTAGTCTGGGTGTTATTGATTCGAATCACTGTCGCTCGCCGGATGGACCGAGCATACTTGTTGTCACAGTCGTGACGTAGTAAGAACTTGCATGAGAAAGGAACTAATCACATTGATTTGAAGTTTATACTATCTTTGTTATGCATCGTTGATGAATAGCTAGTGCAAACTCGATTCTTTTATGCCGTGAGCAATTTACATCGGGGGAAAGCGTTTCTTGTTTGATTGTAAACTCCCGATGTGGTGTAACCAAGGTTACTTAAAATTGCTGCAATTAATACCTGAAAGTAAGGATTCACTTTTAGGCGAGTTTATTATGCATTATGCCATCCTACTTTAGGTTCATAACCTCACATAGGGTTTCATGTTTAGGGTGACGGTTAAGTCTTGCTGAGCGTTATGCTCACGGATGCTATCCGAGTTGTTTTGCAGGTATTTGACTTCATGTGACACCCTCATTTCTGGTTTCTGCATATATTCGTGTTTCATGAAGAGAAAACATTTTAAAGGAAGTAGGAACAGAGAAAATATCAAAAGGTAGCCAATAAGAGCCGAAACCAGTTCACTGAGAGCGCCGAAGACAACTTACCGCGGCCCGCTGGCCACGTGGCATGTTCGGAGCTCATCCCTTGTCACACCCGGTTTTTCCGAAGAAACAACCAAGTGAATATCACATGTATGCCAGGATCATTTGCTCATACATGTGATGACAAATAGTGAAGCATCATTTATTACAAGCCAGGTGTCGAATATAAGTAAGTCTTACATAGTAAATGTCTCGATGGACAATAATAAGTTCATCACAAGGAAAATAAACTAGCAGCGGAATATTATTCTTTGGGGCTCCATCACAGGTGTTGCCCGGGGGGGGTCTTCATGAACCTAGAATCCTTCCTCGGGTCCAAAGTCTTGGTCATTATACACCACCTCATTATCTTGACCTGAGCAGCAATATAAACCAACAAATATGCAAGGTTGAGTACCAATGGTACTCAGCAAGTGTGGGAAAATTATATCATGCATGGCTAGAACAAGGAGAGGTTGAACTCATGGTTAAAGCACTACGCAATTAATACCTATCACCTTAGCTTATTAAGCACCTACATTACTACACAGGTGAAATGGTCCCAATCTCCCATCCCAATCATCATAACCAAATAATCATAACATCATTTCCAATGTTAAGCTTCCCGCTTAACCTCCAAAACCGTCAATCCTCTAATCATGAATAAGTCCAGGCCGCTCTTAACCGTGAGCACGGCTGTCAAGACAGTTTTGACTCTGCAGAGTTTGTACCACTGTACCCACAAGTAGTGATTTCATCCCCCGTTGCCGGGTGGACTAAAGGAACCTCCATTATGCCAGTGGCTACGTTCCACATTCACACTTCCCAGGTGTGCGGCCAAGAGATCACTACAAAGCCTTTACAAAGGGATTCCCGACGAGCGTGGGCCCACTGAGGTTTCACCCCTAACAGCATACAAGAGGCTCCAACCCCGCTGCAGTGGCCCCCTCTTGAGCCTTGCGGTTCATATGGTAGTCCAGCTGACACCTACTCCCCGCACCATCCAACACACCCATACTACGCCGGGGATACACCTAATTAATTGGCTAAGCTGCCCCATCTCAGCATGTGGTTGGCACTGTAAAGCCGGGTTACATGCTCCATGAACCGGTCCTTAGGATCCAGGCAAGTACTAAACACAAACCCAAGTCTCGTGCACCCAGCACACAACCAAAACATCCAACTTGCCTTGATCCCTACCTCTACATATTTCACAATGTCTCATTCAAGAGTATGGTAATATAAACTGATGATCTCATGTCCCAAATATCCCATTCTAAGCATGGCTAAGCAAATGCATGTAAATATATGACATGGTAAAATAAATCCCAACCCAAGCTACAAGGAAACAGGGTAATGAAAATTCTAGGGAAACTTTCCTAGCATAGGTTTCATATTTCATTTGTCAATGCAAATAATTCTATCTACACATCCTAGCATAGGATCAAAGTGGTCAAGGACACTTGCCTCCTTCTTGCTGCTCTTGAAATGAGTAGTCCTGATCTTGAAAACTGCTAGCTTGCTCTTGAACAGGTTCTACTTCATACCATCACACATAGCAAAAGGAAAACAACAATCATAAGACATAGTTCACACTTCTACTTCATACAAACAACACATTCACATTTATGAAATTTTCTTTACCATTTTATGTGTTGTGGATACTCTATGTGTGTTGGTTTGGGGCTTGCACACACTTCTATTTACATGTGTATGATTCCTACTTTGGTGTTCATATTTATACTCACATAATATATATATATATATATACATATATATGTATATATGTGTGTTTCAGTTTTAAATAAATTCCTTATATATTAAACTACCAAATATGTATGAAGAGTATTTTTCTTCTCCATAGGTGCCTTCATAATTTCTATCAACCCTAAACTGAATTCTTTGTACTTTAGAAACTCCATTTATTATTTACTAGTTTCTATATTTTCAGATTTATATTCTTATGCATAATTGTGCATTTTATTATTAAATTAGTAATACACACTACCTAAACAGATTAGGTTCTGGTCCTAAATAATTTAAGATCATATTTTGACCTTGGCTTCTGATGTATACTATTTCATAATTATTTTTCCTATTTTTCTTTAACTATTCTTTACTTAAGAATGTGCCCCTATACTATTAAATGTGAATAATTTATGAAACAGATTTATTTCAGCCCCAAAAATATATTTTTATCTCACTCCAAAGTTTTCTAAGTACTGAGAAAGTTTTTACTAATTTTGACAATTAGGTTTGTCCCCCTTTTTAATATTTAAACACTAGTTACATTTTCAATTTTCTAAATTAAATACTAAACAGGGCTAAAATAATGAATTCACCCCATTACAGGGTATATAATATTATTTTCATAATCTCCAGGGGTCTAGCTACACTCTTCAGAGGTGTTTTTCTTAATTTCTATTAAGTCTAGGGGCTAAAACTGATTTTTAAATGAATTTACATGATTTTCTGGAGTTCCAGGGGCTAGATCTGAAGTTTCCGGGGCTAGCTCTCAATTCCAGAGAACCCCAGGGGGTAGCACGTAAGAATTCCAGTCTTTATAACGCGGGACTGACGTGGACCGTCTGATTTTAAACCGACGGCTGAGATTATAACATCGAACCGGTACGCGGGGTTTTAAAGTCTACCGTGCGATTTAAAATAAACGGCGCACAAGCGGCCACGTCGCTCTGATCGAGCGCGGGCGGCGCTGCCGGCGGCGCACGGCGGCGGGAAGCGGCGATCTCGCCGGAATCTTTCGGATCCTCGAGAATTCTGCCTAGAACTGTGATCTTATGACCTAGATCGGTAGAGGGGAGGTCAGGGATCTCACCTCGGGGGTTTTCTCGAGCTCGGGGGTCCTGGAAAGTGCTCGGCGGCGAGGTCCGAGGCAAAACCACGGCGAAGCTCGTCGGAGCTGGATTTGCACCGTAAGTCTTCGGGTTTTCTGCACCTGCAAAGTTCCCCGGAGGCGGTGGATCAAAACTAGCGAGTTAGATCAGAGTTTCCGAGCTTAGATCGGCCAAAATTCACCGGCGAAGTCTCGGTGCTCACCGGAGTGAAAATCGGCGATCGCGTGCGAAAAACTGATCGGATCGGTGGGTTTTATAGCCGGGGGAGGGCGGTGGTTCTGTTGTGATCGAGTTGGAGTCCGCTAGTTCCAGAATTCGGCCGAAAAACACGATTTCCCGATCGGTTGCGATCGAGCGCGCGGGAGAGAGTCCGGGGTCGCGGGGTTAGGGATGACAGGCGGGTCCCACATGTCAGCGAGGGGCAGAGCGGCGCGCGCGGGGGCGGGCTGCGCGGGGGTTAGCTGGGCCGGCTGGGGTTTCGGCCCACTGGCCAGTTTTTTTCCTGGCTTTCCTTTTTCTTTTTCATTTCATTTCTGTTTTGAGTATAATTTGAATTCCAGTTTGAATTTGAATTTTTGCAAAACATGCAATACGTCCAAAAATTTCTAAATTCCCCTCTGAACATGGTTTATGGTTCTAAATCAAAATTTAAGTCTTGACTAAAAATTTGGGGTGTTACAGCTCTACCCCCCTTAAAAGAAATCTCGTCCTCGAGATTGGTGTTTCTAAGAAAACAATTCCGGAAATTGTGCCTTAAGCTCATCTTCCCGCTCCCAGGTGGCTTCCTCTTCTGAGTGATGTTTCCACTGCACCTTGCACATCCTGATTCTCTTATTTCTGGTGAGGCGTTCCATTGTCTCCAAAATCTTGTATGGTTGCTCGGCATAAGACAAATCCTCAGCTACATCCACTTCGTTCATGGGTAACACCTCTTCAGGCGTCCTCAGACATTTCTTGAGTTGCGACACATGGAACACATCGTGCACGTCCGACAGATGAACCGGCAACTCTAGTTGGTACGCCACTTCGCCTTTTCTTTCCAAAACTTGAAAGGGTCCGATGTATCGAGGTGACAACTTCCCTTTCACCTTGAACCGACGAAGTCCTCTGATAGGGGACACCTTGAGATAAACATAGTCTCCCACGTTGAAAACGAGCTCTCTTCTTCGTACATCAGCATAACTCTTCTGGCGTGTCTGTGCTATCCTCAAGTTGTTGCGAATCTCCCTCACCTTTGCCTCGGCTTCTTGTAGCACTTCGGGACCAAACACTTTACTTTCTCCTGTTTGGTTCCAAAATAGGGGAGTTCTGCACTTCCTTCCATACAAAGCTTCAAACGGTGACATCTTCATACTGGCTTGATAACTGTTGTTATAGGAAAACTCCGCATACGGTAAGTTTTTGTCCCAACTCCTATTGTTTTTGAGTGCACATGCCCTTAACATATCTTCAAGGATCTGATTGGTTCTCTCCGTCTGCCCGTCAGTTTGGGGATGATAGGCAGAACTGAAATTCAGATGGGTTCCCATGGTTTCATGCAACTTTTGCCAAAACCTCGAGGTGAACTGCGTCCCTCGATCCGACACTATCTTCTTCGGCACTCCATGGTAACACACAATCCTTGACATGTACAATTCTGCCAATTTGGATCCGCTGTAGCTTTCTTTCACAGGGATGAAATGAGCTACCTTGGTTAGCCTATCAATAATAACCCATATTGAATCATACCCGGACTGGGTCCTAGGCAATCCCACGACAAAGTCCATGCTGATCTCTTCCCACTTCCATTCAGGCACTTTGAGTGGTTGCAGCAATCCCGCGGGTCGTTGATGTTCTGCTTTCACCAACTGACATGTGTCACATAGGGCAACATGTTCCGCGACATCTCGCTTCATGCCATACCACCAATACCTGCTTTTGAGGTCCTGATACATCTTCGTACTCCCAGGATGAATGGAATAGTCGGAATCGTGCGCCTCCTTCAAAATTAATTTACGAATCTCCTTTACTTCTGGCACACAGATCCTTTTCCCGTGCCACACCGTTCCTTGTTCATCCTCTCTAAAACCAGGAGCTTTATTTTCCTTGATGAGCTGTCTGATCTCTTGTACCTTCTCATCATTCTTTTGTCCCTCGCGTATGTCTCGCTCAAGTGTGGAGTCCACTTCCATGGCGATGGCTTCACCACTATTTACTAGACATAGATTGAGCCTTATAACCTCGTCCTTCAATTCTGCAGGCATATCCTTCAAGCTCAACTTATTGACCTGCACTTTCCGACTCAAGGCATCGGCCACGACGTTTGCTTTCCCGGGATGATAGTTGATGCCTACATCAAAGTCATTGATTAGCTCTAACCATCTCCTTTGTCTAAGGTTGAGATCTGGCTGTGTGAATATGTACTTCAAACTCTTATGATCCGTATATATCTCTGTCCTCTTCCCCATCAAATAGTGCCGCCAAATTTTCAACGCGTGTACCACTGCAGCTAGTTCTAAGTCATGTGTAGGATAGTTCTTCTCGTGCTTCCGAAGCTGCCGGGATGCATATGCCACGACATGTCCCTCTTGCATGAGAACACATCCCAACCCGTTTCCAGAGGCATCGCAGTACACCGTGAAATTCTTCTGCATATCTGGCATAACCAACACGGGGGCTGTTGTCAATCTCTTCTTTAGCTCCTGAAAGCTCGTATCGCACTGTGGCGTCCAGGTGAATGTGATTCCCTTTTCCAATAGTTTGGTGAGAGGTTTCGAGATCTTGGAGAATCCCTCAATAAACCGTCGATAGTATCCAGCCAATCCCAAAAAGCTTCGAACTTCCCCGACATTTTCAGGGGTTTTCCATTTCTGGATATCTTCGATTTTGGCGGGATCTACGGAGATTCCTCCCTCCGAGATTATATGCCCTAAAAAGGGAACTCTCTTTAGCCAAAACTCACACTTGCTCAACTTGGCATATAGTTGGTGTTCTCTCAGCCTTTGTAACACCAACCTTAGATGTTTCTCATGTTCTTCTTCATCTTTGGAGAAGACGAGAATATCATCTATGAAAACCACCACAAATTTGTCCAGATATTCCATGAATACCTTGTTCATGAGGTACATGAAATATGCCGGGGCATTGGTTAGCCCGAAAGGCATGACAGTGTATTCATACAGTCCGTACCGAGATACGAAAGCTGTCTTGGGAATATCAGATTGCCTTATCTTGAGTTGGTGGTATCCCGACCTGAGATCAATTTTCGAGAACACGCAAGCTCCCCTCAACTGATCAAACAAGTCTTCAATGCGGGGTAATGGATACTTGTTCTTGATGGTCACCTCATTCAAGGCACGGTAATCCACGCATAACCTTTGAGTTCCATCTTTCTTAGGCACAAATATTACCGGAGCTCCCCATGGTGAGGAACTAGGGCGAACATACCCCTTTTCCGTCAATTCCCTCAAATGATCCTTGAGCTCTTCTAGCTGCTTGGAGTCCATTCGATAAGGTCTCTTGTATATCGGGGCTGTTCCCGGTACTAGCTCGATTGCGAATTCCACGTCACGGTCGGGAGGCATTCCTGGCAACTCCTCCGGAAAAACATCTGGATATTCCCTGATAGTCCTGATTTCCTCAACTTTCACCTCCACTTGATTTAATTTAATGTCCCTCCTAGGCTCATGTATCGTTATGAACTTTACTCTTGTGCCACTAGGGTGAGTTAGTTCCACCGTTCTGGTCGAACAATGGATGATTCCTTTATGTTTGGTCAACCAATCCATACCCAAAATAATATCTATCCCTTGTGAATCGATCACTATGAGGTTAGCGGTAAATACTACCCCATTAATGTCTAGGTTCACTTTGGGACACACTTGTCTTGTCCTTATTTCTCCACCTGGAGAATTTACCGCTAGCATATGGTTCATTTGTGTGGTTGCTAGGTCATGCTTCTTAACAAACCCTTGAGCAATGAACGAATGGGTAGCACCAGAATCAAACAGCAGAGTTGCAAGGTGTAAATTGGCAGGAAACTTACCAACTACCACGTCGGGTGCCTCTTGTGCTTCCTCCATAGTGACGTGGTTCACCCGTCCTCTCATTACGTTCTGCTGCTGTGGCTGCGTGGGCTTCTTCTTTGGACACTTATGGGCGTAGTGCCCCACTTCACCACAGCTGAAACATTGCACCCCAATCTTAGATGCTTGGCCCTTGTTGTCTTGGGGTTGGTTTGGGGGTCCTTGCACTGCTGGTCGAGGTGGATATGCGGGGCGAGGCTGTTGTACAAACTGACGTTGCGGCTGTGCTGGTGCTGCGGGAGGCCTGTAGTTTGGGTTGTACCCTCTTGGTGCTGAATAGGGTACTGCAGCACGGCTCGTCTGCCCCGTAGGTTGCTGCATCATACGTGGGCGGGTGTTGCTCCCTGAGGCTTGATGTGACCACCCAGCCTTCCTCTTATTCTCATTTTCCAGGGCCTTCAGCTTCCTTTCCACCACAAATGCTCTGTCCACCATCTTTTGAAAGCTTTCATACTCATTGGAGGACATTGCACACTGCATCTCTGCGGTAAGTCCTTCCACGAAACAATCTTGTTTCTGCTCATCTGTCTCTATGTCTCGTGGAGCATAACGGGATAGTTGAGTGAATTTAGTGAGGTATTCCCTCACCGTCATGTTTCCCTGCTGCAGTCCCAAAAACTCTTTCCTCTTGTTTTTGAGTTCACCCCTTGGGATGTAATGGTTGCGGAAGCTACGCTTGAACTCTTCCCAAGTGATGCTCTCAGGGTCATGATGGGCGGCCACGTAGGCGGTCCACCAATCAGCAGCAGGTCCCTGCAATTGATGAGAGGCAAACAGCACCCTCTCATACCCTTGGCATTGTATGATTCTCATCTTACTTTCAATGGTCTTCAGCCAATCATCTGCCTCCAGAGGTTCAGCAGCACTTGCAAACTTTGGAGGTTGAGTTCCTAGAAACTCACTCAACCTTGGTTGGCGTGGTGCAGCTTGTGGAGGTGGAACTTGATGCAAGTTGGCCACTACTTGAGTCAAGTTCTGGATGAGCTGATTTTGATTCTCCAGCATTTGGTGGAGAGGATCAACTTCTTCACGGCGACCACCCCGGTTCTGGCCTCCAGAAAGATGAGAGTTGCATGCCTCATCATTGTTGTTGGCGGGGTTGGCAGCACGTCCTTTTCCTCTTCCGGCCATCTGGCAGAATCAACAAATGTTAATTTGAAAGCATCTAGTATCATCTTACTACTTTCACTTGTTGGTACTTTGAAGTGTTGAAGTTTTGTTAAAATCTTACGAGGGTTTTATATCTCACACCCAATAAATGCACTATTATTTCCTGTGGGTTCACACACCAAAGCAAAACAATCTGAAGACGAGGCTGTGGACACTTGCTCATGGCTTCCACAACTCACGTCACACACCAAGCATTATCACACCATTAAATACGTAACGACTCGACTACTCGACCTCTTGCTAGCTAGGGGAAAGACTCTACACTACTCATCCTCTTGAGCTGGCTCCTCGGGATCTTCCTCCTCATTTCGGCTGCCTTCTGACTCTGCTTTGGGTGGGGAGGCTGCTGGTGGAGAAGTGCGACGACGCCTGATTGCTCGGCGATCCGGGGAGTCAGGGGTCCATGGATCACTTACGGTGACACACAGTTCATTCCCATCTCCTCTTTCTCTCGTCTTTAAGCAAGCTCGCAGCAATGCCTCCGTCTCCTTCAGAGTGTCTCGGACATCCTGAAGTTCTTGTTGACACTCCTGCAGTCGAGTGCTGAGCATAGCAGCATCCTCCAAGCACAAGTCCATGTGCTCATGGGAAGTCCCTTGCTGCACCGGTGGGTACTTGTACTCCGTAGTACCACTCTCACGTTGGAGGACATACATGTACTCAGTTTTGTCCAAGTGGCGACGATAGATGTGACTCTGGCAGGTGATGGCCTCCCAAGTGACATCTCTCTCCGCGTCAACTTGTGTTGCTCGACAAGCTGGAGAGTGGTGGATCTTAAGCAGCTGATTCTCGTGTATAATCCTCATCTCCGAACTCCATTCTTCCCTCTTCTCACGGATGGTCCTGGTGGAGTTATAGTGGATGATGAGCTTGCCCGTATTGCCGGCGGCTTCGAGCATACGTCGAAGACGGCGCAACAAATCTCCTACTGCCAATCCGTAGGAAAGGTACGTCACTGGACGACTCTCCTCTCTTTCAGCAAGGGCAACTACGGGAACTCTCCCTCCCGTGGACTTACGAGCGGTGCGAATCATGCGAACCATCTAAAACAAAAGAATTTAACATTAGGTTAGATAAAATCTCAAACAAAAATCCTATTTTGAATGAAAGTTGGGGTAAGATGAAGAAAATGACTCCTTTAATAACACTTTTTCCACCCACACCTTTGGAAAATAGTTTTTAAGAAAATAGGGCCCTTAAATACGTCCATTTCTACCTAGGTCCACGTTCCTACGGGCAACCTTGGCTCTGATACCACCTCTGTCACACCCGGTTTTTCCGAAGAAACAACCAAGTGAATATCACATGTATGCCAGGATCATTTGCTCATACATGTGATGACAAATAGTAAAGCATCATTTATTACAAGCCAGGTGTCGAATATAAGTAAGTCTTACATAGTAAATGTCTCGATGGACAATAATAAGTTCATCACAAGGAAAATAAACTAGCAGCGGAATATTATTCTTTGGGGCTCCATCACAGGTGTTGCCCGGGGGGGGTCTTCATGAACCTAGAATCCTTCCTCGGGTCCAAAGTCTTGGTCATTATACACCACCTCATTATCTTGACCTGAGCAGCAATATAAACCAACAAATATGCAAGGTTGAGTACCAATGGTACTCAGCAAGTGTGGGAAAATTATATCATGCATGGCTAGAACAAGGAGAGGTTGAACTCATGGTTAAAGCACTACGCAATTAATACCTATCACCTTAGCTTATTAAGCACCTACATTACTACACAGGTGAAATGGTCCCAATCTCCCATCCCAATCATCATAACCAAATAATCATAACATCATTTCCAATGTTAAGCTTCCCGCTTAACCTCCAAAACCGTCAATCCTCTAATCATGAATAAGTCCAGGCCGCTCTTAACCGTGAGCACGGCTGTCAAGACAGTTTTGACTCTGCAGAGTTTGTACCACTGTACCCACAAGTAGTGATTTCATCCCCCGTTGCCGGGTGGACTAAAGGAACCTCCATTATGCCAGTGGCTACGTTCCACATTCACACTTCCCAGGTGTGCGGCCAAGAGATCACTACAAAGCCTTTACAAAGGGATTCCCGACGAGCGTGGGCCCACTGAGGTTTCACCCCTAACAGCATACAAGAGGCTCCAACCCCGCTGCAGTGGCCCCCTCTTGAGCCTTGCGGTTCATATGGTAGTCCAGCTGACACCTACTCCCCGCACCATCCAACACACCCATACTACGCCGGGGATACACCTAATTAATTGGCTAAGCTGCCCCATCTCAGCATGTGGTTGGCACTGTAAAGCCGGGTTACATGCTCCATGAACCGGTCCTTAGGATCCAGGCAAGTACTAAACACAAACCCAAGTCTCGTGCACCCAGCACACAACCAAAACATCCAACTTGCCTTGATCCCTACCTCTACATATTTCACAATGTCTCATTCAAGAGTATGGTAATATAAACTGATGATCTCATGTCCCAAATATCCCATTCTAAGCATGGCTAAGCAAATGCATGTAAATATATGACATGGTAAAATAAATCCCAACCCAAGCTACAAGGAAACAGGGTAATGAAAATTCTAGGGAAACTTTCCTAGCATAGGTTTCATATTTCATTTGTCAATGCAAATAATTCTATCTACACATCCTAGCATAGGATCAAAGTGGTCAAGGACACTTGCCTCCTTCTTGCTGCTCTTGAAATGAGTAGTCCTGATCTTGAAAACTGCTAGCTTGCTCTTGAACAGGTTCTACTTCATACCATCACACATAGCAAAAGGAAAACAACAATCATAAGACATAGTTCACACTTCTACTTCATACAAACAACACATTCACATTTATGAAATTTTCTTTACCATTTTATGTGTTGTGGATACTCTATGTGTGTTGGTTTGGGGCTTGCACACACTTCTATTTACATGTGTATGATTCCTACTTTGGTGTTCATATTTATACTCACATAATATATATATATATATATATATATACATATATATGTATATATGTGTGTTTCAGTTTTAAATAAATTCCTTATATATTAAACTACCAAATATGTATGAAGAGTATTTTTCTTCTCCATAGGTGCCTTCATAATTTCTATCAACCCTAAACTGAATTCTTTGTACTTTAGAAACTCCATTTATTATTTACTAGTTTCTATATTTTCAGATTTATATTCTTATGCATAATTGTGCATTTTATTATTAAATTAGTAATACACACTACCTAAACAGATTAGGTTCTGGTCCTAAATAATTTAAGATCATATTTTGACCTTGGCTTCTGATGTATACTATTTCATAATTATTTTTCCTATTTTTGTTTAACTATTCTTTACTTAAGAATGTGCCCCTATACTATTAAATGTGAATAATTTATGAAACAGATTTATTTCAGCCCCAAAAATATATTTTTATCTCACTCCAAAGTTTTCTAAGTACTGAGAAAGTTTTTACTAATTTTGACAATTAGGTTTGTCCCCCTTTTTAATATTTAAACACTAGTTACATTTTCAATTTTCTAAATTAAATACTAAACAGGGCTAAAATAATGAATTCACCCCATTACAGGGTATATAATATTATTTTCATAATCTCCAGGGGTCTAGCTACACTCTTCAGAGGTGTTTTTCTTAATTTCTATTAAGTCTAGGGGCTAAAACTGATTTTTAAATGAATTTACATGATTTTCTGGAGTTCCAGGGGCTAGATCTGAAGTTTCCGGGGCTAGCTCTCAATTCCAGAGAACCCCAGGGGGTAGCACGTAAGAATTCCAGTCTTTATAACGCGGGACTGACGTGGACCGTCTGATTTTAAACCGACGGCTGAGATTATAACATCGAACCGGTACGCGGGGTTTTAAAGTCTACCGTGCGATTTAAAATAAACGGCGCACAAGCGGCCACGTCGCTCTGATCGAGCGCGGGCGGCGCTGCCGGCGGCGCACGGCGGCGGGAAGCGGCGATCTCGCCGGAATCTTTCGGATCCTCGAGAATTCTGCCTAGAACTGTGATCTTATGACCTAGATCGGTAGAGGGGAGGTCAGGGATCTCACCTCGGGGGTTTTCTCGAGCTCGGGGGTCCTGGAAAGTGCTCGGCGGCGAGGTCCGAGGCAAAACCACGGCGAAGCTCGTCGGAGCTGGATTTGCACCGTAAGTCTTCGGGTTTTCTGCACCTGCAAAGTTCCCCGGAGGCGGTGGATCAAAACTAGCGAGTTAGATCAGAGTTTCCGAGCTTAGATCGGCCAAAATTCACCGGCGAAGTCTCGGTGCTCACCGGAGTGAAAATCGGCGATCGCGTGCGAAAAACTGATCGGATCGGTGGGTTTTATAGCCGGGGGAGGGCGGTGGTTCTGTTGTGATCGAGTTGGAGTCCGCTAGTTCCAGAATTCGGCCGCAAAACACGATTTCCCGATCGGTTGCGATCGAGCGCGCGGGAGAGAGTCCGGGGTCGCGGGGTTAGGGATGACAGGCGGGTCCCACATGTCAGCGAGGGGCAGAGCGGCGCGCGCGGGGGCGGGCTGCGCGGGGGTTAGCTGGGCCGGCTGGGGTTTCGGCCCACTGGCCAGTTTTTTTCCTGGCTTTCCTTTTTCTTTTTCATTTCATTTCTGTTTTGAGTATAATTTGAATTCCAGTTTGAATTTGAATTTTTGCAAAACATGCAATACGTCCAAAAATTTCTAAATTCCCCTCTGAACATGGTTTATGGTTCTAAATCAAAATTTAAGTCTTGACTAAAAATTTGGGGTGTTACATCCCTGCGAAGTGGGGAGAGGTCTGCCGCTAAACTGGCTACGTGGCAGGATCGGGGCTCATCTCCGCAAAGGGGGGGGGGGGGAGGTCCGGTTCTATCGGACACGTGTCGCCACTGGAGCTTATCTCTGGGAGGTCCTTCACTGTTGGACACGTGTTATCCTCGGAGCTCGTCTCTGAGAAGAAAGGAAGTCTAGCGCTGGAGCTACCTCCGGAGAGAGGAAAGGTCCGGCACTGACACGTGGCGTGTGCGGAGCCACCTCCGAATAAGAGAGGAGGTTCCGGCCGCCAGGATGTCACAACCGGTTTTTCCGAAGAACAACCAAGTGAATAACACATGTATGCCAGGATCATTTTCTCATACATGTGATGACAAATAGTGAAGAATCATTTATTACAAGCCAGGTGTCTAATATAATTAAGTCTTACATAGCAAATGTCTCGATGGACAATAATAAGTTCATCACAAGTAAATAAACTAGCAGCGGAATATTATTCTTTAGGGCTCCATCACAGGCGTTGCCCGGGGGTCTCCATGAACCTAGAAACCTTCTTCGGTTCCAAAGTCTTGGTCATTATACACCACCTCATTGTCTTGACCTGAGCAGCAATATAAACCAACAAATATGCAAGATTGAGTACCAAGGGTACTCAGCAAGTGTGGGAAAATTATATCATGCATGGCTAGAACAAGGAGAGGTTGAACTCATGGTTAAAGCACTATGCAATTAATTCCTATCACCTTAGCTTTTTAAGCACCTACATTACTACATAGATGAAATGGTCCCAAGCTCCCATACCCTCATCATAATCAAATAACCATAACATCATTTCCGATGTTAAGCTTCCCGCTTAACATTCACAACTTCCAAAACAATCAGCCCTCTAATCATGAATAAGTCCAAGCCGCTCTTGACCGTGAGCACGGCTGTCATGACAGTTTTGACTCTGCAGAGTTTGTACCACTGTACCCACATGTAGTGATTTCATCCCCCGTTGCCGGGTGGACTAAAAGAACCTCCATTATGCCAGCGGCTATGAAGCACATTCACACTTCCCAGGTGTGTAGCCAAGAGATCACTACGAAGCCTTTACAAAGGGATTCCCGACGAGCGTGGGCCCACTGAGGTTTCACCCCTAACAGCATACAAGAGGCTCCAACCCCGCTGCAGTGGCCCCCTCTTGAGCCTTGCGGTTCATATGGTAGTCCAGCTGACACCTACTCCCCGCACCATCCAACACACCCATACTACGCCGGGGATACACCTAATTAATTGTCCAAGCTGCCCCATCTCAGCATGTGGTTGGCACTGTAAAGCCAGGTTACATGCTCCATGAACCGGTCCTTAGGATCTAGGCAAGTACTAAACACAAACCCGAGTCTCGTGCACCCAGCACACAACCAAAACATCCAACTTGCCTTGATCCCTACCTCTACATAACTCATAATATCTCATTCAAGAGTATGGTAGAAATAAATTGATGATCTCATATCCCAAATATCCCATTCTAAGCATGGCTAAGCATATGCATAATAATAAATGACATGATAAAATAAACCCCAACCCAAGCTACAAGGAAACAAGGTGATGCAATTCTAGGGAAACTTCCTAGCATGGGTTTCATATTTAACTTGACAATGCAAATAATTCTATCTACACATCCTACACATATTCCTACGCATAATTGTGTATTTTATTATGAAATTAGTAATACACATCATCTAAACAGAATAGGTTCTGGTCCTAAATAATTTAATAACATATTTTGACCTTTGCCGCTGATGTAAACTATTTCATAATTATTTTCCCTATTTTCTAAAACTATTCATTACTTAAAAATGTGTCCCTAATTGTGAATAATAAATTAAACAGATTCAATTCAGTTCAAAATATGTTTTTATCTCACTCCAAAATTTCCTAAACACTGAGAAAGTCTTTAACTTAATTTTGACAATATGTTTGTCCCACTTTTTAATTTTTAAACACTAGTTACATATTCAATTTTCTAAATTAAATACTAAACAGGGCTAAAAAAATAAACTCACCCCACTACAGGGTCTATAATACTATTTTCAAAATTTCCAGGGGTCTAGCTACACTTATCAGAGGTGTTTTTCCTAATTTATTAAGTCCAGGGGCTAAAACTAATTTTTAAATGAATTTACATGATTTTCTGGAGTTCCAGGGGCTAGATCAGAAGTTTCTGGGGCTAGCTCTTATTTCCCGAGAACCCCAGGGGGTAGCACGTAATATTTCCAGTCTTTATAACGCGGGGCTGACGTGGACCGTCCGATTTTAAACCGACGGCCGAGATTATAACATCGAACCGGTACGCGGGGGTTTAAACCCTACCGTGCGATTTAAAATAAACGGCGCACAAGCGGCCACGTCGCTCTGATCGAGCGCGGGCGGCGCTGCCGGTGGCGCACGGCGGCGGGAAGCGGCGATCTCGCCGGAAACTTTCGGATCCTCGAGAATTCTGCCTAGAACTGTGATCTTATGGCATAGATCGGTAGAGGGGAGGTCGGGGATCTCACCTCGGGGGTTTTCTTGAGCTCGGAGGTCCTGGGAGGTGATCGGCGGCGAGGTCCGAGGCAAAACCACGGCAAAGCTCGTCGGCGCTGTGTTTACACCGCAAGTCAATGAGTTTTCTGCACCTGCAAGGTTCCCCGGAGGCGGTGGATCAAGACCAGCGAGTTATATCGGAGTTTCCGAGCTTAGATCGGCCGGAATTCACCGGAGAAGTCTCGGTTCTCACCGGAGTAAAAATCAGCGATCGCGTGGGAACAACAGAACGGGGCCGGGGTTTTTATAGACGGGAGAGGGCAGCGGGGTGGTTTAGATCATGTCCGTTTCCTCCTCGAGCGAAATTCGGCTGTGATCCGCAGCAGTTCCGATCGGTTTGGATTCGGTGAGAGAGAGTCCGGCGCGGCGCGAAGTGGAAGACGAAGCCTGGGTGGGTCCCGCCTGTCAGCGTGAGAAAACGCGGGCGCGCGGCTGCGGGCTGGCGCGGGGTAAGTTGGGCCGGCTGGTGGGTTTCGGCCCACTGGCCGGTTTTTTCTGTTTTCTCTCTTTCTTTTTTCCATTTCTTTTCTGATTTGAGTTTAATTTGAATTTCAGTTTGAATTTGAATTTTTGCAAAACATGCAACACGTCCAAAAATTTTTAAATTCCCCTCTTAACATGATTTTAAGGTTTTGAATCAAAATTTTGGGGTGTTACAGCTCTACCCACCTTAAAAGAAATCTTGTCCTCGAGATTGGTGTTTCTAAGAAAACAATTCCGGAAATTGTGCCTTGAGCTCATCTTCCCGCTCCCAGGTGGCTTCCTCTTCTGAGTGATGCTTCCACTGCACCTTGCACATCCGGATTCTTTTATTTCTGGTGAGGCGTTCCATTGTCTTCAAAATCTTGTATGGTTGCTCGGCATAAGACAAATCCTCAGCTACATCCACTTCATTCATGGGTAACACCTCTTCAGGCGTCCTCAGACATTTCTTGAGTTGTGACACATGGAATACATCGTGCACATCCGATAGATGAACCGGTAACTCTAGTTGATACGCCACTTCGCCTTTCCTTTCCAAAACTTGAAAGGGTCCGATGTATCGAGGTGACAACTTCCCTTTCACCTTGAACCGACGAAGTCCTCTGATAGGGGACACCTTGAGATAAACATAGTCTCCCACGTTGAAAACGAGCTCTCTTCTTCGTACATCGGCATTGCTCTTTTGGTGTGTCTGTGCTATCCTCAAGTTGTTGCGAATCTCCCTCACCTTCGCCTCGGCTTCTTGTAGCACTTCTGGACCAAACACTTTACTTTCTCCTGTTTGGTTCCAAAATAGGGGAGTTCTGCACTTCCTTCCATACAAAGCTTCAAACGGTGACATCTTCATACTAGCTTGATAGCTATTGTTATAGGAAAACTCCGCATACGGTATGTTCTTGTCCCAACTCCTATTGTTTTTTAGTCACATGCTCTTAACATATCTTCAAGGATCTGATTGGTTCTTTCCGTCTGCCCGTCAGTTTGGAGATGATAGGCAGAGCTGAAGTTCAGATGGGTTCCCATGGTTTCATGCAACTTCTGCCAAAACCTCGAGGTGAACTGTGTCCCTCGGTCCGACACTATCTTCTTTGGCACTCCATGGTAACACACGATCCTTGACATGTACAATTCTGCCAATTTGGATCCGCTGTAGCTTTCTTTCACGGGGATGAAATGAGCTACCTTGGTTAGCCTATCAATGATGACCCATATTGAATCATACCCGGATTGGGTCCTAGGCAATCCCACGACAAAATCCATGCTGATTTCTTCCCATTTCCATTCATGCACTTTGAGTGGTTGCAATAATCCCGCGGGTCGTTGATGTTCTGCTTTCACCAACTGACATGTGTCACATAGGGCAACATGTTCCGCGACATCTCGCTTCATGCCATACCACCAATACCTGCTCTTGAGGTCCTGGTACATCTTCGTACTCCCAGGATGAATGGAATAGCCGGAATCGTGAGCCTCCTTCAAAATTAATTCACGGATCTCCTTTACTTCTAGCACACAGATCCTTTTCCCGTGCCACACCGTACCTTGTTCATCCTCTCTGAAACCTTGAGCTTTATTTTCCTTGATGAGTTGCATGATTTCCTGTATCTTCTCATCATTCTTTTGGCCCTCGCGTATGTCTCGCTCGAGTGTGGAGTCCACTTCCATGGCGATGGCTTCACTACTATTTACTAGACATAGATTGAGCCTTATAACCTCGTCCTTCAATTCTGCAGGCATGTCCTTCAAGCTCAACTTATTGACCTGCACTTTCCGACTCAAAGCATCGGCCACGACGTTTGCTTTCCCGGGATGATAGTTGATGCCCACATCAAAGTCATTGATTAACTCTAGCCATCTCCTTTGTCTGAGGTTGAGGTCTGGCTGTGTGAATATGTACTTCAAACTCTTATGATCCGTATATATCTCTGTCCTCTTCCCCATCAAATAGTGCCGCTAAATTTTCAACGCGTGTACCACTGCGGCTAGTTCTAAGTCATGTGTAGGATAGTTCTTCTCGTGCTTCCGAAGCTGCCGGGATGCATATGCCACGACATGCCCTTCTTGCATGAGAACACATCCCAACCCATTTCAAGAGGCATCGCAGTACACGGTGAAATTCTTCTGCATATCTGGCATAACCAACACTGGGGCTGTTGTCAATCTCTTCTTTAGCTCCTGAAAGCTCGTCTCGCACTGTGGCGTCCAGGTGAATGTGATTCCCTTCTCCAACAGTTTGGTGAGAGGTCTCGAGATCTTGGAGAATCCCTCAATAAACCGTCGATAGTATCCAGCCAATCCCAAAAAGCTTCGAACTTCCCCGACATTTTCAGGGGTCTTCCACTTCTATATATCCTCGATTTTGGCGGGATCTACGGAGATTCCTCCCTCCGAGATTATATGTCCTAAAAAGGGAACTCTCTTCAGCCAAAACTCACACTTGCTCAAATTGGCATATAGTTGGTGTTCTCTCAGCCTCTGCAACACCAACCTTAGATGTTTCTCATGTTCTTCTTCATCTTTGGAGAAGACGAGAATGTCATCTATGAAAACCACCACAAATTTGTCCAGATATTCCATGAATACCTTGTTCATGAGATACATGAAGTATGCCGGGGCATTGGTTAGCCCGAAAGGCATGACAGTTTATTCATACAGTCCGTACCGAGATACGAAAGCTGTCTTGGGAATATCAGATTGCCTTATCTTGAGTTGGTGGTATCCCGACCTGAGATCAATTTTCGAGAACACACAAGCTCCCCTCAACTGATCAAACAAGTCTTCAATGCGAGGCAATGGGTACTTGTTCTTGATGGTTACCTCATTCGAAGCACGGTAATCCACGCATAACCTTTGGGTTCAGTCTTTCTTGGGCACAAATATCACCGGAGCTCCCCATGGTGAGGAACTAGGGCGAATATACCCCTTCTCCGTCAATTCTCTCAAATGATCCTTGAGTTCTTCTAGCTTCTTGGAGTCCATCCGATAAGGTCTCTTGTATATCGGGGATGTTCCCGGTACTAGCTCAATTGCTAATTCCACTTCACGGTCGGGAGGCATACCTGGCAACTCCTCCGGAAAAACATCTTGATATTCCCTGATAGTCCTGATTTCCTCAACTTTCACCTCCACTTGATTTAATTTAATGTCCCTCCTAGGCTCGTGTATCGTTATGAACTTTACTCTTGTGCCACTAGGGTGAGTTAGTTCCACCGTTCTGGTTGAACAATGGATGATTCCTTTATGTTTGGTCAACCAATCCATACCCAAAATAATATCTATCCCTTGTGAATCTATCACTATGAGGTTAGCAGTAAATACTACCCCATTAATGTCTAGGTTCACTCTGGGACACACTTGTCTTGTCCTTATTTCTCCACCTGGAGAGTTTACAGCTAGCATATGGTTCATTTGTGTGGTTGCTAGGTCATGCTTCTTAACAAACCCTTGAGCAATGAACGAGTGGGTAGCACCAGAATCAAACAGCAGAGTTGCAAGGTGTAAATTGGCAGGAAACTTACCAACTACCACGTCGGGTGCCTCTTGTGCTTCCTCCATAGTGACGTGGTTCACCCGTCCTCTCATTACATTCTGCTGTTGTGGCGGCGCAGTCTTCTTCTTTGGACATTTATGGGCGTAGTGCCCCACTTCACCACAGCTAAAACATTGCACCCCAATCTTAGATGTCTGGCCTTTGTTGTCTTGGGGTTGGTTTGGGGGTCCTTGCACTGCGGGTCAAGGTGGATATGCGGGGCGAGGCTGCTGCACAAACTGACGTTGCGGCTGTGCTGGTGCTGCGGAAGGCCTGTAGTTTGGGTTGTACCCTCTTGGTGCTGAATAGGGTACCGCAGCACGGCTCGTCTGCCCCGTAGGTTGCTGCATCATACGTGGGCGGGTGTTGCTCCCTGAGGCTTGATGTGACCACCCGGCCTTCCTCTTATTCTCATTTTCCAAGGCCTTTAGCTTCCTTTCTACCACAAATGCTCTGTCCACCATCTTTTGGAAGCTTTCATACTCATTTGAGGACATTGCACACTGCATCTCTGCGGTAAGCCCTTCCACGAAACAATCTTGTTTCTGCTCATCAGTCTCTATGTCTCGGGGGGCATAACGGGATAGTTGAGTAAATTTAGTGAGGTATTCCCTCACCGTCATGTTTCCCTGCTGCAGTCCCAAAAACTCCTTCCTCTTGTTTTTGAGTTCACCTCTTGGGATGTAATGGTTGCGGAAGCTACGCTTGAACTCTTCCCAAGTGATGTTCTCAGGGTCATGATGGGCGGCCACGTAGGCGGTCCACCAATCAGCAGCAGGTCCATGCAATTGATGAGAGGCAAACAGCACCCTCTCATACCCTTGGCATTGTATAATCCTCATCTTACTTTCAATGGTCTTCAGCCAATCATCTGCCTCCAGAGGTTCAGCAGCACTTGCAAACTTTGGAGGTTGAGTTCCTAGAAACTCACTCAACCTTGGTTGGCGTGGTGCAGCTTGTGGAGGTGGAACTTGATGCAAGTTGGCCACCACTTGAGTCAAGTTCTAGATGAGCTGATTCTGATTCTCCAGCATTTGGTGGAGGGGATCAACTCCTTCACGGCGACCACCCCGGTCCTGGCCTCCAGAAAGATGAGGGTTGCATGCCTCATCGTTGTTGTTGGCGGGGTTGGCAGCACGTCCTTTTCCTCTTCCGGCCATCTGGCAGAATCAACCAATGTTAATTTGAAAGCATTTAGTCTCATCTTACTACTTTCATTTGTTTGTACTTTGAAGTGTTGAGGCTTTGTTATACTTTTACAAGGGTTCATATCTCACACCAAATAGATGCACTATTATTTCATGTGGGTTCACACACCAAAGCAAAACAATCTAAAGACGAGACTGTGGACAATTGCTCATCGCTTCCACAACTCACGTCACACACCAAGCATTAACACACCATTAACTACGTAATGACTCGACTACTTGACATCCTTCTAATTTAAGGGAAAGGCTCTACGCTACTCGTTTTCTTGAGCTGGCTCCTCAGGATCTTCCTCATCATTGCGGCTGCCTTCTGACTCCGCTTTGGGTGGGGAGGCTGCTGGTGGAGAAGTGCGACGACGCCTGATCGCTCGGCGATTCGGGGAGTCAGGAGTCCATGTATCATTCGCGGTGACACACAGTTCATTCCCATCTCCTCTTTCCCTCGCCTTTAAGCAGGCTTGCAGCAACGACTCCGTTTCCTTCAGGGTGTCGCGGACATCCTGAAGCTCTTGTTGACACTCCTGCAGTCGAGTGTTGAGCATAGCAGCATCCTCCAAGCACAAGTCCATGTGCTCATGGGAAGTCCCTTGCTGCACTGGCGGGTACTTGTACTCCGTGGTACCACTCTCACGTTGGAGGACATTCATGTACTCAGTTTTGTCAAAGTGGCGACGATAGATGTGACTCTGGCAGGTGATGGCCTCCCAGGTGACATCTTTCTCCCCATCGACCTGTGTTGCCCGACAAGCTGGAGAGTGGTGAATCTTAAGCAGCTGATTTTCGTGTATAATCCTCATCTCTGAGCTCCATTCTTCCCTCTTCTCACGGATGGTCCTGGTGGAGTTATAGTGGATAATTAGCTTGCCCGTATTGCCGGCGGCTTCGAGCATACGCCGAAGACGGCGCAATAAGCCTCCTACTGCCAATCCGTAGGAAAGGTGCGTCACCGGACGACTCTCCTCTCTTTCGGCAAGGGCTACTACGGGAACTCTCCCTCCTGTGGACTTGTGAGCGGTGCGAATCATGCGAACCATCTAAAACAAAAAGAATTTAAAATTAGGTTAGATAAACTCTCAAACAAAAATCCTATTTTGAATGAAAGTTGGGGTAAGATGAAGAAAATGACTCCTTAAATAACACTTTTCAACCCACACCTTGGAAAATAGTTTTTAAGAAAATAGGGCCCTTAAATACGTCCATTTCTACCTAGGTCCACGTTCCTACGGGCAACCTTGGCTCTGATACCACCTCTGTCTCACCCGGTTTTTCTGAAGAACAACCAAGTGAATAACACATGTATGCCAGGATCATTTTCTCATACATGTGATGACAAATAGTGAAGCATCATTTATTACAAGCCAGGTGTCTAATATAATTAAGTCTTACAAAGCAAATGTCTCGATGGATAATAATAAGTTCATCACAAGTAAATAAACTAGCAGCGAAATATTATTCTCTAGGGCTCCATCACAGGCGTTGCCCGGGGGTCTCCATGAACCTAGAAACCTTCTTCGGGTCCAAAGTCTCGGTCATTATACACCACCTCATTGTCTTGACCTGAGCAGCAATATAAACCAACAAATATGCAAGGTTGAGTACCAAGGGTACTCAGCAAGTGTGGGAAAATTATATCATGCATGGCTAGAACAAGGAGAGGTTGAACTCATGGTTAAAGCACTATGCAATTAATTCCTATCACCTTAGCTTTTTATACACCTACATTACTACATAGATGAAATGGTCCCAAGCTCCCATACCCTCATCATAATCAAATAACCATAACATCATTTCCGATGTTAAGCTTCCCGCTTAACATTCACAACTTCCAAAACCATCAGCCCTCTAATCATGAATAAGTCCAAGCCGCTCTTGACCGTGAGCACGGCTGTCATGACAGTTTTGACTCTGCAGAGTTTGTACCACTGTACCCACATGTAGTGATTTCATCCTCCGTTGTCGGGTGGACTAAAAGAACCTCCATTATGCCAGTGGCTACGAACCACATTCACACTTCCCAGGTGTGTAGCCAGGAGATCACTACGAAGCCTTTACAAAGGGATTCCCGACGAGCGTGGGCCCACTGAGGTTTCACCCCTAACAGCATACAAGAGGCTCCAACCCCGCTGCAGTGGCCCCCTCTTGAGCCTTGCGGTTCATATGGTAGTCCAGCTGACACCTACTCCCCGCACCATCCAACACACCCATACTACGCCGGGGATACACCTAATTAATTGTCCAAGCTGCCCCATCTCAGCATGTGGTTGGCACTGTAAAGCCAGGTTACATGCTCCATGAACCGGTCCTTAGGATCCAGGCAAGTACTAAACACAAACCCGAGTCTCGTGCACCCAGCACACAACCAAAACATCCAACTTGCCTTGATCCCTACCTCTACATAACTCATAATATCTCATTCAAGAGTATGGTAGAAATAAATTGATGATCTCATATCCGAAATATCCCATTCTAAGCATGGCTAAGCATATGCATAATAATAAATGACATGATAAAATAAATCCCAACCCAAGCTACAAGGAAACAAGGTGATGCAATTGTAGGGAAACTTCCTAGCATGGGTTTCATATTTAACTTGACAATGCAAATAATTCTATCTACACATCCTAGCATAGGATCAAAGTGGTCAAGGACACTTGCCTCCTTCTTGCTGCTCTTGAAATGGGTAGTCCTGGTCTTGGAAAGGAATTACTTGCTCTTGAACAGGTTCTACATCATACCATCACACATAACAAAAGAAAAACAACAATCATAAGACATAGTTCACACTTCTACTTCATACAAACCACACATTCACATTTATGAAAGTTCTTTACCATTATATGTGTTGTGGTTACTTTATGTGTGTTGAGTTGTGGCTTGCATGCACTTTTAACCATGTGTATATGATTCCTACTTTTGTGTCCACATTTATACTTACATACTATATATATGAGTTTCCAATAAATTTCTTATATTCAACTACTACACCTTTTCACTACCAAGTGTGTATGAAAAGTATTTTTCTTCCCCATATGTGCCTTCATAATTTCTACCAACCCTAAACTGAACTCTTTGGATTTTAAAAACTCCATTTATCATTTACTAGTTGCTATATTTTCAGATGTATATTCCTACGCATAATTGTGTATTTTATTATGAAATTAGTAATACACATCATCTAAACAGAATAGGTTCTGGTCCTAAATAATTTAATAACATATTTTGACCTTTGCCTCTGATGTAAACTATTTCATAATTATTTTCCCTATTTTCTAAAACTATTCATTACTTAAAAATGTGTCCCTAATTGTGAATAATAAATTAAACAGATTCAATTCAGTTCAAAATATGTTTTTATCTCACTCCAAAATTTCCTAAACACTGAGAAAGTCTTTAACTTAATTTTGACAATATGTTTGTCCCACTTTTTAATTTTTAAACACTAGTTACATATTCAATTTCCGAAATTAAATACTAAACAGGGCTAAAAAAATAAACTCACCCCACTACAGGGTCTATAATACTATTTTCAAAATTTCCAGGGGTCTAGCTACACTTATCAGAGGTGTTTTTCCTAATTTTTATTAAGTCTAGGGGCTAAAACTAATTTTTAAATGAATTTACATGATTTTCTGGAGTTCCAGGGGCTAGATCAAAAGTTTCCGGGGCTAGCTCTTATTTCCCGAGAACCCCAGGGGGTAGCACGTAAGATTTCCAGTCTTTATAACGCGGGGCTGACGTGGACCATCCGATTTTAAACCGACGGCCGAGATTATAACATCGAACCGGTACGCGGGGGTTTAAACCCTACCGTGCGATTTAAAATAAACGGCGCACAAGCGGCCACGTCGCTCTGATCGAGCGCGGGCGGCGCTGCCGGCGGCGCACGGCGGCGGGAAGCGGCGATCTCGCCGGAAACTTTCGGATCCTCGAGAATTCTGCCTAGAACTGTGATCTTATGGCGTAGATCGGTAGAGGGGAGGTCGGGGATCTCACCTCAGGGGTTTTCTTGAGCTCGGAGGTCCCGGGAGGTGATCGGCGGCGAGGTCCGAGGCAAAACCACGGCGAAGCTCGTCGGCGCTGTGTTTACACCGCAAGTCGACCAGCGAGTTAGATCGGAGTTTCCGAGCTTAGATCGGCCGGAATTCACCGGAGAAGTCTCGGTTCTCACCGGAGTAAAAATCGACGATCGCGTGGGAAAAACAGAACGGGGCCGGGGTTTTTATAGACGGGAGAGGGCGGCGGGGTGGTTTAGATCATGTCCGTTTCCTCCTCGAGCGAAATTAGGCTGTGATCCGCAGCAGTTCCGATCGGTTTGGATTCGTTGAGAGAGAGTCCGGCGCGGCGCGAGGTGGAAGACGAAGCCCGGGTGGGTCCCGCCTGTCAGCGTGAGAAAACGCGGGCGCGCGGCTGCGGGCTGGCGCGGGGTAAGTTGGGCCGGCTGGTGGGTTTCGGCCCACTGGCCGGTTTTTTTCTGTTTTCTCTTTTTCTTTTTCCATTTCTTTTCTGATTTGAGTTTAATTTGAATTCCAGTTTGAATTTGAATTTTTGCAAAACATGCAACACGTCCAAAAATTTTTAAATTCCCCTCTTAACATGATTTTAAGGTTTTGAATCAAAATTTTGGGGTGTTACACAGGATACGTGGCGCACGCGGAACTCACCTCCAAAGGAGAAGGGAGGTCTCACTCACTTGACACGCGGCACCACCGGAGCTCGTCTCTGTGGAAAAGGAGAGACCAGGCCCCAATGGACACGTGGAGGTTCCGGAGCTCATCACCGAGGAGGTAACGAGTTCTGGAACGGTTTTTGGATTCTGTACGCATAGAAATATCGGTACAGAGGAGAAACCGACCTGAATTCCACAATAATACCGCACCAAATCAACCCGAGATAAGTTGTTTGGATTCAACGACGATCTGAATAGGACTCTTATTCGGAATACAATCAGATTAGGACTCTTCTTCTCCTGATTATAAATAGAACCCAGAACCTTTGGCCGAAAATCACAAACTTCTTTTCCAATTCCTAAGCCGACGACTTAGAGCCCTAGCCCTAACTCGCCGAGTAAGCCATCGACGGAGATCAGCGAGGAAGATCGCCGGAAGAGAGCCCCAACGATCTGTCTGATCAGAAAAGGACCCCAAAGACCGAGAAGAACGTAAGGTAGGTCTCTAATACCACCTTACGACATCGTTGTGTTTTTTTGCATCTGTTCTTCGATTCCTTTCGAACAGAAGCTTTCTCATGGACAGATCACTTGTTGATTGGGTTGATCTAAAGACAAGTTCATCGCCACATTCACATCTGATCCGAACACCCCTGTTCATCATAAAGCCACGCAAGAACACGTACAAACCGGTCTAATAAAACTGCATTATAGGATAGCATGCATATGCATCATCGCATCTAGTAAAAGTTTGTGCATAATATTGATTGTTGTGGATCTTGTATGTGCGTGATCCTGTATATCAGGACAAGCTCAGGGAGCTGTCTACGACGAGCTGCAACAACAAGGTTTCGAGATCCAAGAGCCACCAGAACCGCAAGAACAAGGCAAGTGCTCCTTGACCATGTTGATCCTATGTTTTGGGTAAAACTGTTTTGATTTGCGAAAAGGTGTGTGTGCTGAGTCAAACATGATGGGAAACCCTTTTATAGGAGTTTACTAGCTTTAGTTAAACCACCCTTGTCGCTAGGGATGTTTACGAGTCGGGTATGGTTTTTTTTTACTTTTATGCTTCGCTGAGTCCATGGGATTGGGAAGCGAGATAGATGTGTCTAGCTTACTGCGCTCATAATAATAATGAGAAACTGATGATGATGAACATGGATCGGAGGCAGATCTAGGCAAGACTGGGTTTGTGAATGAGGTAGCGTGAGATGGTGGTTTACTTGTCGTAGATCTAAGGACCAGTTCATGCATGCACATGCTAGGATAACAGTGCCACCACAAGGCCAAGTATGGGTGCGGCTTAGCTGAGTAATTAGGTAAGTTGCTAGTTTGTTATGGACTGTGGAAGGCGCGGGGAATGGGAGTCGAGTGAGGACTGCTCTGGGAACTGCATGGCACAAGAGGGGGCCCGTGGGTGGGAGAATTGGAGATTCTAGCCTGCCGGTGAAACCTTAGTGAGTCCATACATCTAGTAGCCCCTTTGTAAAGGCTATTTTGTGATCTCTTGACCATACACCGACGGTTGTATACTGGTATAATGGAGGTTTTGCAGTCATCGACGGGTGACAAAATCACAAACTTGTGGGTAAAGAGGTGCAAACTCTGCAGGGTTCTTAAAACTATAATGATAGTCGATCTTACGGTCACGAGCGTCTGGCCAACTGCCATGATTAGTTGGGATGATTATTGGATATGGGTACTGTTTATGGTTTGGAGGGTTTTGGTTATGATTTCGTTTTGGGACTGTTGAGTCCGGGTGATAAGATGGGTTGCATGACTGTTAAGTCATGGCAACGAGGTTGGTCTCGGTGGGAGATGAAGTTGTTTATTGAAATGAAATGGTAGCGAATACGAGATGGTATTCGTGAGATGGTAGCGAATACGAGGAGGTATTCGTGAGCAAGAATGAGGTTGATTGATGACTGGTTGTGACATGGAAGGTAATGAGCAAAAAAATGGAGGTATGATTGGTATTTCAATACATGTTGGGATTACATTCACTTAAAGATGAGTCGCTGTTTTACCATGGTGTGATAAATAACTCTGCTTTCTGCAATGAGCCTTTTTATACCTACCTTATTGTGAGCTTCATATCATATATTCCGGCACTTGCTGAGTACATCATTGTACTCAAACTTGCCTTATTATTTCATCATCAGCAACAGGAGAAGATTACTATGAAGACCAAGGGGAGCATTAGGCGTGTGATCTATTCTCAACCTTGCCTGTGGGGATGGAGTAGAGATGGAGCCATTGCTGCCTAGAATTGCTTCCGCATTAGTTAGAAGACTTCCGTTGCATAGAAATAAAACTTCCGCTGTGTGCATGAGTCCAAGACTCATGAGATATTGTAATAAACTCTGTTATTCGTGGTAATATATAATCTGAATTCAGTTTGTGGAACATATGTGTATGTGTGATGAACATCTTGGGCACACATATGCATTAGTTCTCAGTTCCGTGGTTTTCCACAGAATTGAGGGCGTCACAGATTGGTATCAGAGCCACGGTTGACAATGGGTTACACGCCTAAATAGGAAACACAGATTGGTATCAAAAGCCACAGATAGGGGTAGATTACACACCTAGATACAATCACAGATTGGTATCAGACACAGATTGGTAGCTAAGCCACGCTGACCATAGGAAGCAACCTAGGATGCTTAGATTGGCCTTGAAACTAACTTGACATAGGAAACCAGCCTTGAATAGGAGTTGTGTGAGCCTTGCAATGATTGTTTGTGAGTGTGTGCTTTGTGTGAGTTGTGGGACGTCTCAAAACGTTGTCCATATCCACACATAAGTAGAAAGAGGTGTGAGATGATTCGGCACTTGTTCACATCCTCATATGGGCTAATATATATATAGTCCAACCCACCTTGATGCATATAGTTGAGGGGATCAACCTAACCTTCTAACATTCTATTCTATTTCGATCTCTCTCACAGATGGTGAGAGGAAACATCGGCCGAAGGAACGTCCGTGACAACCAAGAGGATGGTCACGAGGAAGTTCCTGTTAACCCCGGAGCTGGCGAGAACCACCTGGAACGGTTGATGGCCATGCAGAATCAACTTATGCAAACCATGATCCAAACTTTGGGTCAGTTGCAGGCCAACAACAACAACCCCGTTCCGGCACCACCTCCACCACCACCGCCGGCTCATAACAGGTTGGGAGAGTTCATGAGGACTCGACCACCCACCTTCGCTCAAGCTAACGACCCCATGGAGGCCGACGACTGGTTGAAATCCATGGAAAAGAAGCTTGCCATAGTGCAGTGCAATGACCGAGAGAAGGTCCTCTTTGCATCGCACCAACTTACGGGAGCCGCCGCTGACTGGTGGGATGCTCTAAGCAACGCTCATATCGACCCGGAGACGATCACTTGGACTGAGTTCAAGGAAAGTTTCCGCTCTCATTACATCCCTGCTGATGTAATGATGCTCAAGAGAGAGGAGTTTGAAGGTCTCCGCCAAGGACAGAGAAGTGTGAATGAGTATCTCAACAAGTTCACACAACTGTCCCGGTATGCCCCCGAAGATGTCAACTCAGACTAGAGGAAGCAATATCTGTTCATGAGAGGGTTGAACAATGAGATTCAGGTTCAGCTCCTCAACAATGATTACGCAAGCTTTCAAAAGTTGGTTGACAAGGCTATAGTAGTCGAAAGCAAAGTCCGAGAGATTGAGCGAGAGTGCAAGAGGAAGATGCCATACCAGCCTCAAGAGAGCAACGTACGACCTCGGTACATGCCCCCAGCTGCACCGCAGTATGGATCGACCACTCCTGCATACCGCCCTAGTCAGCCACCACAGCAACGACCCGTTGCACCAGCACCTCGCGTGCCCATGCCTCCTGTGCCCCGACCTAACGTGGGAGCTCCTGTTCAAAACCCCCGCCCCAACGTACCTGCTGCCATTGGCAACAGGGCATGCTTTGCATGTGGGGAAACAGGACACTTCACAAACCTGTGCCCGAGGAGAGGCCCTGGACAGCAAGGCAACGTGCCCAAACAGAACCCGCGACCAAACGGAGAGGACAATCAAGGAAACCGGGGACAGCAGAACTATGCTCGCGGCAACGTGAACCATGTCTCTGCTGAGGAAGCACAACAGGCTCAGGACGTCGTAATTGGTATGTTCCTTTCCAACTCCAACCCAGCCACCATCTTATTTGATTCTGGAGCATCACATTCCTTCATATCATCCAAGTATGTTGCCAAGCATAATCTACACATATCCCACTTAAAATGTGCTATGTTAGTTAATTCTCCCAGTGGAGAAATGAGGATTAATATAGTATGTCCGAAAGTAAGCCTTAAAATAAGGGGGTAGACTTCCTTGCCAACATTATTGTCTTTGGTTCCTAAGGGATTGACATAATACTCGGGATGGATTGGTTAAGCAAGCACAACGGGGTAATCCAATGTGCTGAAAGAAGCGTGCAGTTGACAAATGAGCACAGTATTCGTGTCGAGTTTGAGTCAGCCCAACAAACCAAAAAGGCAATCTTGAACTACGTTGAAGGAGCAACATTGGACAGCATTCCACTGGTTCAATAATTCTCAGACGTGTTTCCAGAGGAGCTTCCAGGTATGCCCCCTGATCGGGACATTGAGTTTGCCATTGATTTGGTACCTGAAACTGCACCCATAGCCAAGAGACCCTATAGGATGCCCGTCAATGAACTAGTAGAACTCAAGAAGCAAATTCAAGAACAGTTGGAGAAGGGTTTTATACCTCCAAGCTCGTCACCATGGGGAGCTCCTGTGCTCTTCGTAGACAAGAAGGATGGAACCCAAAGGATGTGCATGGACGATAGGTCTCATAACGAGGTGACAATCAAGAACAAATACCCTCTGCCCCGTATAGAGGACCTATTTGACCAAATGAAAGGAGCCCGAGTGTTCTCCAAGATTGATCTTCGGTCGGGATACTTCCAGCTGAAGATTAAGCTCTCCGATATACCCAAGACAGCCTTTCGAACACGTTATGGTTCGTATGAATATACCGTCATGTCTTTTAGGTTAACAAATGCACCCGCATACTTCATGTACCTTATGAACAAGGTTTTCATGGAGTACTTGGATAAGTTCGTCGTGGTTTTCATCGACGACATTATGGTGTATTCAAAAAGTGAGGAGGAGCATGAAGAACATTTGAAATTGACCTTGTAGAAAATGTGTGAGCATCAATTGTATGCCAAGCTTAACAAGTGTCAATTTTGGCTAAAGGAAATATCGTTCCTAGGCCACATTATCTCCGAAGAAGGGGTATCAGTTGATCCTGGAAAAGTGAGACATGTCCTGAAGTGGGACCAACCGCAGAACGTGAGGGATATTCGGAGTTTTCATGGGATGGTCGGATACTATCGAAGATTCATCAAAGACTTCTCTAAGATAGCAAAGCCTATGACGGAGTTGCTAACGAAGGGAAAAGCCTTTCAATGGAGACCAGCGTGCCAAGAAGGTTTTGAGGAGCTCAAGAAAAGGCTAACCACAGCGCCGGTTTTGGTATTGTCAGACATAAGCAAGAGCTTTGAGATATATTGTGACTCGTCCAGACAGGGGCTCGGATGTGTGCTCATGCAACAAGGACAAGTGGTAGCCTATGCCTCACGACAAATAAAGAAGCACGAGCTTAATTATCCTACACATGACTTGGAGCTAGCAGCAGTAGTGCATGCATTGAAGATTTGGAGACATTATATCCTTGGTCATTGATGTGAGATCTATACGGATCATAAAAGCCTCAATTACATATTTACACAAACGGACTTGAATTTGAGGCAATGTCGATGGTTGGAACTCATCAAGGATTATGATGTTGGAATCAACTACCACCCTGGAAAGGCCTATGTAGTAGCTGATGCATCCGAAAGGGAGCATGTCAGCAACTAACAGTTCGGGAGCTACGACCCGAACTACGTAAGGAGTTCGAACGGTTACACCTCGGATTCTTGAACAACTTGGAAATGATGGAGATTCACTCTTCATTGGAGCAAGAGATAAGAGATGGCCAAGCAACGGATGAGGAGATCAAGGAGATCAAGGAAAGGATCCGACAAGGAATAGAGAAAGATTTCAAAGAAGATGAGAAGGGTACGCTTTGGCTAGGAAAAAGGATTTGTGTGCCTAACGTGAAGCACCTCCGCGACATGATATTGAAGGAGGCACATGATTCACCCTATTTCATACATCCCGGAAGTACCAAATGTACAAGGACTTGAAGACTTCTTATTGGTGGGATGGTATGAAAAGGGATATAGCCGAATACGTTGCCCTGTGCGACACGTGCCAACGGGTGAAGGCCGAACATCAAAGACCCGCTGGATTGTTGCAACCCTTGAAGGTACCCGAATGGAAGTGGGAGGACATCAGTATGGATTTCATCGTCGGATTGCCACGTACTCAGTCGGGTTATGACTCCATTTGGGTTATCATGGACTGATTGACGAAAACAGCCCATTTTCTCCCTATAAGGGCCAAGTACAACGTTGCACAACTAGCCGAGTTGTACATGGAGCAGATCGTGTGCCGTCATGGAGTCCCAAGGAGGATAGTCTCAGATCGAGGTTCTCAGTTTACGTCTAGATTCTAGAGGAAGCTGCAGAAAGCTATGGGTACACGACTGGATTTTAGCTTCGCCTATCACCCACAAACCGATGGACAAACCGAAAGAACAAACAAAATTTTGGAGGACATGTTGAGAGCTTGCGCCTTGAAACGTGGGCGAAGTTGGGAAAGGAGTTTACCGTACGCCAAATTCTCCTATAACAACAGCTATCAAGCTAGTTTGAAGATGTCGCCTTTCGAAGCATTATACGGTAGACGGTGTAGAACACCGCTGTTTTGGAACGAAACCGGAGAGAACCAGGTGTTTGGACCCGAAGTGCTACAAGAAGCTGAAAAGCAAGTCCAAACGATATGGGAGAATTTAAAGGCTGCTCAGTCACGACAGAAAGGCTATGCGGACAATAGGCGAAGGAAGTTAACTTTTGAAGTAGGAGACTTCGTATACCTTAAGGTATCGCCTATCCGTGGCCAACGATGTTTCAACGTCAAAGGCAAGCTAGCACCCCGCTACATCGGACCATTTAAGATTTTGGACAAGCGAGGAGAAGTAGCCTATCAACTAGAGCTCCCAACATATCTCTCCGACGTACATGACGTGTTTCATGTGTCCCAGCTCAAGAAGTGCTTGAGCGTACCGGAGGAGCGAGTACCAATGGAAGAGCTTGAACTTCAAGAGGACCTGACTTATACGGAGCACCCTGTCCGAATTTTGGACGTAAAGGAAAGGGTCACCAGGAACAAAGCGATCCGATGGTGCAAGGTACAATGGAGCCATCACACCGAAGCTGAAGCCACATGGGGGGCGTGAAGAAGACATCAAGGCAGAATTTCCTCATCTATTCCCTACTAACGAATCTCGAGGGCGAGATTCAATTTAAGGGGGGTAGATTTGTGACACCCTCATTTCTGGTTTCTGCATATATTCATCTTTCATGAAGAGAAAACATTTTAAAGGAAGTAGGAAAAGAGAAAAATATCAAAAGGCAGCCAATAAGAGCCGAATCCAGTTCACCGAGAGCGCCGAAGACAACTTACAGCGGCCCGCTGGCCACGTGGCATGTTCGGAGCTCATCCCTGCGAAGTGGGGAGAGGTCCGCCGCTAAAATGGCTACGTGGCAGGATCGGGGCTCATCTTCGCAAAGGGGGGAGGTCCGGTTCTATCGGACACGTGTTGCCACCGGAGCTTATCTCCGGGAGGTCCATCACTGTTGGACACATGTTAACCTCGGAGCTCGTCTCTGAGAAGAAAGGAAGTCTGGCGCTGGAGCTACCTCCGGAGAGAGGAAAGGTCCGGCATTGACACGTGGCGTGTGCGGAGCCACCTCCGAATAAGAGAGGAGGTCCCGACCGCCAGGATACGTGGCGCACGCGGAGCTCACCTCCAAAGAAGAAGGGAGGTCTCACTCGCTTGACACACGGCACCACCGGAGCTCGTCTCTGCGGAAAAGGAGAGACCAGGCCCCGATGGACACGTGGAGCTTCCGGAGCTCATCACCTAGGAGGTAACGAATTCTGGAACGGTTTTTGGATTCTGTATGCGTAGAAATATCGGAACAGAGGAGAAACCGACCTAAATTCCACAATAATACCGCACCAAATCAACTCGAGATAAGTTGTTAGGATTCAACGACGATCTGAATAGGACTCTTATTCGGAATACAATCAGATTAGGACTCTTCTTTTCCTGATTATAAATAGAACCCAGAACCTTTGGCCGAAAACCACAAACTTCTTTTCCAATTCCTAAGCCGACGACTTAGAGCCCTAGCCCTAACTCGTAGAGTAAGCCATCGCCGGAGATCAGCGAGGAAGATCGCCGGAAGAGAGCCCCAACGATCTGTCTGATGAGAAAAGGACCCCGAAGACCGAGAATAACGTAAGGTAGGTCTCCAATACCACCTTACGACATCGTTGTGTTTTCTTGCATCTGTTCTTCGATTCCTTTCGAACAGAAGCTTTCTCGTGGACAAATCACTTGTTGATCGGGTTGATCTAAAGACAAGTTCATCGCCACGTCCACATCTGATCCGAACCCCCCTGTTCATCATAAAGCCACGCAAGAACACGTACAAACTGATCTAATAAAACTGCATTATAGGATAGTATGCATATGCATCATCGCATGCAGTAAAAGTTTTTGCATAATATTGATTGCTGTGGATCTTGTATGTGTGTGATCGTGTATATCAGGACAAGCTCAGGGAGCTGTCTACGACGAGCTGCAACAACAAGGTTTCGAGATCCAATAGCCACCAGAACCGCAAGAACAAGGCAAGTGCTCCTTGACCATGTTGATCCTATGTTTTGGGTAAAACTGTTTTGATTTGCGAATAGGTGTGTGTGCTGAGTCAAACATGATGGGACACCCTTTTATAGGAGTTTACTAGCTTTAGTTAAACCACCCTTGTCGCTAGGGATGTTTATGAGTCGGGTATGGTTTTTTTTTTACTTTTATGCTTCGCTGAGTCCATGGGATTGGGAAGCGAGATAGATGTGTCTAGCTTACTGCGCTCATAATAATAATGAGAAACTGATGATGATGAACATGGATCGGAGGCAGATCTAGGCAAGACTGGGTTTGTGAATGAGGTAGCGTGAGATGGTGGTTTACTTGCTGTAGATCTAAGGACCGGTTCATGCATGCACATGCTAGGATAACAGTGCCACCACAAGGCCAAGTATGGGTGCGGCTTAGCTGAGTAATTAGGTAAGTTGCTAGTTTGTTATGGACTGTGGAAGGCGCGGGGAATGGGAGTCGAGTGAGGACTGCCCTGGGAGCTGCATGGCACAAGAGGGTGCCCGTGGGTGGGAGAATTGGAGATTCTAGCCTGCCGGTGAAACCTTAGTGAGTCCATACATCTAGTAGCCCCTTTGTAAAGGCTATTTTGTGATCTCTTGGCCATACACCGACGGTTGTGCACTGGTATAATGGAGGTTCTGCAGTCGCCGACAGGTGACGAAATCACAAACTTGTGGGTAAAGAGGTGCAAACTCTACAGAGTTCTTAAAACTATCATGATAGCCGAGCTTACGGTCACGAGCGCCTGGCCAACTGCCATGATTAGTTGGGATGATTATTGGATATGGGTACTGGTTATGGTTTGGAGGGTTTTGGTTATGATTTGGTTTTGGGACTGTTGAGTTCGGGTGATAAGATGGGTTGCATGACTGTTAAGTCATGGCAACGAGGTTGGCCTCGGTGGGAGATGAAGTTGTTTATTGAAATGAAATGGTAGCGAATACGAGATGGTATTCGTGAGATGGTAGCGAATACGAGGAGGTATTCGTGAGCAAGAATGAGGTTGATTGATGACTGGTTGTGACATGCAAGGTAATGAGCAAAAAAAATGGAGGTATGATTGGTATTTCAATACATGTTGGGATTACATTCACTTAATGATGAGTCGCTGTTTTACCATGGTTTGATAAATAACTTCGCTTTCTGCAATGAGCCTTTTTATACCTACCTTGTTGTGAGCTTCATATCATATTTTTCGGCTCTTGCTGAGTACATCATTGTACTCAAACTTGCATTATTATTTCATCATCAGCAACAGGAGAAGATTACTATGAAGACCAAGGGGAGCATTAGGCGTGTGCTCTGTTCTCAACCTTGCCTGTGGGGATGGAGTAGAGATGGAGCCATTGCTGCCTAGAATTGCTTCCGCATTAGTTAAATTGCTTCCGCATTAGTTAGAAGACTTCCGCTGCATAGAAATAAGACTTCCGCTGTGAGCATGAGTCCAAAACTCATGAGATATTGTAATAAACTCTGTTATTCGTGGTAATATATAATCTGAATTCAGTTTGTGGAACATATGTGTATGTGTGATGAACATCCTGGCCACACATATGCATTAGTTCTAGGCTCCGTGGTTTTCCAAAGAATTGAGGGTGTCACACTTCATGCTTATGAGAAGGGATGCCGATGAGACTCAGGAACCTCTGAGTGGTTACTCAAGAGCATCCTCGCCGCTGCGGTTTGTCTTTGTGTTGCTAGTAAGAAATGCCCGCGGGCTGGACTGTTTCTTTATTGCTAGTTTAGAAATGAGTCGTGAGAGTTGTAGTCTTCCGCTGTAGCTTATTTCGATATAAGTACTTGTAAAACACTTTTGTACGCTTCCGCAAATGATTTATGTAATGTGATGTGTTTCATCGACCCGTGTGCTGTCGGGTGCCGCATATCATGGCACCACCCAACGAGGTCCTGTCGACGGGGCAGAGAGCCCTCACAGTGTGGCATCAGAGCTGTGACAGTTTTTCCAGCTCTTTTCTTACGTACTAACGCATCTAGCAAATGCCATATCCATTCAGCAGCATTTTTTTCTTTGCACATGGTTGTCGCTACCTTCGTCTTCGACCGAGAAAGAGACCGAGCTCATTGTCGCCTCCACACCGCCATCGTGACCACCGCCTCATTCATGGTGCCGCCGTCTCCACCTTGTATTGAGGAGAGAGATGATATAGATCGTAGATCTGATCGTGGTCTCGCTCTACCTTCACTGCAAACTGGTAGACCGTAGTTTGTACCAATAGCTTTAACAACATTATAAATAGGGGCGAGATTGTAATTATATTACAAGGTTTCCACATCACTAAAAATAAAAATGGATTGGCACGCCTTTGTGGCACTGGGATGGTAAACTATAACTGAAATTTTATAAGGATGGCAAATTACGAAGGTCATTCATAAGAGTGGTAAACGACTATGAGACATCCGTAAGCATGACAAATATTGAATAATCCCATAGTAGAAAGGCAATTAACCTGTGTGAGGATCCGAGGTCCCGACATTCCAGAATCTCGCTGAGTGGTGTTGTGATATACAACACCGAGTAACACACATGTAAAGACATACAGCGGAAGCCAATTTTATCACATAAACGTTTTAAACATACTTTACATCAAGTCCCGTTTAAGTCTACACTCGCGGGCGTAGATTAAGCAAAAAGAGTTCATGTTCAGCTCATGAATGTGTCATCGCTAGCACACACACAACCCACTATCAACATGGCGGCGTGCACGGCTCCCACTTGATGGTGGTTCCCTCTGGGGGACCCGTCTCCTCCTTGGGAGTCTCCTACTCTTCATAACCCCCTGCATAGACTTCAACAACAAGCAGCGAGCACGAAGGCTCAGCAATACTGACCCGGCGCCGCTAAACATGAAACTCTACATGCTGGAATTTAGATGTACAGTAGGAACAAAACGTTACTTAAAGACTCGCCTAATTACTTGAATCCTACTTTCAAGTTTGAGCCTCATGTGAGCGGAATGTAAAAGCCCAAGAAAAGGGACTTGCAAAAACTTTTCTTCACCTCACAACACCATAGTTTTTATTGTGGATATCTTAGGAAATATTGTGAAGAGAAAGTAACCTCCATCAAAAGAGTGATTAGAGGGGAAAGCCTTCATTTTCACAAAGTGGGATTTGTACACATGAACATGAGAGGTTGAGCTCACCCCTAGAACTTAAAAAGTCTTGGGAGGGTTCAAGCCAAGTTTCATGCAAATCCAACACTTTTGAGGCACTTTTGGAGGTATTTGAAAAAGAGGCCAATTTGAATGTAAATTCAAATTGCAGCAACTTTCATCACTCAAATTCAAAACTTAGCTTCATATTCAACTCAGCATATTTTCCTGAGTAACCCCTCCAATTTTCAGTCCCATTGGACTTCATCTTGTCGGGAGCCGAATTTGTAACAATTCAAACTAAGTTTGAATTTTCAAATTCAAATATGAAGGGAATGTGGCCAAACCAGTTTGAAGATGATGAATTCAAATTCTTCCTCTGAATTGGTGGCTAGTTCCCTTTTCAAGTCTGAGTAGGTGGGATATTTGCACAACAGAGAAGATTAGGGGGGAGAAGAGGGCCCACCAGTCAGCTAGACTTCGGGCCTAAGTCAACACCGGGCGAACTCAGTTTACCCGGCCTCGGCAGCGCTCGATACCGAGCCAGCCGAGCAGCCACCTCGCCCCTCCTCGCACGCTGGTGACCAGCTTGCCGGCTCCGCTGCCTCGGCCTGATCTTTACCCCGGGAGCAAACAGCAGCACGTCGCCTTCCTCATTGATCGCACGGCTCTACCACGTCATCCCCACAGCCCCGAAGCTCCTAGCCTGTGGCGCGTGCAATTCGGCAACGGGCGCCGATGAACAGAGCACCGGCGGAAAGCCGAGGATTGCTCCCCGTGGACAGCACGCCATGGCCAGTTTCACCGCCTGACTTCTACACGAAAAAGGTGCGCCTTAGTCTCCAGATCGTGTAGCTGCAACCCTCATAGCCATTGATAGACTGAGCGCGGAGAATTCGTAAGAATCCCGAGAACCAGTGCACCGGGGTAGGGGTCGGTCTAAACCGAAATTCTAGCTGCACCGTCAAACCCAGCTCGGGTAAGCCTACATACACCTTCCTCACTCCCTAGCGGCCCTCCTCGACCAAGAATCAAGGGCTATGACCCAGAAATGGCAGGGTTCTGGTTGTTTTTCGGGCTGCCATAGAATAATAGCTCGGGTCACCGTGGAGCTCTAGGTTGCCGACGTTTTCATGCGGTTTGGCGGTCATTTTCATCACCCTCGAGCTTCCACGGTGCTCTCCGACCCTTTTCCGATCGTTTTGATGCGTTGTAACGCATTCCCGACCACGCCGGAACCCTAACCGCCACTGTCACCGTCGGGAGCCCTGTTCCGGTGAGCTACGGCCACCGGTGACCCCCGAGCTGAGTTCAGCGTCATGAGTTAGGGCAGGGCGGCGAGTTTGGGGTCGGGAGGTGACCGGGAAAGCCATTCCAGTGACGCTCGCCGGAGTGCGCCGCCGCGGTCCCTGTTTGGCGCGAGGAAGGGGAAGACCTGCGGGGTGGGACCTACTGGCAGGCATTTGAACAATTTGGAATTTTCAGTGTTCAGTTTAAACTTTGGAAGGCCACAACTTGGGGTAGGAAAGTCCAAAAATTATGAAACAAATTTTTTTCGATTCCTCTAACGGAGTACAATCCAAATATGAAACCCAATTAGTATGAAAACCAATATTTAATTCTGGAAAATTCTTAAAACTTTTCAGCAAAAGAATTTTTGAGGGAGTTTGGTTCATCCAAAAATCCCCAAATTTCGCCAGAATGTTCTTTTGGATGTTAGTGAACCCCTGTAAAAGTTTCAGACCATTTGGAGTTGATTTGATCTAAGAAATTCAAATTTGAATTGCTGTGTTCATTTGAATACAGAAACATTTTAGAGAATTTCCAAAACTTGGAGTTCAGTTCGGGGCAAATCTTAGCTCCAAAAATGCTAGGAAAATTCATGCAAACTCTATGAGCTATAATTGAAATTGTAGTTCACTAAGTTGGGCATGAACAGGATTGTTACCTCAGAATTAATTCTGCTTTGCTTATTTGCTAAAAGAATTATTCTGAACAAACCCCTCAATGACAAGTGCTAAATTTTGATCCAGAGAGTTGTCTTGTGACAAGGAACTCCCACAAAAATTCTCAGCTCCATTGGAGCTCTGGATCACCCCTGTCCTGTGTAACCACTTGAGGGATTAATATGGAAAAGGGGGAAAACCACTTAGCACATAACCATGTGCTTAGGTCTAAGCCCAAACCACCAACCCCCAGTTCCATTTTAAATTCTTAAACAGAGTTCCAGTTGTTAGAAACTGGTTATTAGAACTAATAGCAGAAAACTTACCATAAACTCATGTTCATATTCATTAAAATGTAGTATTGTATTAACGTGTAGTCGCTGAAGGCGAGGAGGCTCCGGAGGTACTCGACTTCCTACTTCCAGAAGAAGAACTAACCCCTGACCAGCAGCAACAAGGCAAGCCCCGGTTTGCATTAACTCTTTTATAAAGTTTTTACTTTGTTTACATACGTAGGGTGAAGTATGTATGTGCGTTAGGTATAGGATGAATGAAACCCCACTTGCATAACCAAAGGTTCCTAACAAGAGTGACGGTAGTGTCTAAGACCTCGAGTAGACAGGCTATGCTTAATGAGTCATAGGACTTCGGTACAAGTCGAGTAGTTGGAATCTACTCGCGAGATAGGCTTGGGACACACGGGTTCGGTTGAGTGATGTGAGATCACTTTAGTAATGAAAATGAGACTAGGCAGGGGCTAGGGCGCAGCAATAGGAAGTCTTGTGTGCGCAGCCCTGTCCGTGTCGATTGAGGACCGATCCGTGTGTGGCCCTGCTGAACAAGTATTGAACGTACCGAAGGCATATTGGATATATGGGCCCCGATAAACCGATGTAGCCTAAACCTCCGGGCGTCGAGGCATAGCACACCGATTTATAGGTGTAGGTTGAGGGCAGCAAGGTGGAAATCTGCCAACCGGCATAGAGAGATGCTCCGTGTGGGGAACCTCCTGCTCATTTCGGTGCGACCGGTTCAACGTTTGGGCTGTTTGGTGAAAGGTTGTCCCGTACGACATCGAGTGAGCGTGCTGTGCAGCTCCAGGGGTGGGCGTACGTGATGTGCTCTTTGGGTTTCCCTGCAGGTGTATATCGAGTCGATTCGCCATCCCTCGCGGTGACGAGTACCGCTTGTTCACTGCGTCATAACATAGACTAATGTATGAAATGTTATGATTCAATCTTGCTGTTATGATATAATTGTATTGCTACATGTGTGCCACCAAATATTGCTTACTATATTTCAGATTTCCGAACTGTTAACTCGTTGCTATAAGATGAACTAAGGGTGAATTTGTAGGCGTGTCCATTGCTGCACTGTTACTCTCCTATGTTCATTGTATCCCTCATGTAGAGTTTCATGCTTAGATGAGTCGGTTAAGTCTTGTTGAGCCACCATGCTCACGGTTGCTGCTTAAGTGATTTTCAGGTGAGGAGCCACCCACGGACTCGGAGTACGAGTCCACCAGCGAGGGTTACCCTCCGTCGGGGACCACGGCTGAGTGGGAGCCTTACACGCCGCGCTGAGCTGAGACGTGCAGCTAGTGTGGGTTGCCCTCGGGCTGGGCAACCGACTTTTGCTAGATAGGCGGGCGTGAGTTGTACAGAGTAGACTTCCGCTGTGTAACATAAACAATAGTTTGTAACTGAAGTTTGAACTTGTTTGTACAGTTCAGTTGTTTTTCCCATGTAATATATTGTGTTCTTATGACGTGTGCTTCCGAGTGTCGCATCGCGCGGCACCACCCTCTGTGATCCTAGATGAGCGGATCCCGGTCCGTCACAGCCTGGTATCAGAGCTGCATTGGGGATAGCACAGTACTTAAGAACTGTATTGTGGGAAAACTTAGGTTTACGGTGAGGACTCGGTAGTTTGCCCAAGTAAGGACTATATTAGCCTAGTTACTTAAAGTGACAAAGACTAACTTATGTGTTATAATTCTGAATTTCAATTATGTAACGACGCACCTACGCTCTGGTAAGAATGGTAAGGAACGCCACGGAAAGCGGTTCAATTTCGGTTAGCTCTCCCTGACGAGGAACGTGGTTCAGGGATAGGTCTCACAGCTTGGTGTGAGACGTCAATATGAAACTCTTGGACTCCTCATGTTCCTGAGTTCATATGAAACGCTGATCCCTAGCGTGCATTAGGCAAGTAAGTGGAGACCCCATCGCGTGGTCAGTAACGCGGGAGTGTTTTCGTCTGGAAATAGCCCAGCAGGACATACATAGCGCTTGCCATCGGCATGCCCTGCAGGGCAGTAGGTGGTATCTGTTGGATTGATAACATTCCCAACCGTGACGACCCGTTCATGACATACTCGGGTTCCCCGTCGTGTGGTGTTGAAACACGATCACGTACCTTGAGACGTGACTTAACTCAAGGATGGCCGTATGGCAACGATACAGGTGTTTGTATTTACTTTTAAATATGGGACTGCCTGAAATGAACAACCTTTGCGTGCATCACTATTGTGTGGTTTTCTGCAGTACTAACCACGTATGTATCCGTGTAGTAAACGTGTGCGAGAGACCGTTTAGTGCCACACTTGAGACGTATATGCCGGTATAATCCGATTAGGATTTTCTTTGTGAGGAACGTAGTACCGAGATATTGTAGGCATATGCATGAAAATAATGATAACAAGGAATTAAAATCATTAGGTTCAACAATTAGGACCCTGGTAGGGTAGACAAATTGGTTAGTGTTGAGTGTTGTTCCAAAAGACTGAAAAACAGAGTGCTCTGTTTTGGGGCAGCAAGTTGCTGATCTTCAACAGGGCATAACTCACAGGTCTTTTAGCCCAGGGAGGTGTGGTATATAGTTCTGGAAATATATCTAAGTACTCTACAACTTTGTTGTAGATTTTCAGAGCTGAAACCCACCTTAAGATGGCTTAAAACCCAGAGAGATGTAGACTGTCCAGATTCAGGACAGAGTTAAACACTCTCTGGACTGTTCTGTTTTTTTCAAACATAAATCCTAGTAGAAAAATAAAAAATTTTCATATGATACATCTTTAGAAAGGGTAGAAGATGTGTTACATCTTTGCAATTCGAAGTTTCTGAAATTTCAGCACAGATTTCAGTGGAAACCAGAGTTGAATGCAGCAACTTCTCAAGGGAGGTGCTGTTAAAAAAAATTCTTCCAGAAATTCTGTTGACTTTGAATGACCATAAATTTGTAACCATAGGTGATCTGAGGGCAAATAAATACTCGTTAGAAATATCTTGAAGTTAACTTTAACTTTGGTATTCAACTTGAGTTATGAAACTGCCCAGAACCAGATCAAAACTTGGAATATGTAGAAACTGGTCATTCTGACAGAGGAGTGACAGTTGAACACATTTGAGAGATTGTTGTACCCTAGAGGTGGTTTGAGTACTTCCAATGGGGTAGAAAATACTCATGAGAGGTTATCTTCAACTAGTGAAAGATTTGAGTATAGGTCTCACTCAAGTTTCTTTTACTAGAGACCATGTTTGTGTCGTATTGAAGATAAAAGGGTGGTCTACGTGATGACAACGCGATAGTAACGTCTCGTAGTGACCAAACCTAGTTTTGGTGAGCTTCCAAAGAGGGGGTTTATCAAGTTGGATTAAAATAGCTTGTATTTGGTCTGGTAATGGTGTAGCTTGTTCAAAGTTATTACATTATCTACAAACGAGATGATTGGCATGTTTTATTGTCATTATGTTTTACGCCTAATTTTATTGGACTGCATGCAATATGTTGCGGGACTGATGTTTATTGTCGTATGGTTGCAGATGGTTTGCACTAGGACCACGCACGAGGTTGGTGGCTCTAGCCAACAGGGGGAAGATGACTCCCAGCCACCGGCCTACGACAGCACCCCGCAGCAGCAGCCACCACCGCCGCCTCCGCTTACCCTTGCGGATGTGATAGCGGCACTGGTGGGAGGTCGTGAGGAGCAGACCGACCTGCTCCACACGATCAAGCAGAATACGTCCCAGGCGGGGGACGTCAAGATAGAGGGCCTCGTGAGCCCCGGAAAGTGTCGTACTCGGATTTCATGAGTACGCACCCTCCAGTGTTCACCGAAGCTGAAGAACCACTGGAGGCTGACAACTGGCTGCGGACCATCGAGTCCAAGTTCGGGCTGCTCCAATGTACGGAGCGGCAGAAGACTCTGTTCGCAGCGCAGCAACTTCACGGTGCCGCTGGCGCGTGGTGGGTAAACTACGTCGTGTCACGTCCGGCCGGCCATGCCGTGGAGTGGGAAGAGTTCCGGGAGGGGTTCCGCGCCTATCACATTCCTCCCGGGATCATGAAGAGGAAGTTCCAAGAATTTTTGGAACTGAAGCAGGGCGGGAGGAGTGCCCATGACTACTCCCGTGCCTTCAACCATCTGGCGCAATATGCGTCGGACTACATCTCCACTGAGGAGAAAAAGCGGGAGCACTTCTATCGGGGGTTACACCCTGAGATGAAGACACATCTCGTTCAGTGGAATCGCGGCACATTCAACGACCTAGTCAATGCCGCGATCATGCAAGAGGACGCTCAGCGGGAGTTGGCAGCTGAGCAGAGGAAGCTCAGCGCTCCACCTAGCAGTGGGGGTGGCGCTCCCCAGAAGTACCGCATGGTGTATCGGACACCATCAGGGCAGCAGTGGCATCCACCGGCGCGACCTCAGCGGTTCAGGGGACGTCCTTTTCAAGCACCCCCGTTCCAACCGCCGATGCCACCACCGAGACAGCAGCAGCAGCAGCAGCACCAGACGGCACCCCGGGCGTTTCCACCATCACAACGCGCCCCGGGATTCCGTCCACCGATCAGCGGGGGACCACCCCGTTTCACCTGCTTCCGTGTGGCCAGGCGGGCCACTTCGCGAAGGACTGTCCCCAGGGGCAGCAGAGCAGCGGGCAAGCCCAGTTCCAGGGCGGTGCTCGAGGCCGACCTCCGTTGAAGAAGGTTGGTCAGCGGATTGGGGGCATCCGCAACCTCGACAATGAGGACGCCCCAGAGGGAGACAACGTGCTGGCGGGTACGTTTACTCTCAACAATCAAGCCATCGTCATATTGTTTGATGCTGGTGCAACCCACAGCTTTATAAGTGCATCCTATGTGGCTAAGCATCAAATGCAAGTCTTCCCAACCGACTGTACGTATATGATCTGCTCATCGGGAGGGAAGATTTCAGCTACTATGATGATTCCAAAAGCACCTCTGTGCTTAGGTGGGAAACTATATCCCACTACCTTGATAATCCTAATGGGACAAAAGATTGATGCAATCTTAGGGATGTCATGGCTACAATACCATGGCGCTGTCCTGGAGACTCGGACACGGACGGTTCATTTAAACTCTCCATTCCACCGTCTGCATTCTATGGTGTTAGACACTCCAGTCCGGGAAGTTGCAGAAATTAATAATGCTGAAGCTCTCAAATTGGAGGACATCCCCGTAGTCCGGGAGTACCCCGACGTGTTCCCGGAGGATCTTCCGGGCATGCCACCTGAGCGGGACATCGAGTTCAAGATTGAACTTGCATCCGGGACTACGCCCATATCACAGAGACCATACAAAATGGCTCCAAATGAGCTGGCTGAACTGAAAGAACAGCTCAATGATCTGTTGAGCAAGGGTTTCTTTAGGCCGAGTTCCTCGCCTTGGGGATGCTCGGCGCTATTTGTAAAGAAGAAGGATGAAACCCTCAGGCCGTGTGTGGACTACCGGCCGCTCAACGCCGTCACCATCAAGAATAAGTACCCACTGCCCCGCATCGACATATTGTTTGATCAACTTGTGGGTGCAAGTGTGTTCTCCAAGATGGACCATCGCTCTGGATATCATCAGATAAAGATCCGGGCGGATGATATCCCGAAGACGGCCTTCTCGATGAGATATGGATTATATGAATATCTCGTCATGTCTTTTGGTCTCACAAACGCTCCAGCCCATTTCATGTATCTCATGAACTCGGTGTTCATGCCGGAGCTGGACAAGTTCGTGGTAGTGTTCATCGACGATATCTTGGTTTATTCCAAGACAGAAGCCGAACATGCCAAACACTTGCGGATCGTTCTTCAACGATTGCGAGACCACAAGCTCTACGCCAAGTTCAGTAAATGCGAGTTTTGGATCAGCCAAGTGCCATTCTTGGGACATATCATCTCCGCAGAAAGCATTGCGGTTGACCCAAGCAAAATAGAGCAAGTGCTGAAATGGAAAGCTCCCACTTCAGTTCATGAAGTCAGAAGCTTCCTCGGGTTAGCGGGATACTATCGGAGATTCATTCCAAGCTTCTCCAAGCTCGCTAAGGCGATGACAGAATTGCTGAAGAAAGGGACGAAGTATGTTTGGAACACGGCGTGTGAAGGAGCGTTCCAAGCATTGGTGAAGCATCTCACAACAGCCCCGGTCTTAGCTCAGCCGGATACAACAAAGCCCTTCGGTGTGTATTGTGACGCGTCCGGTATTGGGCTCGGCTGCGTGTTGATGCAGGAAGGGCGTGTGGTCGCATATGGCTCACACCAACTTCAGAACAATGAGCAGCACTATCCGACTCATGATATTGAGCTTGCTGCAGTGGTTTTGGCGCTGAAAATGTGGAGGCACTATCTCCTGGGGAACTTGGTGCACCTCTACACCGACCACAAGAGCTTGAAGTACATCTTCACCCAGAAGGAGCTGAATATGAGGCAAAGGAGGTGGTTAGAATTAATCAAGGACTATGAGATTTAGATCCATTACCACCCCGGCAAGGCAAATGTGGTTGCCAACGCGCTGAGTCGGAAATCACATGTCCATAACCTCACCATTACACCGGTGGAGGAAGAAGAGCCGAGTTTATACTTGGTTCCTTATGGATCGCTGTACAACCTTGCCGTCATCCCTACTATTAGGGAGGACATCATTGCAGCTCAGAATATTGATAAGGGCATGGCACATCTCCAGAGACGGATAGACAACGGGGAGATCAAATGTTTCCGAAAGGATGATGAGGGGACGCTATGGTTCAATGACCGCATAGTCATACCCCGGGATATGGAGTTGAGTAAGATCCTCGACGAAGCGCACTTGTCTAAGTACTCCATTCATCCGGGCAGCAACAAAATGTACCAAGATTTGAAAAAGAAATTTTGGTGGACACGGATGAAGCGGGAGGTAGCTAAGTACGTATCCGAGTGTGATACGTGTAGACGAGTGAAAGCTGAACACATGAAGAAATCAGGGCTGCTACAACCCCTGAAGATCCCGGCATGGAAATGGGAAGATGTGAGCATGGATTTCATTGTAGGATTGCCCCTAACTTCCAACAAACATGACTCCATTTGGGTAATCGTTGATCGGTTAACCAAGGCGGCTCACTTTATCCCGGTGAATACACGTTACAATGCCGGCAAATATGCGGAGCTATACATAGCAAAGATTCTGTGTTTGTATGGGATACCCAAAACCATCATCTCAAATCGAGGTGCATTATTTGTATCTCGCTTTTGGGAGCAGCTACATGCTGCATTAGGTACCAAGCTGATTAGGAGCTCCGCCTATCACCCTCAGACAGATGGCCAGACAGAGAGGGTGAATCAAGTTCTGGAAGACATGTTGAGACCATGTGCCATCCACCACGGTAGGAACTGGGATGATCACCTACCATTGGCGGAATTCTCGTACAACAACGGCTATCAGGCGAGTATCAAGATGGCACCCTACGAAGCTCTCTACGGTCGAAAATGCAACACCCCATTAAATTGGTGCGAGTCCGGTGAAAGGGTCACATTCGGGGTTGATGTGGTGAACGACGCCGAAGAGCGCGTTCAGACGATTCAAGCTAATTTGAAGGCCGCTCAATCCCGGCAGAAGAGCTACGCTGATAAGAGGCGTAGACCGTTGCACTTTGACGTCGGTGAACACGTGTACCTCCGCGTGTCTCTGATGAAGGGCGTGCACCGGTTCAGTGTGAAGGGGAAGCTCGCTCCCCGTTTTATTGGACCCTATGCTATCACCGAGAAGTGTGGACCAGCAGCGTATAGACTGGAGCTACCGGCATCGCTTGCGGGTGTCCATGATGTTTTCCATGTTTCGCAACTGAGAAAATGTTTGAAGCATACAGCTGCTGTTCCTACCGAAGACATCGGCGAGCTGAACCCAGATTTAACATATGATGAGTATCCGGTGGTAATTCTTGATGAAAAAGCCAGGACCACGCGTAGCAGAACGTTGTGGTTCTACAAGATACTCTGGAGCAACCACACCGCCGAAGAAGCGACGTGGGAGAGCGAGAAATTCCTTCGCTCAATTTACCCGGAGTTCATGGCATCCCAACGCGGGTAAGTCCCTATTACATCACTACTCTTCTTTTGTAATCTCGGGACGAGATTCTTTTAAGGGGGGAGGGATGTAAAAGCCCAAGAAAAGGGACTTGCGAAAACTTTTCTTCACCTCACAACACCACAGTTTTTATTGTGGATATCTTAGGAAATATTGTGAAGAGCAAGTAACCTCCATCAAAAGAGTAATTAGAGGGGAAAGCCTTCATTTTCACAAAGTGGGGTTTGTACACATGAACATGAGAGGTTGAGCTCACCCCTAGAACTTAAAAAGTCTTGGGAGGGTTCAAGCCAAGTTTCATGCAAATCCAACACTTTTGAGGCACTTTTGGAGGTATTTGAAAAAGAGGCCAATTTGAATGTAAATTCAAATTGCAGCAACTTTCATCACTCGAATTCAAAAGTTAGCTTCATATTCAAACTCAGCATATTTTCCTGAGTAACCCCATCAATTTTCAGTCCCATTGGACTTCATCTTGTCAGGAGCCGAATTTGTAACAATTCAAACTAAGTTTGAATTTTCAAATTCAAATATGAAGGGAATGTGGCCAAACCAGTTTGAAGATGATGAATTCAAATTCTTCCTCTGAATTGGTGGCTAAGTTCCCTTTTCAAGTCTGAGTAGGTGGGATATTTGCACAACAGAGAAGATTAGGGGGGGAGAAGAGGGCCCACCAGTCAGCTAGACTTCGGGCCTAAGTCAACACCGGGCGAACTCGGTTTACCGGGCCTCAGCAGCGCTCGACACCGAGCCAGCCGAGCAGCCACCTCACCCCTCCTCGCGCGCTGACGACCAGCTTGCCAGCTCCGCCGCCTCAGCCCGATCTTTACCCCGGGAGCAAACAGCAGCACGTGGCCTTCCTCATTGATCGCACACTCGCTGTTTCCCTCACACCCGCACAGAACCGGAGCTCACTGCCGCGCTCTCTTTTCCCGATCGCCGGCACCAACCGAGCCTCGGTTGCTCGTGCAAGCAGCACCGAAAAGCAGCGCCCGTGCATGCTCTACCACGTCAGCCCCACAACCCCGAAGCTCCTAGCCTGTGGCGCGTGCAATTCGGCAACGGGCGCCGAGGAACAGAGCACCGGCGGAAAGCCGAGGATTGCTCCCTGTGGACAGCAATACACGGCCAGTTTCACCTCCTGACTTCTACATGAAAAAGGTGTGCCTTAGTCTCCAGATCGTGTAGCTGCAATCCTCATAGCCATTGATAGACCGAGCGCGGAGAATTCCTAAGAATCCCGAGAACTAGTGCACCTGGGTAGGGGTCGGTCTAAACCAAAATTCTAGCTGCACCGTCCAACCCAGCTCGGGTGAGCCTACACACACCTTCCTCACTCCCTAGCGACCCTCCTTGACCAAGAATCAAGGGATATGACCTAGAAATGGCCGGGTTCTGGTTGTTTTTCGGGCCGCCATAGAATAATAGCTCGGGTCACCGTGGAGCTCTAGGTTGCCGATGTTTTCATGGGGTTTGGCGGCCATTTTCATCACCCTCGAGCTTCCACGGTGCTCTCCGACCCTTTTCCGATCGTTTTGATGTGTTGTAACGCATTCCCGACCATGCCGGAACCCTAACCGCCACTTTCACCGTCAGGAGCCCTGTTCCGGTGAGCTACGGCCGCCGGCGACCCCCGAGCTGAGTTCAGCGTCATGAGTTAGGGCAGGGCGGCGAGTTTGGGGTCGGGAGGTGACCGGGAAAGCCATTCCGGCGACGCTCGCCGGAGTGCGCCGCCGCGGGCCCTGTTTGGCGCGAGGAAGGGGAAGACCTGCCGGGTGGGACCCACTGGCAGGCATTTGAACAATATGGAATTTTCAGTGTTCAGTTTAAACTTTGGAAGGCCACAACTTGGGGTAGGAAAGTCCAAAAATTATGAAACAAATTTTGCTGGATTCATATAACAGAGTACAATCCAAATATGAAACCCAATTAGTATGAAACCCACTATTTAATTATGGAAAATTCTTTAAAGCTTTTCAGCAAAAGAATTTTTGAGGGAGTTTGGTTCATCCAAAAATCCCCAAATTTTGCCAGAATGTTCTTTAGGATGTTAGTGAACACCTGTAAAAGTTCAGACTATTTGGAGTTGATTTGGTCATAGAAATTCAAATTTGAAGGTGCTGTGTTCATTTGAATACAGAAACATTTTCAGAGAATTTCCATAACTTGGAAATTCAGTTCGGGGCAAATCTTAGCTCCAAAAATGCTAGGAAAATTCATGCAAACTCTATGAGCTATAATTGAAATTGTAGTTCACTAAGTTGGGCATGAACAGGGTTGTTACCTCAGAATTAATTCTGTTTTGCTTATTTGCTAAAAGAATTATTCTGAACAAACCCCTCAATGACAAGTGCTAAATTTTGATCCAGAGAGTTGTCTTGTGACAAGGAACTCCCACAAAAGTTCTCAGCTCCATTGGAGCTCTGGATCACCCCTGTCCTGTGTAACCACTTGAGGGATTAATATGGAAAAGGGGGAAAACCACTTAGCACTTAACCATGTGCTTAGGTCTAAGCCCAAACCACCAACCCCCAGTTCCATTTTAAATTCTTGAACAGAGTTCCAGTTGTTAGAAACTGGTTATTAGAACTAATAGCAGAAACCTTACCATAAACTCATGTGCATATTCATTAACATGTAGTATTGTATTAACGTGTAGTCGCTGAAGGCGAGGAGGCTCCGGAGGTACTCGACTTCCTGCTTCTAGAAGAAGAACTAACCCCTGACCAGCAGCAACAAGGCAAGCCCCTGTTTGCATTAACTCTTTTATAAAGTTTTTACTTTGTTTACATACGTAGGGTGAAGTATGTATGTGCATTAGGTATAGGATGAATGAAACCCCACTTGCATAACCAAAGGTTCCTAAAAAGAGTGAGGGTAGTGTCTAAGACCTCGAGTAGACAGACTATGCTTAATGAGTCATAGGACTTCGGTACAAGTCGAGTAGTTGGACTCGACTCGGGAGATAGGCTTGGGACACACGAGTTCGGTTGAGTGATGTGAGATCACTTTAGTAATGAAAATGAGACTAGGCAGGGGCTAGGGCGCAGCAAGAGGCAGTCTTGTGTGCGCAGCCCTGTCCGTGTCGATTGAGAACCGATCCGTGTGCGGCCCTGCTGAACAAATATTGAACGTACCGAAGGCATATCGGATATATGGGCCCCGATAAACCGATGTAGCCTAAAACTCCGGGCTTCGAGGCATAGCACACCGATTTATAGGTGTAGGTTGAGGGCAGCAAGGTGGAAATCAGCCAACGGGCATAGAGAGATGCTCCGTGTAGAGAACCTCCTGCTCGTTTCGGTGCGACCGGTTCGACGTTTGGGCTGTTGGGTGAAAGGTTGTCCCTTACGACATCGAGTGAGCGTGCTGTGCATCTCCACGGGTGGGCGTACGTGACGTGCTCTTTGGGTTTCCCTGCAGGTGTATATCGAGTCGATTCGCCGTCCCTCGCGGTGACGAGCACCGCTTGTTCACTGCGTCATAACATAGACTAATGTATGAAATGTTATGATTCAATCTTGCTGTTATGATATAATTGTATTGCTACATGTGTGCCACCAAATATTGCTTACTAAATTTCAGATTTCCGAACTGTTAACACGTTGCTAAAAGATGAACTTGTAGGCGTGTCCATTGCTGCACTGTTACTCTCCTATGTTCATTGTACCCCTCATGTAGAGTTTCATGCTTAGATGAGTCGGTTAAGTCTTGTCGAGCCATCGTGCTCACGGTTACTGCTTAAGTGATTTTCAGGTTAGGAGCCACCCACGGACTCGGAGTACGAGTCCACCGGCGAGGGTTACCTCCGTCGGGGACCACGGCTGAGTGGGAGCCGTACACGCCGCGCTGAGCTGAGACGTGCAGCTAGTGTGGGTTACCCTCGGGCTGGGCAACCGACTTTTGCTAGATAGGCGGGCGTGAGTTGTACAGAGTAGACTTCCACTGTGTAACATAAACAATAGTTTGTAACTGAAGTTTGTACTTGTTTGTACAGTTCAGTTGTTTTTCCCATGTAATATATTGTGTTCTTATGACGTGTGCTGTCGGGTGTCGCATCGCGGGGCACCACCCTCTGCGATCCTGGATGAGCGGATCCCGGTCCGTCACATGGAAACCTTGTGCTAAGGAACATAGAAAGTCCACAATCAAGCAAGAAACACATTTCTTCTATGTTTCTTGCCTAAGAATGAAAGGAAATTTGATTTAATCTAATGTAAAGCACATCATTAATAATCCAAGTATTACTTCAAAACAGCAACTTTAATTCATGACAACTATCCTGTTCTCTCTACGTCACGGTAAAGTGAACAAGTGGTACTCACCGACCGTGAGGAACGGTAATTATAATCGATTTACACCTGCAGGGTTACCCGAATAACACGTCACGTATGCCCGTACTCGATGTTGCCTACAGCAACCATTCCGGACGTCGTACGCAACCACCTTTCACTCGTTAGCCAAGTGTTGAACCAGTCCTATCGTCCCGAGCAGGAGGTCCCTACGCGGAGCAACCTACGTGCCCGCTGGCGGATTTACACCTTGCTGCTCTCATCCAACCCCTTTGGACGACAAGCAATGCCTCAACATCCAGCTACCCGAATTACATTGGTTTCCCGGTTCCCATATAGTCGGTAATTCTTCGGTATATTTCTAGCTTGTTCAACAGGCCCGCATGCAGCTCGGTCCTCAACCGACACAAGTAGAGCTATGGCAACACATGCCCCAATGTCCTGCTGCTCCTATTCTCTGCTCGGTCTCATTTTCATGTCATGTGGTTCATTGTCTATCTCAATAACTGAGTGGTGTGCCTCTAAGCCTATTCTCGTGAGTAGTTCCGACTACTCAACTTATACCGAATCCTATACCGTTTGGAGCATTGCTGTGTCTACTCAAGGTTAGTAATTAATACTCAAACCCCCTGGTTCTCTTGGCTATGCAAGTGGTTTTCAATCAAGAACCTAATGCACATAGATTCTACACACGCTATAACAATTGTAAAGTGTAAAACTTTGTAAATAAGGTTTTAATGCAAACCGGAGTTTGTCCTGCTGCTGGATGTCAACTAAACTCTCCTCCGGAGGGTTAAAATCCAAGATCTCCAGTGCGTCTTCGACTTCAGTGACTACACGGAATAGAAATACAATGCATGTCAAATTCAAATGCAAATGTGTTGAATTTAGAATGCAAATGCATGTCAAATCCAAGAATGTTTTGAACTCGGATGGATCTGAAATTTGGCATGTGACTCAAGGATATTAAGATGAACATCCTAGCCAAATTTGAGAATTTTCCACAAAGTGGATCTCCAGTTAAAATTCCCAACAGTTTATACTTTAGGGAATTAATTCTGGAAAAAGAATGTGTTTCATGGAATGAAAAATCTTTTGCTGGGTAGTACTCAGAGAGCTGACTCCAACAAAATTTGGTTCACTAAATTTGGAAAATTCTACACAAAGTTATGGATTTCTAAATTTTGGAGCTAAAACTGGAATTTATTTTCTACTAGAAACTCGAGCTGGACCCACTGTTTAAACCGCAACCAATGAGATGCGAGCCACACTGGGCTACTGGGTTCTCCAGCATGTACCCACAAATGATCCACAGCCACAGCCGATCCAAGTTTTAAACACACAGCCGCTGACAGTGGACCAGCCCCCCCATCCTTCTTCAACCTCCGGCCTGTTTGCCGCGTGCGCGATCCCCCTCCCCGGACAGAGGTGGTGCCTCACAGGACTTGGATTCCTGGCCATCCCCCAGCCTAATATCGCCGGCTGGGGGTTTTTGGGCACAAGGAATCCATTTGTAAGGTTATCTCGGGCTGCCGGTGGCCGGAAGTAGGCTGGCGACGTGCGGCGGCTCCGGGAGAGGTTCGGCTACGTTGGCCGACCGCTCTAGCACCCCAAACCCGGGTTTTCTTGGCTCTAGAGCATCAGTGGATCCTATGGAAGACCGACATGGAAGAAAACAAGATCGGGACGGCTGGCTCCTAGTGTTTCACCATGCGCATGAGAGGGTCTGCCATGTCTGTGCTCGGCAAAACTCGAAATAGGCCTCCTACAGTCGATTTCAAGCTAGGGTTGTAAAGAGAACGTGAAAACTATCTAGTATAGCTCCTTTGTGCAGGATTTGGTGAACTCTAAACTAGAATTGAAGTTGAATTCGACGGATTCTTACCCAGAGGTCCGTATGCACGCGCTCAAAGAAAATCGCCGAATTCGTGAGCAGTTGGTTGGGAAGGAGTAGCACGGGTAGCCGGCGCGTCCTTGGGTGTGCTTGCTCGAGCGTGAAAACCTCTGGTGTGGGCTGTCCACATGAGCTCCGAACAGCGGTGAGTTTGGTCGCCGTGAGGAAGACATGTTCTAGGGTTGGGGAGGTCGCAGCTCGATCGGTTTCGTGCCAAGAAAGTAGAGGATGAAGCTAGGGTGCCGTTTTGCAGCCCAGTGGGGCTCTACACGCAAGGTTTCCTCTGTTACAGATCGATCAACAGAGGCGGCGGTGGGTGGCTCGGTTCTTTTGCGCGTAGGAGAAGTAGCGCTCAGGTGTGTCGGTTTTGTGAGCGAAAAGATCGCTCCATGGGGTGATGAGGGGAGGAGCTGGTCGCCAGCACGATTGCAAGAAGCTGGAGGTGGCCGTTGCTGCTCGCCGTGGCGTCCTCGGAAGCGTGCGCAATAAACCTGGCAAACAAGTTCAGTCGGTTTAGTTCACATATGTGACATACAGGGGGTCCCACTTGCTAATTGTGTCCACTAAAATTAACTTTCCACTGTTGTACAATATTTGGGACCCTCTTGCCCTTTGAATTTTGTTCAATTCACAGAATGAACATTTGGTTTTTTGAAGAATTCAAAGTGCAAAGTGGTTTGAATGAAATTGCAACAAATGTGCAATCTGAAATTCGAACTCAGTTTGAATTTGCTCCAACTAGCTCATGTCGAGATCAATCCCAAATGGGATGAAACTTGGTGGAGTAGTTCATTAAAATATGCTGTGTGAATATGAATCACTCTTTTGAATTCATGTGATGAAAGTAGTTTGAATTTGAATCTTCATTTAAACTAACCCTTTTAATAATGGGGCTATTGTGTTTATACCCTTGGTTGGAAGTCCAATTGTGATTTTACCCTCCAAAATTAGAGTTTGTGATTTTACCCCTGCTTTTTCGAAACGAAACCAAAGTATACCGCTATTCCGTTATGTGTTGTTAACGATGTTAATTTTTAATGAAAAAAGACAGAAATGCTCTTATGATTTTACCCCTACTTTAAAAGTGTTTATGATTTTACCCTTATTTTAATATAGTTATATTTTGCGTTTATTCAAAATAGTGGTAAAATCACAAGCATGGATCAAATTAGGGTAAAACCATAGGGGAATTTTTGTCTTTTTTCATCATATTTAACACCGTTAACAGTACATAACGGGGTAGGGGCATATGTTGACTTTATTTTGAAAAAGCAGGGGTAAAATTATAAACTCTAATTTTGGAGGGTAAAATCACAATTGGACTTTCATCCAAGGGTATAAACATAATAAACTCTTTAATAATTGTAACCAAAAGTAGCTCAAAAATGTTTAGATTTGCATGAAACTTCGCATGAGCATTACTAAGAAAGTTTAGGATTTAATAGTGAGCTTACATGAGGAAAATCCTACTTTTGAATTTTGTGACTTCTTCCTCTAATCATTCTATTTATGGTGGTTACTTGCTCTTCAAATGTGTTCATGTGATTACCACAATATGATCTATGGCGTCTGATGTGATGAACACTTTTGCAAGTGAAAAACTTGGTTCCTTTGCAACCTGCACTTATTCATGGCCTATGTAACTGTTTTTACATATTAACATTGTGCCAAGCTCTAGATTATATGTATATTATCTCTATTCACCCTCTTGGATAGCATAACATTCGGGGTTTTGATTTTAGTGTTTAGATCCATAACATTTTAGTGCATCCATAGTCAAGTAAGAATAGTAAGTAAGAATAAAAGAAAGACGCACAAAACAGTTAGACAAGTAAGGAAACACAAAAAGGAAGGTGAGAACTGCCGGATCAAATAGGACTTGACCAAAACCAAAGCGACAGGCCTCACGAAGATGTGCTGTGGCTGATGGCACGCTCGATGAGGGTGAGCTCGCCGAGGCGAGGTCACAAGACTGCTCCCGTTGATTCACTCAGTTTTCTCTCATGGATGCTACAACTCTCTCCTATTTTTGGTCTGTACTAAGCCAATGTTGCGGCTGGGAGGGAAAGGAGCAGGAGTAAAATGATTTAGGGTTCAGGAGTTAGGGCAATCACCTACTTTTATAACCCTGAAATTGCAGCTCAGCCGTCGGATGAAAATAGAAGGTGATGATTTATTAGGGTTTGCAGCTCTTGTTTTGGCCCGAGTATTCCGGAAACGGGCCCAGTTAAAACAGGGGAGCAGGCGCCGCCTATTTATTTGCGGGCGCGCGGCGGAAATAGGGTGCTAAGTCTAACGGGCGCGTAAAAGAACCTAACGGACGCTGGCGAAGGCTCTGGCGGGCGAGCGAGCGCGTGGTCAGCCATGGGCGCGGTCCGGCTTGTGTGGCCCAGGGCAGAGGTTGCGCGGCCCAACGCCCAAAGCAGACGAGCGGCCAGGCGCGACCCAGCTGCCTGCACAAGCCAGCGGAGGTTGTGGGGCTGGGAAGCCAGCCAACGTGGGCTGCATCAGTTTGTTTTTTTTTCCTTTTTTTAAGCCTAAATTAGACATGCTCACCTGAAAACTGTTGTGCGCCAAGCTTTTCTGTTGAGCCGAGTACAAGTAGGCTGCTGGGCCGACGTAAATACAGGTTTTCTCAGGCTGAATAGTTTTATGGGCTACACAGAATTTTCGGACTGAGAATTATTTCTGTATATTATCAGTTTTCTGTAATTTTAACTACTGTTAATTTCTCAGCCATATTAATTCAACTAATTATGCTGCTGTGGATAATTAAGTTAAATTAAGTTTTTTTGTTAAGCTTCCGCTGTTATAATTAAGTTGATTATTTTTCTAATTAAATTTGATTGAGAAATTTAATTAGAAAATTCCAATTAAGTTTAATGATAATTATGTAATAGTAATTTTTTAAGTAACCAACACGAACAACAAAATTGTTATGTTTTAAGTTCAATTTAAGTTATTTAATGGAAATTTTATTAAGTAGTCAACGTGAAAAATAAAATTGCCATGTTTTAGTATAAAGTTGTGTTTTGTGTTGAGTAGCCAATGTGAAAGATAGAAACACAACATTTCTGATTGATTAAGATTGTTTAAATTAATAGAAAATTATGTTGAGTAGCCAACGTGACAGACAAAATTTGCTATTTTTGAATGTTGTATTTTGTCGAGTAACCAACGTGAAAGACAAAAGGCAATATTTCTATTTATTTAAATTTTATTATGCATTTTACTTATGATTATGCAATTTTCATCACGAAGGTTGCTCCAAAATTTCTTCTGCGCTGAATTTAATCACTACCATAGAGCCCCTCATTGGAGGGAATTACAGCTCGTGGAGAGAGAAGTTGGATATTGCATTCGCAATCTTAGAGAAGGATCTAGCACTGATCACTCCACACCCCACTGAGCCTGAGGTTTCGATTCCTTACGAGGGAGAGCATCCCGATGCTTTCGATGTGAGGAAGGCGAAATATGAAAGTTTAAGATTCAAATACGATGGAGATCTTGTGAAGTGGATCCAATCATACAGAAAATGTTTGATGATCATTAAGGGTTCCATCACTGAGGCAATTAGGGGAGCAACCCTGATTGTGAGACAGCTACTTAGTACCTCCAGAAGGTGGAGAGTCAGTTTACTGTCTCTTCTAAGGCTTATGCAAGTACTCTTATTAAGAGGCTTGTGACTGAGAAGTACATTGGAGGTGGTGTGCGGGAGCACATTCTTAGGATGACAAACATGGCGTATAAGTTGAAGCCTATAGAAATGGGTCTTAAAGATGAATTTATTGTGCATCTCATTTTTGCCTCACTTCCTAAGAAGTTTGAGGTGTTTGTCCTCAACTATAACTCTCAGCCTGAGCGATGGACTATTGAGAAGCTTATGGTCATATGCGTTCAGTAGGAAGAACACATTAAGTCTTTGCGTAATGATTCTATTATGTACGCAAAAGATAAGGGTAGGGCTCAGAAGACTTATTTTAATAATAACTCTTCTAAGCAATTTTTTAAGACACATGCCACTCCACATAAGTTTGATGATAAGGGTAAGGGTAAGGCACCTCAGCATCCTCCTCAAAAGGATTTGAAGGTTGATAAAGATCAGTGTAGATTTTGCAAGCAGAAAGGCCACTATAAGAAGGACTATGTTGGCTTCCTGAAGTGGTGTTGTAAGAATGGTAATGATTTTATTACTTTTGTTGATAAATCCCTATTTTTAGATTATTCACAATCTACTTGGTAGATTGACTTTGGTGCCACTGATCATGTTTATAATTTGTTACAGTGGTTCGCTACAAGGAGGACCCTAAGAAAAAGGGAAAGAGCCATCAAAGTCGCTAATGGCCATGAAGCTAAAGTCAAAGCCATTGGAGATCTCCCATTAGTACTAAGAGATGATTTTGTACTGAAGCTTAATAATGTTCTTTATGTACCCTCTTTAAAGAGAAATTTGATTTCCGTATTGACACGACTCCAACGGCCTTGTCGAGCCAGGATCACGCTGAGGGGTCCTACGTGCACAGCACCGGATAACGCACATCAAAGATACAAAGCGGAAGCAAAGTTTTATTACATAAACAGCTTTATGAACACTTTTACAATAAAATATATTCAATGTACACTCACAGGCATAGACTACGCATCGAGTTCACGTTCAGCCCGTGAACGTGTCCCCGCTAGCACGCACACACACTAACAAGGCGGCGTGCACGACTCCCACTCGACGGGGTTCCCCTCCTAGGGTTCCGTCTCCTCCTCGGGAGTCCCTTCCTCATAGAACCCTGCGAAAGCTTCAAACACAAGCAGTGAGCACGATGGCTCAGCAAGACTGACCCGTCTCTCCTAAACATGAAACTTCTACATGGAGGGTTATAGGTTACATGAGGTAAAATAAGTTGCAAGGACTCGCCTAATTAGTGGAACCTTACTTTCAAGTTTTAGCATTAGGTTGTGGAGACTTTATGCTAAGGCACATGAGAGAGCCGTAATCAAACAAGAACGCATTTCTCTCAGGTACTTTGCCCAAAGTTGAAAAGAACTTTAGTTAGCTCTAAACTACAACAAATCATTAACAATCAAAGTCCATCTTTCAATCAACAACATTTTAACATGTAACTAGCCTGTTCTTTCTACGTCACGATACAGTGAACAAGTGGTACTCATTGACCGCGAGGGACGGTGATTATAATCGATTTACACCTGCAGGGTTACCCGAATAACCCGTCACGTACGCCCGTACTCGATGTTGCCTACAGCAACCATCACGGACGTCGTATGCAACCACCTTTCACCCGTCAGCCAAATATTGAACCGGTCCTATCGTCCCGAGCAAGAGGTCTCTGCATGCGCATCTCAGAGCCACCAGCTGATTTACACCTCGAGCTCTCAACCTACTCTCTGAACGACAGGCAATGCCTCAATACCCAGCTACCCGAGTTACATCGGTTTCCCGGTTCCCATATTGCCGGTAGGTCTTCGGTATTGTTCTAGCTTGTTCAACAGGCCCGCGCACGGCTCGGTCCTCAATCGACACAAGCGGAGCTATAGCACCCAGGCCCCAAAGTCCTGCTGCCCTTACTCTCCGCTCGGTCTCATTGTTCTTGCCATGTGTTTCATTTGCTATTTTTACCTGAGCGATGTGCCTCTAGCCTATTCTCGCGAGTAGTTCCAACTACTAGACTTGTACCGAATCCTACTCTATCTTAGCATTGCAGTGGCTAACGAGGTTTTCAATCTTAATCCCAACCCATGGTTTTCTTGGCTATGCATTTGGGTTTCAAACAAGACTCTAATGCAAGAAATAAGTGGTACTCAAAGGAAGTTCTCAAAACAATAAAAATTTGTAAAAAGGTTAATGCAAACCGGAGCTTGCCTTGCTGCTCTTGGTCGTAGGCTAGCTGCTCTTCCGGAGTGATGAAGTCTAAGACTTCAGGTTCCTCCTCAACCTTAGCGACTACATGATATAACAAGTATATATGTTAATTAAATGCATTTGAATTGAATTTCAGCTTGTGAGGACTATAAGTCCTACTAGACAGACAAAATGACTCTGAAATTTTTACTGTGGTTTAGTTACAATCTAAACAGAGACTTGGCAAAGTTTTAGTTGCAGCAAAGCTCATTTGAGCCCTCCACAAATAATTATGTACTTGACCTTAATTGGAGCTCTTAGGGTTTTCTAGGAATTTTCATGGAGCAAGCCATGAATTTATGAAAACTAGATTTTCATAGGGTTCTAATGGAGTTGGTCTCACTTGATTTGAAGGTTCCTAGGTAAAGATATGAGCTAAACAATTTCAGAGAAATTCTGAAGATGTTTCTGGACATTTTCTATTTTCTATGGAACAGTTTTATTAATCACACCATTAGGTTGATCAAATTAGCTCAAATGGATCATAAATTTCTATGGTAGCTCAGGGATATTTTGGTGAACATCCCAGCAAAATTTCAGGATTTTCCTCCAAAGGGTTCTCCAGTTAAAATTCTAAACAGTTTAAACTTTGAAGAATTAATTCTGAAGAATTAAGGATTTTCATGAAATAAAACTTGATTTGCTGGAAAGTACTAAGAGATCTGAATCCAACAAAATTTGGTTCACTTGATTTGGAGTTTCCTAGCCAAAGTTATGTGGATTTGAAGTTTGAACAAAATCTGAAAATCGGGAAAAGTTCAAACTGCTGCGCGTGGGACCCGGGGTTACGTGTCAGCTCCTCATCGGACGACACACGCGGCTACTCAGTCCTCTGCGTGCAGCCGCACCCGATCCGTGCCACAGCAGATCCCAGTTTTAAATTTCCACCGCTGACGGCCGGGACCCACCGGCTTCTTCTTCCTCCGGCTGTTTTTCGCGCGACCGCGCGCTCAGCTCGCCGGAGCTAACTGCCATTCGCCGGTTCCAGCCACCGATCGAGCTGAAGCTCGCCTCCAGGGGGTTTGCTACGTCAAGGAACACGGTGGTGGGGTTATCTAGGGCCGCCGGTGACCGAAAGATGGCCGCCGACGTGTGGCGGCTTCGGTTGAGCTTCGGCAGTGTCGGCCTGGGTTCTCAGCCCGTCACAAGCTCGACCGACTAGCTCTACAGCACCAGGGCATGACCAGGAAGCTCGGCGCAACCTCAAACTAGCTCGGGAGTGGCCGCAAATACAGTCTCACCGTGCGACCGAATGAGTCCGTGAAGAACACCCTCGGAAAAGCTCGGATTACATTGCCCCGATGGGTTTTCATGCAACGGATACTCAAGGGGTTTGGATCGTTGGGTAGTCTAGCTGCTACATGCAAGATTTGAGGACCTATGGAGAATCAGAGAGGGAGAATTTGCAGAAACCGTAGCGGCTGCTCGGGTTGAACTCGCCGGAGCCAAATCTTCAAATTCGTCATCGATGCTGCACGGTCTGCTCCAAGACTTGGAGGAGAGTAGCACCACCGTAGCACGCTCCCGTAGCTGTGATCGCTCGGCCATGAAAGCCCCTGTGGAGGGCTGTCCACGAGCGTCCGATCGTCAGCTGAAGCTTGGTCACGGCGGAGCAGACTGTGGAAGGGCAAAGGAGGCTGAAGCTCGTCGGCTTCCGGGTCGGGGAGGTGGAGGCTGAGCTCAGGGTATTGTTTAACAGCTCGGGAAGGGATGGCGTGGTGATTTCTGGCGATTTCCCGAGCAGGCCGAGGCAGCGGAGGGAAACGAGCTCCGCTTGGTGTTCGCACGCGAGGAGGAGAGGGCAAACGAGTTTTGCTTCGGTCAGAGGGCGTGGATCAAGTTAAGAAGGCAAGCAGAACTGCCCTGGCGCTCGCGCGTGGGAGCAAGCAGCTGGTGGCACGGCAGGCTCCTCGGTGGCGCCCGGCAGCTCTCGGTGGGTCTGAGAAAAGATCAGGAATTTGCTTCAGTTGCATGTTTTGAGCTGCCCCTCTATGACATGTGGGTCCCACCCCCTTTTAACCTCTGAAATTAACTTTTCTCCACGGCTCTAAACAGTAGAGCCCAAATTATCCTCAGGCATTTGAATTATTTACCCCTGGGCCATTTGAATGGGATAGAATTCAAATTGGTTTGTGTTTGACTAAATTTCAGCACATATGCAGTTTGAAATCCAAATAAAGTTTGAATTTGCTAAACTTAACTCATGTCAAGATCAACTCCAAATGGAGTGGAAATTTGTGTGTGAGTTCACAAAAATGTGATGAGTAAGAATATGTCTCCCACTTTTGAATTCATGGGATGAAAACAGTTTGAATTTGAATTTGAGTTCAAACCACCCTCTTTCTAGTTATACCTAAAAAGACCTCAAAAAGGTTTTGGATTTGGGTGAAATTTGGCATGGACATTTCTAGCAAGGTGTAGGACTTTTTCATATGCCCAGCCCCTATATGATGCAGTTGGGAAATGCCACTTTTGCATTTTGTGAGTTTGTTCCCTAATGAGCATGTTGATGGTGGTTACTTGCTCTTCAAATGTGTTCATCAAGTTTCTTCAAATGAAGGGTGTGTGTGGTGATGAACACTTTGAATATGTGCCAAAAACTTAGGCCCTTACATGTATCATCCTTGGATGATTCTGAATATGTCTGCCATTTTGTCAATGACAGATGTAAGATTAAGTTTAATAATAAGGTTGTAGGTCTTGCCTTCTGACAAGACATGTTATATTTGTTATCCATGCGTTATAATATTAATATGGTAAGCAATGATCAAATATACTCTCATAATGACTTAGTATTTCATAAGCACAAAAGAATTGATCCAGAAACGTCTTTGAAATTATGGCATTGTCGTTTAGGACATATTTCGAGGGGAGAATTGAGCACTTAGTTTCAGAATCAATTCTTCATTTCTTCCTCACTTAGACTTTTCAGGTTCCGAACAATGCATTGATTGCATTAAAGTAAAATACATTAAGAAAATTAAGAAAAATGGCAAACGTAGTACGGGATTTAGAAATAATGCACACGGACATTTGTATTCCATTTCTGTATCATCCGTAGATGAGTATGATTCATTCATAACATTTACGGATGATTATTCACGTTATGGCTATATTTATCCAATTAAGTAAAGACCCGAAGCATTTGATAAATTCATAATATTTAAGGCTGAAGTTGAAAATCAGCATAATTTAAAAATTAAGATAGTAAGATCCGACTGTGGAGGGGAGTAATACGGTCATCACGCCCCGTATGGCCAAGTTCCTAGACCTTTTGCAAGGTTTTGTAGGAAAATGGCATAGTCGCTCAGTATTTTACACTGGGCGAGCCTCAGCAGAACGGAGTAGCAGAATGACGTAACCGTATGCTAATGGATATGGTAAGAAGTATGTTAACTTATTCTACTTTCCAATTGGTCTATGGATGGGGGCGTTAAAAACCGACATTCATGTTCTTAACCGGGTACCTAGTAAGTCTGTACCAAAAACACCGTATGAGTTGTGGACAGGACGTAAGCCCACAATTAATTATTTTCATGTGTGGGGATGTCCTGCTGAGGCAAAAGTGTTTAACTCAAACATTGGTAAGTTAGATTCTAAGACTGTAAGTTGCCATTTTATTTGCTATCCAGAAAAGAGTAAGGGTTATCGTTTCTATTTTCCTAACCGACACACTAAGTTTGTAGAAACGAGGCATGCCATCTTTTTAGAGGATGTTGTAGGATCAAAGAGCACGTGAAAAGCTACCAGAAGGGGGTGAATGATAGATTTAAACTATTTAGCGGAAGCACCAAAAACCCCCTCGGCAGAAAATTGATCTGTTAAAGAAACCGTGTATGCGACTGATCTAAATGTGTTAAACCATGACAAAAGTGTTATATATTATAGATAATCAAGTCACGAAGACACGATAATAAGAATCACGGAAATCCGCCAAGAAAAACTCAAGTTATGATCGAAAGATCAAACGAGGGTCAATCTGTTCTACTCGAGTAAAAACCAGATCTTCAACACTGCAAAGAAACTCGTGTATATCAGAAACTGCAAATCCAATGACTGTGAAATTTTTACAGATGATATATAATCAAGTTTTGAAGACAACCCAAAAAGAATCATGTCAATTGGATCTGTAAAACTCGAGTTATGATCAAAACACCAAAGCACTGTCGTGCTGTCCAGAAACTCGACGAGAAAGACTTGACAAAAACAAGTCGGACGAACAAGACACAAAAGCTCCTCTAAATTAAGAATTTTATTGATGAAAACATAAGAGAAACAGCCCATGGTCAACTTGCCACGAGCTCTGGCCTCCCTTGCTTATATAACCAGCCCGGAGGCCAACCCAATTCAAACATTAGCTTATTCACATGAAAAGTTTTGAAAACAATCAAAATGAGAAAAAAATTCGAAATCAAAATTTCTCCCCCTATACATATTTCTCCCCCTTTGTAAATCAGAAATAAAATGAAGAGAAAAACAAAAATTCCCCCCCGAGAAGAATCGTGCCAAAACACTTGTAAATCGTGCAATGTGTAATCAATTTCTCCCCCTTTGAGAATGTATTCAGCAAGGTTCAAAAGAGAAATTTTAATTGTTATATATTTATAACATATACATATAAAACAAAGCTCATAGAAGCCATACTATAAGTAACTTACACTATCACATCAATAAGTTTAAAACAGCAAGAAATTTCGATCATGACCAGATTTAGTGTAAATAATTATTCCAATTATTAGTCATGGCAAAAACTACAAAATGTATAACATGAGTAATGTAGTAAGAACTTTCAGCATATAAAAGGATCAGAAAGTCATATATGTATGAAATACTATGCTCATATTATTTTAAATTCAGATTCACACATAGAATTTCCAAGTTTCAATCCCCCCTCAATTTAAGCCATGAGGATGCATAACCCCTATTTCACTACGAATGAAACAAAAACGAGTGAAATCGCCAATTGTTGTTTGGTATCTACATGGTGAAGCACAATATTGGAGAAAGTGATACCTAATATCAATGTGCTTTGTTTTTGAATGTTGCACGTGGTTTTTAACAATGTAAATGGCAATAGTGTTATCACAAAATAGTGGAACACTATCTAGATCAACCAAATAGTCCTTAAGTGTTTGAACAATTCAAAGAATTTGTGAGCAAGCGCTAGCAGCAGCTACATATTCAGATTCGGCTGTGGATTGTGCAACTGAATTTTATTTTCTAGAGGACCAAGCAACAAGTGAATTACCAAGAAAATGACACGCACCCGAAGTACTTTTCCTATCAATTCTACAACCTCCAAAATTAGCATCCGAAAAAGCTTTCAAAGTAACAGTTGAGGAAGAAGGAAGAAAATTCCAAATTCTTGAGTTCCATGTAAGTACCTGAGAATTCTTTTGACGACTTGACGATGTGAAGCAAGTGGGGAAGCTTGAAATCATGCACAAAGACATACGCTGAATTGTATGTCCGGTATTGATGCCGTGAGGTACAAAAGTGATCCAATCATACTTCTATATTCTTTTTGATCCATGGGTTCACCATCTTCATCAAGTTCAAGTGTCGTTGTTGTACCCATTGGTGTCTGAAGAGACTTGCTTTTGTTCATGTTGAAGCGCTTAAGAAGGTCTCTTGTATACTTCGTTTGATGCACAAAAGTACCCTTCTTGGTTTGCTTGATTTGCAGCCCCAAAAAGTATGTGAGTTCTCCCATCATACTCATCTCAAATTCTGAACTCATCATAGCTGAAAACTTGGACACAAGATCATGAGAAGCACAACCAAAGATAATATCATCCACATACACTTGAATGAATAATGAGTTATTGCCATCCTTACGTACAAAAAGAGTTTTATCAACCTTGCCCATGGTAAACCCCTTTTCAAGTTAGAATGTTTTAACCTATCATACCATGCTCCAGGGCTTGTTTAAGACCATACAAGGTATTGGACAGTTTGTAAACATGGTCAGGAAAATTTGGATTTTCATAACCCGGTGGTTGCTTGACATAAACCTCCTCATCTATGTAGACATTAAGAAAAGCACTTTTAACATCCATTTGTTATAACTTGAAACCTTTAGATGCAGCAAACGCTAACAAAATTCTTATGGCTTCTAATCTAGCAACAGTAGAAAAAGTTTCATCAAAATCTAGTCCTTCAACTTGTGTGAAATCTTGAGCATCCAACCTAGCCTTATTCCTAACCACAACCCCATCCTTACTTTGTTTATTTTTAAACACCCATGGAGTTCCAATTAGAGTGTGATCTATAGGTGGAGGTACAAGTTTCCAAACATTATTTCTTTCAAAATTTTCTAATCTTCTTGCATGGCAATAATCCAAGATTCATTAGTGTGTGCGTGTGATATATCTTTGGGTTCAAAAGAAGCAACAAATGCAGAATGAGCGTGAAAGTTTGGATCACAAAACCTGGACCGTGTGACTAGTTCGTGCAAGCTTCCAATCATTTGTTGTGGAGGATGACTTTTGAGGACCCGGAGGGGAGTAGAAAATTCACAAGCTCCTTCTTCTTCATGTTCATCACAAATTGAAGAACTTGTGACTTGAGGACGATCTGGACCAGCAAAGGTGGCCGTCGGTGCTGGTTGTGAATCAAAATAGGAGATGAAATAATGTCATTAACTCCTGAATTTTCGGGCAGCAGCATCACTTCTTCATCTTCTTCGATGAAAATACTCTCCCCCTGCGGATATGGGTCTGGTTCTGCAATATTAGAGCTAGTACCTGGGCTAGCTTCATCAAAAGAAACCTCACAAGTCCTCAAAATTTTGTTAGTGTCATGAAAAGCACACGGTAGCCTCTAGTATGAGATGAGTAACCAAGAAACATGTCATCAACGGATCTAGGTTCAAATTTATCAAGATTACCATGTTTCTTAACGAAGCATTTGCATACAAAGATCCGAAAGTGTGTGACACTAGGCCTATGTCCAAACCAAAGTTCATATGGTGTTTTACCTAGCTTAGCACGCAAGAAAACACGATTTAGGACATAACAAGCAGTTGCAATTGCATCAGCCGAAAATTTTCTAGGAGTTTGATATTCATCAAGCATAGTCCTAGCCGTCTCAACTAAGGTTCTGTTCTTTCTCTCTACAACACCTTTTATTGAGGTACATATGGTGTAGAAAATTGATGATCTATTCCATTTTCAGCACAAAAGTGATCAAACAATTGGTTTTTAAATTCGGTTCCGTTATCACTTCTAATTGCTTTTAAAGATCTTGGGTGATCAATTGATAATCTAAGAAATAAGGTTCTAAAGTGACTAAAAGTTTCATTCTTAGATGCCATAAAATAAACCCAAGAGTATATAGAATAGTCGTCAACAATCACAAGAACATACCATTTAGCTCCAAAGGATTGAACACATGAAGGTCCTACGGTGTCAAGGTGCAAAAGTTGACCCAGTTCAGTTGTCATGGTCATTGTGAGAGGAGCATGTGAACCTCAAACCATCTTAGCATGTCTACAAGAAGAGCACACAAGTATTTTGTCCCCTTTAAGCTTAGGCAACCCACGTATGCGATCAAGAGCACTAACACGTGTGAGATGATCAAAGCCTACGTGACCAAGTATACGATGCCAAAATTATAAGTCTTCTGAATCATTAGCAACTAGACATCTATGCTTAGAGGATGACATATCAAAATCAGCTTTTAAAACTCTTCCAAACCGAGACATATTAAAAATGAGCTCACTATTTGAATCTACAACCTTGCAATAATTTTTAGTGAAAATAATTTCCAGATTTTCATCCAGCAATTGTAAAACAGAAAGCAAGTTGTATTTCAAATTTTTAACAAGTGCCACATCTTATAAAGTGTAGTGATTATTTACTAACCGAACCCTTAGCAATTATAGGAGCTGAATAATTATCGGCAAAAGTAACATTTTCTACATGTGACACAAAAGAGAGGGAGGAGAACCATTTTTTGTTACAGGGCATGTGGCGTGAGCATCATGAATCCACAATCCAAATGTTCTCCTTCCTCAAGCGTGTAACCTATAGAGGAGTGCTTCGTCCTAGTTTGCTTTTCATCACGGGAAGTAGGACCTGAAAGGTTAGGGTAATCCGTACGCAAATGTCATGTCTTACCACATTCGAAGCATCCTTGAGGTCCGGCACTTCCTCTCCTTCTAGTTCTCACATTTTGCAATGCTTTTAAGAACCGAGTAGAGATGAGTGCAAGTTCTTTCTCTGGAAACTCTTCAATCTGTTCAAGGGTTATAGAGGACGACAAAGAAAATGTACCACAAGATGAAGATTGACTAGAGCTAGGCATGTCATGTTGTGAAACAAATGCAAGAGACTTGATGGGGTTCTTACGTGATATTATGTCAATTTCATGAGTTTTTAACTTAGAATATGGCACATCTAATGTAAGTGTACGCATGACAGTAGATTCACGAATAGATATAACTTTCATCTCCCAAAGTGATATGTCTAATGCACTTAGTAATTGCCTAGTATTTTCAGCATCTCAAAAATTAACGTTGACACTACGTATGTTGCTGAGAATTTTATTGAAGCGAGCAAAAAGGTCATCGATTGACTAACCGGGTTTCATCTCGAAGCGCATGTATTCTTTCTTGAACATATATTGTCTTACCTCCTTGATCATGTTGGATCCGTCGTGGTAGTCACAAAGTGCTTTCCACACATCGTATGTAGATCGTAGGTGTGCAACACGGTCAAAGTCACTTTGAGTTAATCCTTGTATGATCAAGTTCCGTGCTGTGTTGTTGTTGCCGACATCTCTCATGTCCGTAGCCATGACTTTCTCGTTTAACGGCACGTCATAAGGATTGTACACCTTTTTCCATATTGCAAATCCTTGCGCCTAGATGAAAACCTCCATTCGTGCCTTCCAAACCTGAAAATCAATGCCACTGAACACACAAGGTTTTGCGAAGTATTTCTCCATGATGATTAGTCAAAACATGAGCAAATCACAAATATTAGAGCACCGTGGCTCTGATACCAATTGTAGGATCAAAGAGCACATGAAAAGCTACCAGAGGGGAGTGAATGGTAGATTTAAACTTTTTAGCGGAAGCAACAAAAACCCCATCGGCAGAAAATCGATCTGTTAAAGAAACCGTGTATGAGACTGATATAAATGTGTTCAACCATGAAAAAAGTGGTATATATATAGAGAATCAAGTCACGATGACACGACAACAAGAATCACGGAAATCCGTCAAGAAAAACTCAAGTTATGATCGAAAGATGAAATGAGGGTCAATCTGTTCTACTCGAGTAAAAACCAGATCTGCAACACTGCAAAGAAACTAGTGTAGATAAGAAACTACAAATCCAAGGACCGTGAAATTTTCACAGATGATAAATAATCAAGTTGTAAAGACAACCCAAGAAGAATCACATCAATTGGATCTGTAAAACTGGAGTTATGATCAAAACAACGAAGCACTGTCGTCCTGTCCAGAAACTCAACGAGAAAGACTTGACAAAAACAAGTCAGACGAACAAGGCACAAAAGCTCCTCTAAATTACAAATTTTATTGATCAAAACATAAGAGGAACAGCCCAAGGTCATCTTGCCATGAGCTCTGGCCTCCCTTGCTTATATAACCAGCCCGGAGGCCAACCCAATTCAAACTAGTACTCTAATCCTACTCAATTTCTGAATCAAAACTTTCCATAACTGTAAAGCAAGTTCGAAACATTTGCATGGTAAAAACAGAACCATTGCGATTTAGCTCTGGACCTTGCCAAAGCTAACTAGACCTTGAGCTGGAGCTTACCAAAGCTAGCAGAACCTAGCACCGGAACTTACCAAAGCTAGTCGGACCTACCGCCGGAGCTAACCAAACACATGTCGGACCTAGCCATAGAAAATCGGACCTTACGTCGGATCTTGTCGGAGCTCGGACCTAGAGCCAGACCTTCACAAAAAGAGTGTTTTGGCAGAATTAAAAACCTTTATTGTCATAGCCAACGTATTCAGCACACATAGGTCTCGCAGATGCCATGATCAGGGGGAGTATGGTACACCGATAAATTGATCTTGAGGAGAAGCGGGTGTATGCACCGACTCCAATGATTCAAGAACCATATTTCTCGATACCTGCTGTGGTTTAACCAACAGTGCCCGCCGCTGTTGTTTCGACACATATTGTTAGTCCCTCATCGGTGACACCAATAGTAAGTGAGGCTCCTGTCCTGCAGGAACCAGCTCAGATTTCTGAGCCTCTAGAGTCAGTTGCTGTTAATGATAAGGAGCAACAACCACATCAAATAGAAGGTAATGTGTCAATTAGAAGATCTCAAAGAGTAATAAGATCAGCTATTCTTAATGATTATGAGATCTATATGAGTGAAGATTTTAAAATGGAGGATAATCCCACCTCATTTGAAGAAGCCATGAGAAGTATTCAATCATCCGAATGGCGTAAAGCCATGAAGGATGAAATGAGTTCAGTGAGTGCCAAAAAAGTCTGGGAATTAGTCGAAATTCCTAATGGAGCTAAAACAGTAGGATGTAAGTGGCTCTACATGATTAAGCGTTACTCCAAAGGGAAAATTGAAAAATATAAGGCCAGACTTGTGGCAAAATGGTTCATTCAAAGAGAAGGCATAGATTATAATGAGACGTTTTCACCCGTGTCTACTAAGGATTCCTTCAGAATCATTATGGCCTTAGTGGCACATTTAGATTTAGAATTACATCAGATGGATGTAACAACGGTGTTTCTCAATGGGGACTTATATGAGGACATCTATATGACACAACCAAAAGGTTTTGTCATTAAAGGTAAGAAATATATTGGATGCCGATTAAGAAATTCCATCTATGGACTTAAACAAGCCTCTAGGTAATGGTATCTCAAGTTCTATGAGACTATAGAAAGTTTAGGTGTAAATAGAATGAGGAGGACAACTGCATATATGCTAAGTTTAAGAACGGGAAATTTATTTTCCTTGTTCTTTATGTAGATGACATACTACTTGCGAGTAGTGATGTCAATCTGCTATTAGAAACTAAGAAATTTTTGTCCTCCAACTTTGATATAAAGGATATTGGTGAAGTGTCCTACGTGTTAGGAATTGAGATTCACCGAGATAGAAGTAAGGGGGTATTTGGTTTATCCCAATAGACATATTTAGAAAGCATACTCAAGAAGTATGAAATGTATAGAGTAAACCTTCATCATCTCCTATAGTCAAGGGCGATAAGTTTGGGAACTTTCAGTATCCCAGGAACCAGTATGAGATCGATCAAATGAAATTGGTTTCATATGCTTTTGCCGTCGGAAGCCTTGTGTATGCTCAAGTATGTACTTGCCCTGACTTAGCGTTCGTAACCGAGATGCTTGGCAGATATTAGACCAATCCAGAGATTAATCACTGGAAGGCAGTTAAGAAAGCTTTAAGATATGTGCATGGCATGAAAGGCCTCATGTTAACGTATAGTAAGTCAAATCCACTCGAGGTAGTGGGATACTCAGACTCAGATTTTGTGGGTTGTGTGGATACTAAGAAATCCACGTCAGGTTACATATTCACCCTCGCAAATAGAGCTATATCGTGAAAAAGCTCCAAACAAACCGTCATTGCATCGTCCACAATGCATGCCGAGTTTGTTGCTTGTTACGAGGCCACAGGGCAGACATTATGGCTTAAAAAATTTCTACCCAGTCTTAGAGTGGTCGACATACATGAAAAACCACTTAAGTTATTCCGCGACAATGAACCCGCAGTATGGTACTCTCACAACAACAAGTCGAGTGGTGCTGCCAAACACATCGACATTAAGTTTTATGTTGTGAAAGACAAAATCCAGGATCATACTATTAGTCTTGAGCATATTAGAACCAAGCATATGCTTGCGGATTGTAACACCCCAAAACCTGTTAAGAGGGGAATTTAAAATTTTTTGGACATATTGCATGTGGTGCAGAAATTCAAATTCAAATTTTAAATTCAAATTCAAATCAAAACAGAAAAGAAAAAGAAAAAGAAAAAGAAAAAAACAAAACCCCCGGCCAGTGGGCCGAAACCCACCAGCCGGCCCACCCGCCCCCGCGCCAGCCCGCAGCCGCGCGCTCCCCTCTCTCTTTCTCACTGACACGCGGCCCGCGTGTCATCCCCCACCTCTCGCTCGCGCCAACAGCCGGGACTTCTCCGCGCGCCCGAATCCAAACTACCCCGGAATCTCGCGTCCCCCAGCCGAATTCCAGTCCCGGACAACTCCAACTCGATCACAACTGACACGCCACCCTCCCCCGTCTATATAAACGCCGGCATCGTCCTGTTTTCCCCACCCGATCGGCTGTTTTTCCTCCCGGTGAGAACCGAAGCTCCGATCACCTTTTTCTCTCGATCCCTGCTCGGATTTTCCGATCTAACGCGCCGATCTTGTTCCACCGCCTCCGGGGAATCACACAGGTGCAGAAAACTCGGTGGTTTGCGCTCTAGGCACAGCTCCGACGAGCACCGCAGCGATTCCATCTTGGACCTCATTGCCGACCGTCTTCCAGGAGCCGTCTGTTTTATATCGGACGGTCCACATCAGCCCCGCATTATAAAGGCCAGGATTCTTACGCGCTACCCCCTGGGGATCTCGGAAAATACGAGCTAGCCCCGGAAACTTCTGATCTAGCCCCTGGAACTTCAGTAATTCATGTAAATTCATTTAAAAATCAGTTTTAGCCCCTGGACTTAATAAAAATTAGGAAAACCCCTCTGTTATGTATAGTTAGACCCCTGTAAATTTTTGAAATAATATAATAGACCCTGTAGTGGGGTGAGTTTACCTTTTTAACCCTATATGATATTAAATTTAGGAATTTGAATATGTGATTAGGATTTAAATTTAAAAGGTGAGATAAACACATTGTAAATTCAAATTTAAACTCTCCTAGCACTTGGAAAACTTTAGAATGAGTTAAAAGTAGATTTTAAGCTGAAATGAATCTGTCTAATTGATTGTTCACATTTATTAGTTATAGGGACATATTTTTAGGTTAGGGAATAATTCTGAAACTTGGTAAAATAAATTTAAATTAGTTCACATCAGAGGAGAAGTTCAAAAATATATTATTTAATATTTTAGATCAGAACCTATTCTGTTTAGATGATATGCCCTACTATTTAATATTTATAACTCACCTTTAGTCATAGAAAATAAATCTGGAAAATATAGGAAAATAGGTATGCATAACTAGAAAATGATAAATGAAGTCTCCAAATCCAAAGACTTCAGTTTAGGATTTGGTAGAAGATCTGAATATCCATTTGGAGTAGGAAATTACCTTCCATGCAAACTTGGTAGTTAAGAAGTATATTAATTAAATAAAAATAATTTGTTCAAATTGAAAATTCATATATAGTGTGCAAACAGAAATCTTAATACAAAAGTTAAAAATCATATACATATGTTTAAAAGTGCATGTAGGCTAAAAATCAACACATCTAGAGTAACCACAACACTTAGAAATGTGAATGACTATCATATGAATGTATGTGTGGAGTGAAAGTGTGAACTGTCTTATGGATTGTTGTTTTCTTTTGCTATGTGTGTTGGCATGAGTAGAACCCGCCCCAGAGCAAGTTCTTCCCTTCCATGATCAGGACTATCCATTCCCAGAGCAGCAGGAAGAAGGCAAGTATCCTTGACCACTTTGATCCTATACTAGGGGGTGTAGATAGAATTATTTGCATTGTCAATTGAAATATGAAACCCATGCTAGGAAGTTTCCCTAGAATTGCATTACCTTGTTTCCTTGTAGCTTGGGTTGGGATTTATTTTATCATGTCATTTATTATTATGCTTATGCTTAGCCATGATTAGAATGGGATAATTGGGATATGAGATCATCAATTTATTTACCTTACTTTTGAGTGAGATATTATGAGTTATGTAGAGGTAGGGATCAAGGCAAGATGGATGATTTGGTTGGTGCTGGGTGCACGAGACTCGTGTTTGTGTTTAGTACTTGCCTGGATCCTAAGGACCGGTTCATGGAGCATGTAACCTGGCTTTACCGTGCCAACCACATGCTGAGATGGGGCAGCTTGGCCAATTAATTAGGTGTATCCCCGGCGTAGTATGGGTGTGTTGGATAGTGCGGGGAATAGGTGTCAGCTGGACTACCATATGAACCGCAAGGCTCAAGAGGGGGCCACTGCAGCGGGGTTGGAGCCTCTTGTATGCTATTAGGGGTGAAACCTCAGTAGGCCCACACTCGTCGGGAATCTATTTGTAAAGGCTTCGTGGTGATCTCCTGGCTACACACCTGGGAAGTGTGAATGTGGTTCGTAGCCACTGGCATAATGGAGGTTCTTTTAGTCCACCCGGCAACGGGGGATGAAATCACTACATGTGGGTACAGTGGTGCAAACTCTGCAGAGTCAAAACTGTCATGACAGCCGTGCTCACGGTCAAGAGCGGTTTGGACTTATTCATGATTAGAGGATTGATGGCTTTGGAAGTTGAGGATGTTAAGCGGGGAGCTTAACATTGGAATTGAGGTTATGGTTATTTGATTATGATTATGGGTTGGGAGATTGGGACCATTTCACCTATGTAGTAAGGTAGGTGCTAAATAGCTAAGGTGATAGGTATTAATTGCGTAGTGCTTTAACCATGAGTTTAACCTTTCCTTGTTATGGCCATGCATGACATAACTTTCCCACACTTGCTGAGTACCAACGGTACTCAACCTTGCATATTTGTTGGTTTAAATTGCTGCTCAGGTCAAGGCGATGATGTGGTGTTCAATGACCAAGACTTCGGATCCGAAGAAGGAGTCTAGGTTCATGGAGTCCCCCGGGCAACGCCTGTGACGGAGCCCACAAGAATAATATTCCGCTGCTATTTTATTTACATGTTATGAACTTATTATCGTCCATCGAGACATATGCTATGTAAGACTTATTTATATTCGACACCTGGCTTGTAATAAATGATGCTTCACTATTTGTCATCACATGTATGAGAAAATGATCCTGGCATACATGTGATATTCACTCGGTTGTTCTTCGGAGAAACCGGGTGTGACAGAAGTGGTATCAGAGCCAAGGTTGCCCGTAGGAACGTGAACCTAGGTAGAAATGGACGTATTTAAGGACCCTATTTTCTTAAAAACTATTTTTACAAAGGTGTGGGTTGAAAAGTGTTATTTAATGGGGTCACTTTATTCATCTTACCCAACTTTTATTCAAAATAGGATTTTTGTTTAAAATCTTATCTAACTTAAGTTTAAATGCTTTATGTTTTAGATGGTTCGCATGATCCGCACCGCTCGCAAGTCCACCGGAGGGAGAGTTCCCGTAGTTGCCCTTGCCCTGAGAGAGGAGAACCGTCCGGTGGCGTACCTCTCCTACGGATTGGCAATAGGAGGCTTGTTGCGCCGTCTTCGACGTATGCTCCAAGCCGCCGGCAATACGGGCAAGCTAATCATACACTATAGCTCCACCCGGACCATCCGTGAGAAGCGGGAAGAATGGAGTTCGGAAATGAGGACTATCTATGAAAATCAGCTGCTTAAGATCCACCGCTCTCAAGCTTGTCGAGCGACACAGGTCGATGCGGAGAAGGATGTCACCTGGGAGGCCATCACCTGCCAGAGTCACATCTACCGTTGCCACCTGGACAGGACTGAGTACATGTATGTTCTCCAGCGTGAGAGTGGTACGACGGAGTACAAGTACCCGCCAGCGCAGCAGGGGACTTCCCATGAGCACATGGACCTGTGCTTGGAGGATGCTGCTATGCTCAGCACTCGACAGCAGGAGTGTTAGCAGGAGCTTCAGGATGTTCGTGACACCCTGAAGGAGACTGAGGCGTTGCTTCGAGCCAGCTTGAGGGCGAGAGAAAGAGGAGATGGGAATGAACTGTGTGTCACCGTGAATGACACATGGACTCCTGACTCCCCAGATCGCCGGGCGAGCAGGCGTCGCCGCACTTCTCCACCAGCAGCTTCCCCACCCAAAGTGGAGTCAGAGGGCAGCCGCAATAATGAGGAAGATCCCGAGGAACCAGCTCAGTGATACGAATCGTGTAGAGTCCTTTCCCATAGTTCAGCAGGTTATCGAGTAGGCGAGTCAATACCTTAGTTAATGGTGTGTTAATGTGTGGTGTGTGACGTGAGTTGTGGAAGCCACGTGCAATTGTCCACAACCTCGTCTCCAGGTTGTTTAGCTTTGATGTGTGAACCCCTATGAAATTAAGAGTGCATTTATTTTCGCATGAGACATGAAACCCTCAGAAAACATAAATATAATAAGGTCTCAAAATTTTAAAGTTTAAACAAGCAAATTGGGAAGTTAATACGTAATGCTTTAAATTGACATTTGGTTGATCAGGATAGATGGCGGATGAGGAAAGGGTCGTGGTGCTAGCTCCGGTACCGAGTATTTTGAAGTTTGGCGCCGGCGGTTCTTTAGAAACCCGAGGACCCTTCGAAGAAATTCATTGTACTCGGGGTAGCTCCGCGCTAAATGAGCTTAGAGTAGCTCCAGCACATGCTTGCGCATCTCCCCGAAGTTCTAGCAGCTCAAATTAGCAAGTAGAGATGCCGGGTACCGAGTTTTTGTCGCCGCCGGAGTTTTGCGGGCTCGGGTCGCCGGTGAGGTCCCCTCTCCGGTGGGTTCCAGGGAGAGCGAGCTATGGGTCGATGTTGTCCATGGGACACTGGTGCTTTTGGAGCCAACCCTAGCCCGAAAGACCCACTGTTGAGGGAGAGCGAGGTCGCCGAAGTAAGGTTCGACATGGTCGCTGGTGCAAGCACCTTTCCGGCCGTTGTCATCGGCTCCCGACCTCACCATCGTGTTCAGCACGCGTAGAACAGGCGGCGAGTTTGACGAAGTTTGGACCACCGGAACCCCATCCCGGCGAGCCTCGCCGGCGTGCGCCGCCGCGGGAGGCGGGGGCAGCGCGAGGAAGATGAAGGAGGGCCGGGTCCCACCGGTCAGCCTCCGGGTTCGCGCGAGGATCGGTTTGTGGCGCCGGATCCGGTGCGGCTGTGTGGGAATAACCCCGTAGCCTCCGGTGTTGCCGAAATCTCACTGGTCCGGTTTAAAACAGTGGGCCCAGCCCAATTATTTGAAGTTTCTATTAGGGAAATAATTCCAGGAATTAGCTGATCTTTGCAAGCCCATAACTTTGTGTAGAAAACTCCAAAAACAGTGAGACCGATTTTGTTGGATTCCTCATTAGGAGTACTTCACAGAGAAACCAATTGTTGGCTATGAAAATGCCCAGGAATTTCTGTAGAATTGTTTTTAGTAAATCCTCTAGGGATTTATTACAGCAGCAATTCTTTATGAAATATTCCCAAATTTGGGAAGCAAATCCTCTTCATAGATATTGATCTCCAGTAAAAATTTGGGCTTCAGTGGAGTTCATTTGCTAGGTCAAATTACCTTCCCAAGTTCAGACTTTATTTGGAAATTCAAATTCAAATAGAAACTGTTCAGCAGTCCTGTCCAAACTTCAAAAATTCATATCTCTCTTATGGTAGCTCCAAAAATGGTGAAACAAATTTTGTTAGAACCATGGAGACTTACCCTAATCAGATCCTCCATTACTAGCTATGTCAAGGCTATTGAATTGGGCTCAAATTTCAGAGAAGCATTGTACTTGTAGGAATTTTAAAGACTACATTGTGCAATGACATGTCTCCAAATTTGGCTCAGGATATCCTTAGAGAGTCTAGTATCCACTGTAAAAATCTCAAAGCCAATTAAGGATTCTAAATAGCAATAGCTATGAATAGAAGTTCAATTCTTATAAATCCTTAATACTTAAACATGTATTTTATTACATTTCATAATAGTGACCGAAGTTGAGGACGCACCGGAGCCGTTGGACGTCCTCCCACCAGAAGCTGACTTTCCGTTTAACTTGCAACCAGGCAAGCCCCGGTTTGCACTTAAGTACCTTTTATAAAGTTTTTCATTTGTATCATTTATGTCTAGGTTGAATGTTTGCATTAGATTTAGGGTGATTGAAACCCCACTTGCATAGCCTCTTTAAATCCTATGGGGGGTTGGGTAGTTTACAAACTCGACGAGTAGAGAATGCCATGCTAATGTATAGGATCTCGGTAGAAGTCGAGTGGTTGGAAGCTACTCGCGAGATAGTACTTATCACCCGGAAAGAAAAGAGGTAGACAATGGCTTGAGTTATAAAAATGAGACCCAGCAGGGGGGATAGGAAGCAGTGAGCAGAGGTCTCACGTGCGTAGCCCTGTTGGTGTCAGTTGAGGACCGTCCGTGTGCGGCCCTGCTGGACAAGTATCGAATAGTACCGGATGCATACTAGCATATGGGAACCAGGAAACCGATGTAATTGGTTACCCTGGGTGTCGAGGCTTACCCAACCGTAAATAGGAGTGGGTTGAGGGTAGCAAGGTGTAAATCTGCCGGTGGGCACAGTCACGCTCCACGCGGGGACCTCCTACCCGTTAGGGATGGACCGGTTTGGCATTTGGGTTGCCTTTGAAAGGTTGTTGCATACAACAGAGAAGGAAGGGGTGTGGAATCACGCTTCTGAAAGTGGGTGTATGTGACGTGTTATCCGGGTGTGTCTTGATTGCAATCACCGTCCCTCGCGGTTATTTGAGCACCCGCTTGTTCACTGCGCTGTGATGTAGTAAGAAGTAAAATAAGCCAACTGAAAATGTTGTATTGATCTTAATGTCTTGAATACCTTGATTGCTGTAGATATAGAGCTAATTAAATTTATATTCCACTTTGGGCATCACCACATCGGAGGAAAGCGTTTCTTGTTTGATTGTGGACTTCCGATGTGAGGGCTGCCTAAGGCACATGAATCTGCTGCTATAAAACTGAAAGTAAGGACCAACTTATAGGCGTGTCTTTGTCGCAAATTCCATTTCCCATCTTACATATCCTTGCACGTAGAGTTCCATGCCTAGGGTTGACGGTTAGGACTATCTGAGCCATCGTGCTCATGGTTGCAATATTTTGAGCTGTGTGCAGGTGAGAGTTATGAGGAAGGTTCCAAGGACGAGGCGATGCCCCCGTCGGGGTACACGGTCGAGCTGGAGCCCTGCACGCCGCCGTGATCTCCGGTTCCATGCTGCTAGTGTGTAGCGTCCCCGAGCTGGACAGCTGCACTTTTGCATAGTTAGAATGAAAGAGCGTTAATAAAGAATACTTCCGCTGTATAGTTATATTTTGTAAAAGACTTCCTCTGTTTTATATCAAATAAAATTTTGTATGTTGTTCTTTAATCTTTTCGTGTGTGCTGTTGGGTGCCGCATCGCACGACACCACCCTATGCGATCCTGGAGTGGGTGAACCACAGGGTGGTCTCCACACTTCATTATCACTAGAGCTATCAAAGTCATCAATAGAGGTATTTAATGGAGGAGGAGTAAGTTGAACCTTTTTCTTGCCTTCTTTAGCCATAAGGCAAGTATGGTTGTTCATATCCCGTCCTCCCATGTTTGGGAAGAGTGTAGCTCTCATGGTGGGTTTGTTAATGGCAATGGTGGCCATCTCCTCTTCTTCATCGGAGGAGGACTCATCGTTTGAGTCCCACTCCTTGCCAATGTGAGCTTGATGAGCTTGTCTCCTTTTTCTGAAGTTTTTCTTCTCATGTGCTTTTGTTTCCTTCCTCTTTTCCCTTTTGTGCCATTAATTTCTTTCTCAGTAGTGCCTTTAGCTGTCTCACTTCTTCATCGTCATGTGGACTTTCTTTCAGCACATCGAAGGCTTTGGCTTCTTGCTCCTCATCGTTGATGTTTGTCTTCGGGATATCGTTGTTCTTCTCAGAGGCCATTGATCTCTCCGAGATGTGAGTCTTGTTGATGGAGAACTTGGCTCTGATACCAATTGAATGTGGCGTAGAGGGGGGTGAATAGGCCTTACAGAGTTTCCTGCACACTTAAAGTAGTTGTCAATAACTTGATTGACCGGACTAGTCTGGTTGTGTGAGCGGACTAGTCCGGTGTGTCTGAAGTGTGTAGATTGTATAAGTGTTGTGCAGGAGAATTAACTTGTTTAGCAGCGGAAATAAGAACAACAGTTATTCTATTTTGATTTTACAATGTGAGGTGTGATTATACCCGTGAATGAGACTTAGCAACTCAAATTATGAAGTTTAGCAACTAGATGTTCTATTCAACAAACTTAAGGAGGCAAGCGAGACTCAAATTTTACCGAGGTTCGATCTCACCAAGAGACCTACGTCCTCGTTGAGGAAGGTCACACAGAGCCGGGTCTCTAACCCTTTCCCTCTTCAAGTCACCACACAAGGCCGACTTGACTCCACTAGCACGGGTAATCACCGATTTTGTGGGGCAACCTCACACGTTGAGGACTCCCACAAGAATTACAATGAGAAAGCGATCAAATACACTCAAAAGGATTACAATGCAGAATATGAGCGTAGAGAGATCAAACCCCAAGGGCTCACAACAAAGGAACGACGATCTCCCAATCCCAAATCCAAGTGTTTGATTGATTTTCACCTTTTTGCACCTTAGATGTGTGGGGAGATGTGTTTTTGGGCTCTTGGGACAGGTGGCGGCGCTAGGGTTTTTGTTTCAAGCAGGATGAGTCGTGTGTCACGGTTGGAAGGCCGTGGATCACCCATTTATATGGTTTCCAAAAAGGTTATCATTGTAAAACCTAATACCGGACTAGTCTGGTATATGATCGGACTTGTCCGGTCTACTTACAGTGAGTTAACCGGACTAGTACGGTCTAAAACCGGACTTGTCCGGTGCTATGTGAAGTGGGGTTCCAGAAAGTTTAGCGGACTAGTCCTGTCGCATGGATAGACTAGTCCGCGGTCCTCTAAAGAGGACAACAGAAACATGAGCGGACTAGTCCGGTCTAAAACCGGACTTGTCCGGTTGCATTCCAGTAAGCTAACCGGACTTGTCCGGTCCATGAACGGACTAGTCCGGTGTCCAGTGGATTTTATTTGATTATTAAACCCCTTACCCTTACGCAAAGTCATGAGCTCTTGGGATGTGTCTCTCACACACACCCTATACATTTACATCTACTTTGCTCTTCTAAATTCCACTAAAGTCTTCCTTTTCGGACACCACTCTATTTTCACCTTTTTTTGTGCACCGAGCTAGTTCACTTTGTTTGTCCTGCAATCATTTCGTTAGGATCTCATATGCTTGTCATCAATTCTCCAAAACCCACAAGGGATACCCTAGATGCACTTTCAATGTGGCCTCCCACATCGTCTTGAAGTCTCTCTGCCGTTCCTTCACATCAGTATTGAAGTCTTCCACCTGCCTTCGGCCCGAGCCCTAGCACGTGTCGCTCCTTCTTTCGGCCATCGTGGCCGAGGTCGAAGGCCAAAGAACGCTGCTTGTCCTAAGAGGTCGGACGTTGCTTCCCGACCTTAGGGATTGGCTGCTACGCCCTGACCCTGGTAGTAAGAGGTCGGTCATCTAAGTCCTGACCTCGAGGCCGGAACTCGCAGTAGTTCCATTCCTAGCCTGGATCCCGAGTTAGGTTCCTACGATGGTGCATTCCACGTAGCTTTGACTGGGCCCTGCAAAGCCACGTGGCTTCATACGATGGGTTGATCGATCATCCCTTAGGTACCAAGGGTACGTTACTCCGTCAGTAGCCCCCCGGTCCTCGGCCGAGTTACTGATGGAACCGGTCGGGGGCACACCTCATGCTTTACAGAGATCCTGAGAAGGCAAAAGAGAAAAAGGAGTGAGATCATCATTTTGATTCAATTCTACTAGGCTACATATGGACCCAAAACTTAAGCCTCGAGCCTGTCGTAGCTTTGAATCGCTGTGTAGCCCTTGGGACCTTCCTTCGTAGGTTGGGCTCGGCTCGTTTTGCGAATCCGCTTCGCTCCCCTCCACAAACTGTTCGAGGTTTGGAGGGGTTGAGCTGGTCGGGAATTTACCTCGCTGGCTGAATTCCTGAACTTGGTGAGCTATCTAACAGGTCAATCCGAGTGGAACCCTGCTGCCTTTTTGCAAGGACTAGGGAATCAGGTCGACCTGATCGAGGCTCGGTGCCCACATTCTATGAGATCTCTCTTTGTACACTAGCGCAAAACCCGGGCCATTTGGGTGCTCAGGCAGATCGATGCCGACCCTTCAGGGGGCCAATACGGAGTTTCCAAGATGAGACTCGGATATCAGAGCATTGGAGATGTTGGGAGCATTTGCGGCTCCGAAGTTTTCCATTAGTTGGCCATCTCGCGTTGTCTATCCCTTGCTCGAGTTTGCTCCAGGTGGTCCTTTTAACCTACATGTTAGGTAGACCTTCGAACCCGGAACTTCGATCGGCCCCAAAACTGGGTCGTAAAACTTACCTACTTACGTGGGCCTTTGATTTGGATGGCCCATTGGCGTCGCGTCAAGGGTCGGCAGGAAGGCGCCGTGGTGAGGCGGTTAGGAGAAGGGGAAGCCCCGCACGACTCTTTGAATCGCCATGGATTTTGAAGAGGCAGGTTCTCCTGGCCAAAATTATGGCGGCCTTTATGTCCCAAAGTTTTGGAGGAGTTGGCCCTCATTTGCCCACTCTGCGAGCGAGAGGTGTTATTGCGGGGCGCACGCGTCTGTGGGCCCTAACACGTTTCTTCATGGCCGTCGCGCAGGGGCTATATATGTCGCCATTGGGACACAAGTCCTCGCTTGTACCCCTGTGATTCCCATCTCCACTCCAGCCTTCTCACGCTCCTGCTTCCCACCAAGTATCGACAGAGCGAGTTAGGAAAAGAAAAACCAGAGGAGAGTACGAGTAGTTCCCCCTTCTTCTTCCCTTTTGCCATCAACCATGTCGGGCTTGGCGAAGTCTCGTTTAACCGCCGACCGCCTCTCCCCCTGGTCGAACGGAAGATCATCTCGGTGTCGGGGCCCGATCCTCCACGGGCTGGGACTCTCGCTGCACTGGTTCCTTTGCGTCGCGCTCTTGCTGTCGATCACCGACTCGTCTATCCCGGCGGCCGGCAGCACCTGCATCCAACTTTCAACAGCGCAGCCACAGCATTTTGACCTGCCGTTGCCGAAGTCTGTGAAGAGCTGGCATCGAGAGTGGTTCTACATCAGCAATGATGGCCTGGCGCTTTTGTCCTTCATGGGCCAGACACCCGCCGTTCAGGACCAGTGGCACTGTGGCGTCGCGGAGGTGAACAAGCAACGGGTCGCCATGATCCAGACGCAAGTCAAGGCGCTGCAAGCGGAGGGGCTGACTAGGGACAAGTGAACTTGCAAGAATGTTGAATTGCAGATGTTTCCAGTAATCATCAATTTTCTTACTGACATCAACCATCCTCCTTTAAGACTTTGTTGTTTGTTCGGTCATCTTTCTCTACCCTTTGGTCTTGTAATGTAAATGTACTAGCCCTTCGTGGCTCTTCTAATGAAATAAAGCAAGTTTTTTTCTATGCACGCGAGATTCTCCCTTTGTGTTGTGTTTTTGATCCGTAGCTTTGAGAACTTTTGCAGTTATTAGGCGTGGGTCGCAAACACTTGGTCGGGAAAAATAATACGTCACTTTTGTTTTTGCGCTTTTGTAGTCATTCGCTGTAGGTTGCAAAGCGCGAAGGAAGTACTTAGGAAAATTTTCGTGGATGCTTTAAGGGTTTTGTCCGTCCCGATCTTGGCGGGTGGATAGCCCCAGAGTGGCACATGGTGGTCAAGCCAGTCGGCATGCCATGTGGCACTTGAGCCGCGCGGATTTGCTCAGCTCTGACCACTCAAGGTCGGGGGTCCCAATCTCTGTGACGGGATTACGTACCCGGGCTTGGACCCAGGAGGGAGACCTTTACTTTATATTGAAGTTACAAGTCGGAGAGGGGGGAGCACTTACCTTTTGTTTTTTGTTGGGGTTGCGCTTCCCGATTCACTCTCTTTCTCTCAGAGGTTAGGGCTTTTATGGGTAGAACCGTCTAAGGTGTTCGATGTTTCAAGCGTTGGGGAATACATTCCCATCGGCATCCTTCAGTCGGTAGGCGCCAGGCCGCAATACGTCTGCTACAGCGCCTGCCCTCCCATTGGGAGGACTGCTTGTGTTTGTCTTTGTTGGTCTGGATCCTTCGGAGAAATAGATCGCCGACTTGAAAAGCTCGGGGCTAGACCCACCGCTAATGGTAGCAGCGAAGCGCTTGTTGGTACATGGCTATCCTAAAGAGGGTGACATCACGGGCTTCATCCAGCTGGTTGATGGAGTCCTGCCTTGCTTCTTCGCACCAGGCTTTGCTGTAGGTCCTCATTCAGAGGGAGCCATACTCTAGCTCGGTCAGAAGGACGACCTCCAAACCATACACCATAAAGAATGGCGTGAAGCCAGTCGACCGGTTGGGCGTGGTGCACAGGCTCCAAAGGATAGACGGCAGCTTGGTGACCCATCACCCAGCGGATTCGTTGAGTTGGTCGAAGATGCGGGGCTTGAGTCCTTGTAGGATCATGTTTTTGGCTAGTTCGACCTGCCCTTTGGTCTGGGGGTGTGCCACCGTGGTCCAGTCAACTCAAATGTTGAACTCATTGCAGAACTCCAGAAATTTCTTTCCAGTGAACTGTATACCATTGTCGGTGATGATGGAGTTGGGCATCTTGAAACGGTATACAATGTTCCAGAAGAAACTCGCCGCTTGCTCGAATATCACCTAGACAAAGGGCTTTGCTTTTATCCACTTCGTGAACTTGTTGACGGCCACGAGGAGGAGGGTGAAGCTCCCATGCGCCTTCTTGAAAGGTCCGAGGAGGTCGAGTTCCTAGACAACGAAGGGCCACGTGAAGGGGATGGTCTAGAGGTTCTGCGCCTGTATGTGCTTCTGCCGAGCGAAATATTGGCAGACCTTGCTGGGGACCACGATCTGTTGGGCATTGCTGATCACTGCGATCGCCCAGAAAAAGTCCTGGCGGTACGCCTTCCCAATCAAGGAACGAGGTGCGGCGCGGTGTCCATAGATGCCTTCATGGATGTGGAGGAGGAGAGCCCAACCTTGGTCGGTCGGGATGCATTGGTGGATAATTCTCGTATTGCTGCGCTGGAAAAGCTCGTCGTCCATAGTGACAAACGATTTGGCTTTCCGAGCCAAGCGCGGAGCTTTGGCGTCATCGGTCGGGAGCTCGCCGTGCTTCACATACTTGATGAAAGGGGCCTCCCAACCTTGCTCAGTTGTAAGGACAGAGGAGTCAGGGTGAGATTCGGACTTACCAACATCCTTCTTGATTTTGGACTCCTCCTTCGTTTGGGAGCTCAGACCATGGATGTCTCCTTCTTGACTTTAGTTGACGTCTAATGGATGTCTCCGGCGAAGAATCCATGGGGAGGGGTCTCCCTGCTTGAGGGCAGCTTGGCTAGAAGATCAGTCGTCTCGTTGTCCCATCTAGGAATGAGGCAGAGCTCGACAGTATGCGGCCATGCGTGGGTCACGACAGCTTGACCCATTCATCACTTGGTTGATGACGAGCTCAGAGTCTCCTCGTACATAGAGTCGTCGAGCATCGAGCCCGATGGTCATCTCGAGGCCGTTGAGGAGTGCCTCCTACTCGGCAATGTTGTTGGTTGCTTTGAAATGGAGCCGCCACGCGTATTGCAGCCGGTTGCCTTCAGGGGAGTTGAGCCCCGCACCGACCTCGGCCCCATTGAGGGTGAGCGGCCCATAGAAATACATCGTCCATTATTTTGGTGCGGCAGGCTTAGTGGTGGATTGGGTCTCCGTTCACTCGGCAACGAAGTCTGACAATACATGCGACTTGATCGCTGTGCGGGGGACATGCGTAATGTCAAGCCCCATGAGCTCAAGAGCCCATTTGATGATCCTGACTTTAGAGTTGCGGTTGTTGATGATCGTTCCGAGCCCATGTGTCGTCACTAGTTTTATTGGATGACACTCAAAGTAGTGAAGCAACTTGCGCTTTGTTATTAATATAGCATACACGAGCTTTTGCACATGGAGGAAACGAGCCTCACAGTCGGTCATAGCTTTACGTACAAAACAAACTGGCTCTAGACCGAATGGGAGTGCCCGGGCTCCTCTCTCTCTACTACTAAAGCAGTGCTAACTACTTGACTAGTTGCTGCTATATAGAGGAGGAGGGGTTCACCTTGCTTGGGCAAGGCCGACACGGGAGGACTGGTGAGGAAGACCTTCAACCTATCGAGGGCCGCTTGCGCTTCCTCCGTCCAGCAAGAGGGCTCGGACTTCCGCAGAAGTCGGTAGAGCGGTAGTCCTCGTTCTTCGAGTCAGGAGACAAAACGGCTTAGAGCCTCAAGGCATCCCATCAACCTCTGCACCTTCTTGATGTTATTGATGGCCTCCATGTTGGTGATGGTTGTTATCTTCTTGGGTTGGCTTCGACGCCGCGCTCTGAGATGATGAACCCAAGCAACTTGCCTCGGGGTATCCCGAACACGCACGTCTCCGGGTTTAGCTTGATGTTGTATCTTTGGAGGTCCGTGAATGCTTATTTGATGTCGGCGACGAAGCTGGTCACTCGCCTGGACTTCATTACAATGTGATCCACGTAGACCTCGAGGTCCTGCCTGACCTGTGACTGCAGGCACTTCTGCATGCAGCGCTGGTACGTGGCCCCGCATTCTTGAGCCCGAACGACATCTTTACGTAGCAGTAAGAGCCAAAAGGAGTGATAAACGTGATCGCCAGCTGCTCCTCCTCGTTGAGAGTGATCTGGTCATAGCCCGAGTAGGCATCCAAGAAGCTCAGGGATTCGCTCCCTGAGGTCATATCGATTACTTGATCGATCCTTGGCAATGGGAAGGGGTCTTTGGAAAATGCCTTGTTGAGGCCGGTGTAGTCCACACACATCCTCTACTTCACGGTCTTCTTCTGTACGAGGACAGGGTTGGCCAGCCTCGGGATGCTGAACTTCCTTGATGAAGCCAGTAGCCAGGAGCTTAGCGATCTATTCGCTAGTGGCTCGACACTTCTCTTCATCGAAGCGCCGGAGCTTCTGCTTCACGGGCTTGGAGCCTTCGGATGTTGAGTGTGTGCTTGGTGACTTCCCTCGGGATGCCTGGCATGTATGATGTAACACCCCAAAATCTTGTTAAGACCCTAAATCCTGTTAAGAGGGGAATATAAAATTTTTTGGACGTGTTGCATGTTTGCAACAATTTAAATTCAAACTGGAATTCAATTTAAACTCAAAACAGAAAAGAAATAGAAAAAGAAAAAAAAAAACAGGAAAAAACCGGCCAGTGGGCTGAAACCCACCAGCCGGCCCAACCAGCACCCGCGCCAGCCCGCAGCCGCGCGCGCTCCCTTCTTCTCACTGACAGGCGGGGCCCGCCAGCTCTTCTCCTTCCTCGCGCCAGCGCCGCGCTCGGCCGGACTCTCTCTCACCCCGAATCCAAACCGACCCGGATTTCTGTGTATCCCAGCCGAATTTTGCTCGTGGGCGACGCAAACTCGATCACAACCGAACGCCGCCCTTCCCCCGTCTATAAAAACCCCGGCCTCGTCCCGTTTTACTCACGCGATCTGTTGTTTTTACTCCGGTGAGAACCCGAGCCTTCTCCGGCGAATTCTGGCCGATCTAAGCTCGGAAATTCCAATCTAACTCGCTGGTCTTGGTCCACCGCCTCCGGGGAACCCTGCAGGTGCAGAAAACTCGGTGACTTGCGGTTCAAACACAGCGCCGACGAGCCTCGCCGTGGTTTCACTTCGGACCTCGTCGCCGACCGCCTTCCAGGACCTCCGAGCTGAAGAAAACCCCCGAGGTGAGATCCCTGACCTCCCCTCCACCGATCTATGCCATAAAATCACAGTTTTAGGAAGAATTCCCGAAGATCCGAAACTCTCCGGCGAGATCGCCGCCTCCCGCCGCCGTGCGCCGCCGGCAGCGCCGCCCGCGCTCGATCAGAGCGACGTGGCCGCTTGTGCACCGTTTATTTTAAATCGCACGGTAGACTTTAAAACCCCGCGTACAGGTTCGGCGTTATAATCTCAGCCGTCTGTTTTAAATTGGACGGTCCACGGCAGCCCCGCGTTATAAAGACTGGAAATCTTACGTGCTACCCTCTGGGGTTCTCGGGAAATAAGAGCTAGCCCCGGAAACTTCTGATCTAGCCCCTGGAACTTCAGAAAATCATGTAAATTCATTTAAAAATCAGTTTTAGCCCCTGGACTTAATAAAAATTAGGAAAAACTCCTCTGTTATGAGTAGCTAGACCCCTGAAAATTGTTAAAATAATATTATAAACCCTGTAGTGGGGTGAGTTTACCTTTTTAGCCCGGTTTAATATTTAATTTAGGAAATTGAATATGTGGTTAGTGTTTAAAATTTAAAAAATGGGACAAACATATTGTCAAAATTAAATTAAAAACTTTCTCAGTATTTAGAAAACTTTGGAGTGAGATAAAAATATATTTTGGGCTGAAATGAATCTGTTTAATTTATTATTCACATTTAGGGACACATTTTTAAGTAAAGAATAGTTCTAGAAAATAGGGAAATTAATTGTAAAATGGTTTACATCAGAGGAAAAGGTCAAAAATATATTAGTAAATATTTTAGATCAGAACCTATTCTGTTTAGATGATGTGTCTTGTTATTTTCATAATAAAGTTCACATTTAGGCATAGGAAATAAATCTAAAAATATAGCAACTAGTAAATGATAAATGGAGTTCTAAAATCCAAAGAATTCAGTTTAGGGTTGGTAGAAATTCTGAAGACACATATGGAGAAGGAAAATACCTTTCATGCATACTTGGTAGCTAAAAGGTGTAGTAATTGAATATAAGGAATTTATTTAAATTGGAAACTCATATATATAGTATGTAAGTATAAATGTGAACACAAAAGTAGGAGTCATATACACATGATTAAAAGTGCATGCAAGCCACAAATCAACACATATAGAGTAACCACAACACATATAATGGTGAACGACTTTCATAAATATGAATGTGTGGTTTGAATGAAGTGGAAGTGTGAACTATGTCTTATGGATTGTTGTTTTTCTTTTGCTATGTGTGATGGTATGATGTAGAACCTGCTCAAGAGCAAGTTATTCCTTTCCAAGATCAGGACTACCCATTTCAAGAGCAGCAGGAAGGAGGCAAGTGTCCTTGACCACTTTGATCCTATACTAGGATGTTTAGATAGAATTATTGCATTGTCAAGTTAAATATGAAACCCATGCTAGGAAATTTCCCTAGAATTGCATTACCTTGTTTCCTTGTAGCTTGGGTTGGGATTTATTTTATCATGTCATTTATTATTATGCATATGCTTAGCCATGCTTAGAATGGGATATTTGGGGATATGAGATTATCAGTTTATTTTATTATACTCTTGAATGAGATATTGTGAGTTATGTAGAGGTAGGGATCAAGGCAAGTTGGATGTTTTGGTTGTGTGCTGGGTGCACGAGACTCGGGTTTGTGTTTAGTACTTGCCTGGATCCTAAGGACCGGTTCATGGAGCCTGTAACCTGGCTTTACCATGCCAACCACATGCTGAGATGGGGCAGCTTGGCCAATTAATTAGGTGTATCCCCGGCGTAGTATGGGTGTGTTGGATGGTGCGGGGAATAGGTGTCAGCTGGACTACCATATGAACCACAAGGCTCAAGAGGGGGCCACTGCAGCGGGGTTGGAGCCTCTTGTATGCTGTTAGGGGTGAAACCTCAGTGGGCCCACGCTCGTCGGGAATCCCTTTGTAAAGGCTTCGTAGTGATCTCCTGGCTACACACCTGGGAAGTGTGAATGTGGTTCGTGGCCACTGGCATAATGGAGGTTCTTTTAGTCCACCCGGCAACGAGGGATGAAATCATTACATGTGGGTACAGTGGTACAAACTCTGCAGAGTCAAAACTGTCATGACAGCCGTGCTCACGGTCAAGAGCGGCTTGGACTTATTCATGATTAGAGGATTGGTGGTTTTGGATGTTGTGGATGTTAAGCAGGGAGCTTAACATTGGGATTGATGTTATGGTTATTTGATTATGATGATGGGATGGGAGATTGGGACCATTTCACCTGTGTAGTAATGTAGGTGCTTAATAAGCTAAGGTGGTAGGTATTAATTGCATAGTGCTTTAACCCTGAGTTCAATCTCCCCTTGTTCTAGCCACGCATGACATAACTTTCCCACACTTGCTGAGTACCATCGGTACTCAACCTTGCATATTTGTTGGTTTATATTGCTGCTCAGGTCAAGATAATGAGGTGGTGTATAATGACCAAGACTTTGGACCCGAAGAAGGTTTCTAGGTTCATGGAGACCCCCGGGCAACGCCTCTGACGGAGCCCTCAAGAATAATATTCCGCTGCTAGTTTATTTACTTGTGATGAACTTATTATTGTCCATCGAGACATTTCCTATGTAAGACTTATTTATATTCGACACCTGGCTTGTAATAAATGATGCTTCACTATTTGTCATCACATGTATGAGAAAACGATGCTGGCATACATGTGATATTCACTTGGTTGTTCTTTGGAAAAACCGGGTGTGATATATGAGGATTGCCAGGTGAAGATATCCCGATTTGCGCGCAGGAAGCCAGCGAGCGCGCTTTCCTATTTGAGGTCGAGCGCTGCACCAACCCGGATAGTCTTGGCCGGGTCCTTCGATCTGGACAGCCTTCATGTATTCCACCGGCATGAAGGCCCCTGACGTCGAGGCTCAGTTTGAGTTGGGTCGTCCGCCCTCAATCGCTTAGGACAGCTCGGAGAGCTCGGTTGCCGCCACTGCCATTGTTGCCTGCTCGCAACTGCATTGTTCACACAAAAGAACCTGTCTGAACTTGGCGCCTATGGTGATGACGTCATGCAGGCCCGCCATCTTCAGCTTGAGGTAGGTGTACTTAGGGATGGACATGAACTTCATGTAACATGGTCGCCTGTAACACACTCAAATTCATTTCCATGCATTGCACACATTTTTCATGTAGAGAAGCATCATAAAAGAAGAAGAAATGGAGAAAGAACTATAGAAATGGAGAAAGAATAATAGAAATGGAGGAAGGAACTATAGAAATGGAGAAAGAACCATATAAATGGAGGAAGGAACCATAGAAATGGGGGAAAACCACAGAAATGGAGAAGGGCATATAGAAATGGAGAATGGGGAATAGAAATGGAGAAGGGCAATATAGAAATGGAGAATGGGACATAGAAATGGAGAATGTGACATAGAAATTGTGAGGGGAATGTAGAAATGGAGCAAGTGACATAGAAATGGTGAGGAATGGGAAAAAGATAGCTGAAATGAGCCAATTCCAATTTCCCCAAAATTTTCCCCAAATCTCCAAATTCCCCAATTCCCCAAAAAAGGGGAATTTTCCCCACATCTGGGGAATTTAATCCCATTGCTGCTGCACCAAATCAAATGGGGAAAAGTTTGTTAGGATTTAGTTCCAATTAGAGTAGGATTCTTCCTCCCCACCTTATAAATAGAACCCCAACCCCCCCCCCCTTTTGGCCGCAGCCCCCCTCCTCTCCCCCCTCCCAAGTCGGCGACCTGGAGGCCCTAGCCCCCAACTCGCAGAGTTGGCACCCCCCCCTCGCCGGAGTTCGGTCACGAGTGAGCCCCGCCGACGAGCCCTGCCGTCGAGCTCCGCCGTCGAGCCCCGCTGTTGCCGGAGAAGAAGCCAGGCGACCTGTCCTACCAAAATTTTCCATAGAAAAATTCCCCACTGCTGCCATTGCTAGGAGGAAGGCCCTGCCACAAAAAGGAAGTGAGGTAGGTCCCCATTACCCATCTTACGACGTCGCCGCTGTTTCTACGCATCCGTTTTCTTTGCCCCCTTCAAGAAGAAACTTTTGCGTGTGGACAGATCGTGTTTTGATCATTTTTTTGACGGTGGAATTGATCTAGATCTTGAGTCAAGATCATAACCACGTCCACACTTGATCCCTACACCCTTTTTCATCATAAAACCCCATGAAAGCCCGTTAAAACATGCAAGAACACGTACAAACTGGTTTAATAAAACAGCACCATAGGATTTGCATTCATCTACCCCATCGCATCTTGAGTAAAGTTTGTGCATGATGATTGATTGCTGTAAATTTTATATGTGCGTGGTCGTGAGTAGAAGGACAAGCTCAAGAGGCCATCTACGAGGATCTACAACACCAAGACTTCGAGACGCTCGAACAACAAGAACCCCGGGAGCAAGGCAAGTGCCCCTTGACCATATTGATCCATGTTTTGAAACTGTTTTACTTGCGAAAACGTGTATGCTTGAGTCAACTTGATGGGACACCCTTTTATAGGAGTTTACTAGTTTTGTTAACCATCCTTGTCGCTGGGAAAGTTGATGAGTCGAGTATGGTCGTTTTTCCTTTTTGCTTCGCTTAATCTACGGGATACGGGAAGCTGAATTAAAATGTTGTTAGCTACTGCACTCATATGAATAATGATGATGAGAACTTGATGATGTTAATGAGAATGGAATCGGGGAGATCTAGGCAAGCTTGGTTCGTGGATGTTGTTGAATGAGATGGTGGTTTACTTGCCGTAGATCTAAGGACCGGTTCATGCCAGCACATGCCAGGAAAACAGTGCCACCACAAGGCCAAATATGGGTGCGGTTTAGCTGACTAATTAGGTGTGTTGCTAGCTTGTTATGGACCGTGAATGGAGCGGGGAATGGGAGTCGAGGGCGACTGCCCTAGAAACTGCATGGCACAAGAGGGGGCCCGTGGGTGGGAGAATGATGATTTGAGCCTGCCGGTGAAAACTCAGTGAGTCCATACATCTAGTAGCCCTTTTGTAAAGGCTATTTTGTGATCTCTTGGCCTACACCAACGGTTGTGTACTTTTATACTAGAGGTTCTGCAGTCGCCGACGGGTGACGAAATCACGAACTTGTGGGTAAAGTAGTGCCACCTCTGCAAAGTGTAAAACTATCATGATAGCCGTGCTTGCGGTCACAAGCACCAGGCCAACTCACATGATTAGAGGGAAAACTTGGGATGGATAATCGGTATGGTTATGGTATGGTCATTGGGATTTGTTCTGGGACTGTTTTGAGTTATGAAAATGAGTTTGGTTTCGGTTATATGAATATGAGATGGTTATGAATATTTATGAGCATGAGATGAACTTGAGAAAGATTAATGGTTTGTTGAGACTTGATAAATGGTGAATTATGATGGAGGAATGTTGCTGTTTTACTTGGATATATATCGGGATTAAATTCACGTAGAAATAGTTGTTGTTTTTATCATGTTTGTGAAATAAAATTTGCTTGCTGCAATGAGCCTTTTTATTCCATACCTTGTTGTAAGCTACATGTCATACTTTTCCCGCACTTGCTGAGTACGACATGTACTCACCCTTGCATTATCACATAAACATCAGCAACAAGAGAAGAGTACTTCGAGGACCATGTGGAGTACTAGGCGTGCAAACTACCGTCAACATGCCTGTGGAGTTGAAGATTGGAGCCTGCTATTTAGTTATTTCCGCTGTCGTTTAGAGACTTCCGCTGCAAGAATAAGTTAGAGATTCATGAGTGAGACTTTGAGTCATTGTAATAAAGTACTTAAACACTTTATTCACGGTTATATTCTGAATTCAGTTTGTGGATTACATGTGTATGTGTGATGAACATCCTGGGCACACATATGCATTCACTTGGTTCTATTTTCGGAACCGGGTGTCACAGATTGGCATCAGAGCCACATTGACCTTAGGATGCAAGCCTAGGTAGAATGGACACTCTAAAACACATAGGCACACCCCTCTAAACTGCTATTTTTGAAAATTGCCGCAAAGTGGTATTTTCAGCCCCTCTTTTCTCTTCTTTTGGACAGCAACACTTTTGCTTTCTTGCTCCATAGCTTCTGAAGTTTTGGAGTTATTTCTTCCTTCTCTAAAGTTTCTCATGTCTTATTTATAGATACCGGTGACCAGGAGCACAGCACGCATAAGAGCTCGTCCACCACCACGTGGGAGTGCTCTTAACCTCATTGAGGTGTCCCATGGACCATATTGGGAGGAAGTGAAGACGGAACCTCGTGATGGAGATGAAGTCAATAGATATGTGCATGAGGAAGAGGATCCAGAAGAGGTGGAACCATTCGATGACGATATGGAGGATGATCCACAAGAACAGCATTGGTACGCACCTCAGGAGGAGTTGCACGCGGGCTTACACCCCATGGAGCCTCATGAAGCTATGACGGGAGGAGATGAACCCGAGGAGGAGCCACCCCTTGCTGAGACCAATAATGAATGTGATGAATGGGCCAACCATTCAGTTCAATAATTTTGGTCTGATGGAATGGAAGGAGGACACACATCCAGGGAGCTCAAAGAATTTCTGGATTGCTGCAGCTTATACCCGGAGTATCTCCTCAAGAAAGTCCCTCGTCGCGGACATGAAGAGTGGAAGGCTGATGTAAACATCCTATCTAACGGTAGGGTTGTCACTCGGCACTTCACACCCACATGGAGAGCTACAAGGGCAGAAGCTATCGATGACGCTGCATGGGAAGCACTCACCGGACTATGCTACGCCTTCCATGAGCAGCTTGAGGGCACCACTTTTGAGCTGCACCCTATCGGAAGAGTGGCACAAGGGAGATCATTGAACCCTATGTAACAGCTATTTCCAGCCCACAAGCTGCTGACAAGTCTTGGAGGTTGCTCGTGGAGTTAGGAAACCGCTACACAAGCGCACAAGAAGAGATCCGTTACCTCCGCAAGAAGTTGTATTTGCTGGAGAAACAAGAGGAGACTCGTGCCAACACAGGAGCAAACGGAGCACCAGCGTCATATATCCCTACATCGACAGCCGACTCACCATGGCATGCGCCCATGTATGGACCATCCCTCTCACACGGCGAGAACAGCACCGGTTCTCACGATTAAGTCTAGGTTTCCCCATTGAATAAAGTTGTAATAGGAATGTTTCGATCGGAGTAGCTTGAATGAGAGTGGTGTTGAACTTTTGTGATGATTGCTTGTGTTTGTGTGCTGATGTGAGTTGTGGGACGCTTCGCTGAATGTCCACATTCACACATAGTGGAGAGATGTGAGATGCTTCGGCACGTGTTCACATCCTCATATAGGCTGAAATTAATAAAACAAGGTATTTAGTTCATACACCTTGATGCATATAGTTGGGGGGGGGGGGTCAATCTAAACTTCTATTGTCTATTCTACTCTACTCTCTCTCACAGATGGTGAGGGAAAACGCCAGCCGTCAAAGGAGGAATGCTCGTGGCAACAATGAACCATAAGAGGATGGCAACGTTGAAGTTCCTGAAAATGCTAACCCCGGGGCCGATGCAAGCAACCTTGAACGGTTGATGGCTATGCAGAGCCATCTCATGCAAACTATGATACAAACGTTGGGACAGCTGCAAGCCAACAACAACAACAATTATAACCCCGTTCCTGCACCCACACCGCCGCCACTGCCACCACCGCTGGCTCACAACAGATTGGAAGAGTTCATGAGGACTAGGCCGCCTACTTTTGCACAAGCTAATGATCCCATGGAAGCTGATGATTGGCTGAAGTTCATGGAAAATAAGCTTTCTATTGTTCAGTGCAATGATCGGGAGAAAGTTCTCTTCGCATTGCACCAACTTATGAGAGCAGCCGCTGACTGGTGGGACGCACTTTGCAATGCTCATGTCAACCAGGAGACTATCACTTGGGCTGAATTCAAGGAGAGTTTCCACTCTCATTACGTCCCTGTTGGAGTCATGATGCTTAAAAGGCAAGAGTTCGAAGGTCTCCGCCAAGGAAGGAAGAGCGTGAGTGAGTACCTCAACAAGTTCACGCAGCTGTCAAGGTATGATCTAGAAGATGTCAACTCGGATCAAAGAAAGCAATACCTGTTCATGAGAGGATTGAATAATGAGATCCAAGTTCAGCTACTCAACAATGATTATGAAAACTTCCAGAAGCTCGTTGACAAAGCTATAGTGGTTGAGAGCAAGATCCGTGAGATCGAGCAAGAGGGCAAGAGAAAGATACCATACCAAGGACAGCCACAAGGGAGCAATGTACGTCCCCGTTTCATGCCACCAGCTGCACCACATTATGGCTCGTCCGCTTCTACTTTCCACCCCGCAAATCCACCTCGCTCTAATCAGCCACCGCAGCAACGTCCTATTATGCAAGCACCTCGTAGGCCTTTGCCTCCTGCGCTCCGTCCCAACATGGGCGCCTATGCTCAAAACCAGCCTCGCCCCAACATTCCTGCTGTTATGGGCAGCAAAGCATGTTTTTCATGCGGAGAGGAGGGACACTTTGCAGGTCTGTGCCCGAAGAAAGGACTTGGACAGCCAAGCAACGCGCCCAAGCAGAACCCAGGGCCGAACGGAGGAGCTAATCAAGGTAACCGTGGACAGCAGAACTACGCTCGTGGCAATGTGAACATGTCTCCGCTGAGGAAGCACAACAAGCTGAGGACGTCGTGATTGGTATGTTCCTTGCCAACTCCAACCCAGCCACTGTTTTATTTGATTCCGGAGCATCGCATTCATTCATATAATCCAAGTATGTTGCCAAGTATAATCTGCCCATATCACACATGAAAAACACTATGTTGGTTAATTCTCTCGGTGGAGAGATGAGGACTAATATAGTATGTCCAAAAGTAAACCTTAAAATAAGGGGGGGGTAGACTTTCTTGCCAACCTTATTGTCTTGGATTCCCAAGGGATTGATATAATACATGGAATAGATTGGTTAAGCAAGCAAAATGGAGTGATTCAATGTGTTGAGAGGAGCGTGCAGTTGACAAATGAGCACGGTACTCGTATTGAGTTCGAACCAACCCAACCGGCAACCGAGAAGGCAGCGTTGAATCACGTCGAAGAAGCAACATTGGAAAGCATTCCGGTGGTTCAAGAATTTTCAGATGTGTTACCGGAAGAACTTCCAGGTATGCCACCTGACCGGGACATTGAAATTGCCATTGATTTAGTACCTGGAGCTGCACCTATAGAGAAAAAGGCCGTATAGGATGCCCGCTAATGAACTAGGGGAACTTAAGAAGCAAATTCAGGAGTAGCTAGAAAAGGGTTTTATACGCCCAAGCTCGTCACCATGGGGAGCCCCCGTGCTCTTCGTAGACAAGAAGGATGGGACCCAAAGGATGTGTGTGAATTATAGGTCTCTCAATGAAGTGACGATCAAGAATAAATACCCGCTGCCGTATAGAGGACCTGTTCGACCAAATGAAAGGTGCCTGAATTTTCTCCAAGATTGATCTTCGGTCGGGATACTTCCAGCTGAAGATTAAGCCCTCCGACATACCCAGGACTGCATTTCGAACACGGTATGGTTCGTATGAATATACCGTTATGTATTTTGGGTTAACAAATGCACCCACATACTTTATGTACCTCCTGAATAAGGTCTTCATGGAGTACTCGGACAAGTTCGTCGTGGTTTTCATCGACGATATCATGGTGTATTCGAAAAGCAAGGAAGAACATGAAGAACACTTGAGATTGACGTTGCAGAAACTGCGAGAGCATCAATTGTATGCCAAGTTCAGCAGGTGTCAATTTTGGCTAAAGGAGATATCATTCCTAGGCCACATCATCTCTGAAGGAGGAGTATCGGTTGATCCCAGAAAAGTGAGAGATGTTCTGAAGTGGAACCAACCGTAGAATGTGAGAGATATTCGGAGTTTCCTTGGAATGGCTAGATACTACCGCCGTTTCATCAAGGATTTCTCCAAAATAGTGAAGCCTATGACTGAATTGCTAATGAAGGGAAAATCATTTCAGTGGACACCAGTGTGCCAAGAAAGCTTTAAGGAGCTCAAGAAAAGACTAACCACAGTGCCGGTTTTGGTATTGCCGGACGTGAGCAAAAGCTTCGACATATATTGTGATGCATCAAGACAAGGGCTTAGATGTGTGCTCATGCAAGAAGGACAAGTGGTAGCCTATGCGTCGAGGCAACTAAAGAAACACGAGCTGAATTACCCCACACATGACTTGGAACTTGCAGCCGTGGTACATGCCTTGAAGATTTGGAGGCATTATATCCTTGGCCACCGATGAGATCAATACGGATCACAAAAGCCTCAAGTATATAGTCACGCAAACGGATCTGAATTTGAGGCAACATTGATGGTTGGAACTCATCAAGGATTATGATGTTGGAATCAAATATCACCCTGGAAAGGCCAATGTAGTAGCTGATGCGTTGAGCCGAAAGGGGGCATGTCACCAACTCACGGTTCGGGAGCTGCCACCCGAGCTGTGCAAGGAGTTTAAACAGTTACATCTCGGGTTCTTGAACGAGATGGAAGTGATAAATTGAACTCCTCACTGGAACAAGAGATACAAAATGGCCAAGCAACGGATGAGGAAATCAAGGAAAGAATCCGACAAGGCATAGAAAAGGATTTCAAGGAAGACGAGAAAGGCACGCTTTGGTTAGGGAAAAGGATTTGTGTACCTAACGTGAAGCACATCCGCGATATGATATTAAAGGAGGCACATGACTCACCTTATTCCATACATCCCGGCTGTACAAAGATGTACAAGCACCTGAAAACTTGCTATTGGTGGGATGGTATGAAAAGGGACATAGCTGAATATGTTGCCTTATGCAACACGTGCCAACGGGTGAAGGCCGAACATCAAAGACCCGCTGGACTGTTGCAGCCATTGAAAGTACCCGAGTGGAAGTGGGAAGACATCAGCATGGATTTCATTGTCGGATTGCCACGTACTCGGTCTGGTTACGACTCCATTTGGGTTATCGTGGACAGATTGACGAAAACAGCGCATTTCCTTTCTGTTAGAACCATGTACCACGTCGCAGAACTAGCCAAGCTGTATATGGAGCAAATCGTGTGTCGCCATGGAGTTCCGAAGAGGATAGTGTCAGATCGGGGTACTCAATTTACCTCTAGGTTCTGGAAGAAGCTGCATGAAGCTATGGGTACACGACTGAATTTCAGCTCCGCTTATCACTCACAAACGGACGGGCAAACTGAGAGGACAAATCAAATTTTGGAAGACATGTTGAGAGCTTGCGCCTTGAAACATGGGCGTAGTTGGGATAGGAGCTTGCCGTATGCTGAATTCTCATACAACAACAGCTACCAAGCCAGCTTGAAGATGTCACCTTTCGAAGCATTGAATGGTAGACGGTGTAGAACGCCGCTGTTCTGGAATGAGACCGGAGAGAGCCAAGTGTTTGGACCCGAAGTGTTGCAAGACACCGAGAAGCAAGTCCAAACGATACGAGAAAATTTGAAGGCTGCTCAGTCACGACAAAAAAATTATGTGGACAATAGGCGAAGAAGGTTGACCTTCGAAGTGGGAGATTTCGTGTATCTTAAGGTATTGCCTATCCGAGGCCAACGACGGTTCAACGTCAAGGGTAAGTTAGCACCTCGCTACATCTGGCCATTCAAGATTTTGGGAAAGCAAGGAGAAGTAGCCTATCAACAAGATCTGCCAATGCACCTCTCTGACGTGCATGACGTGTTTCATGTATCCCAACTCAAGAAGTGCTTAAGAGTACCGGAAGAACAAGTACCGATGGATGAGCTCGAGCTTCAAGAGGATCTGATCTACGTGGAGCACCCCGTCAAAATTTTGGACGTGAAGGAGAGGATCACGAGGAACAAAGTGATCCGTTGGTGCAAGGTACAATGGAGCCATCACACGGAAGCCGAAACTACATGGGAGCGTGAGGAAGACCTCAAGGCAGAATTCCCTCCTCTATTCTCCACTCTATCGAATCTCGAGGGCGAGATTCAGTTTAAGGGGGGTAGGTTTGTAACACCCTAAAATTCATTTCCATGCATTGCACACATTTTTCATGTAGAGAAGCATCATAAAAGAAGTAGAAATGGAGAAAGAACTATAGAAATGGAGAAAGAACCATAGAAATGGAGGAAGGAACTATAGAAATGGAAAAAGAACCATAGAAATGGAGGAAGGAACCATAGAAATGGAGGAGAAACCACAGAAATGGAGAAGGGCATATAGAAATGGAGAATGGGGAATAGAAATGGAGAAGGGCAATGTAGAAATGGAGAATGGGACATAGAAATGGAGAGGGGAATGTAGAAATGGAGGATGGGACATAGAAATGGAGAGGGGAATGTAGAAATGGAGCAAGTGACATAGAAATGGTTAGGAATGGGAAAAAGATAGCTGAAATGAGCCCATTCCAATTTCCCCAAATTTTTCTCCAAATCTCCAAATTCCCCAATTCCCCAAAAAAGGGGATTTTTTCCAACATTTGGGGAATTTAATCTCATTGCTGCCGCACCAAATCAAATGGGGAAAAGTTTATTAGGATTTAGTTCCAATTGGAGTAGGATTCTTCCCTCTCCCCCTCCCCCTTATAAATAGAACCCAAACCCCCCTTTTGGCCGCAGCCCCCCCTCCCAAGTCAGCGACTTGGAGGCCCCAGCCCCCAACTTGCCGAGTTGGCACCCCCCCTCGACGGAGTTCGGTCTTCGGTGAGCCCCGCCGGTGAGCCCTGCCGTCGAGCCCCGCCGTCGCCGGAGAAAAAGCCCGACGATATGTCCTACCAAAATTTTCCATCGAAAAATTCCCCACTGCTGCCATTGCTAGGAGGAAGGCCCTGCCACCAAAAGGAAGTGAGGTAGGTCCCCATTACCCATCTTACGATGTTGCCGCTGTTTCTACGCATCCATTTTCTTCGCCCCCTTCGAGGAGAAACTTTTGCGTGTGGACAGATCGTGTTTTGATCATTTTTTATGGTGGAATTGATCTAGATCTTGAGTCAAGAGCATCACCACGTCCACACTTGATCCCTACCCCCTTCTTCATCATAAAATCTCATGAAAGCCCGTTAAAACATGCAAGAACACGTACAAACTGGTTTAATAAAACAGCACCATAGGATTTGCATTCATCTACCCCATCGCATCTTGAGTAAAGTTTGTGCATGATGATTGATTTCTGTAAATTTTGTATGTGTGTGGTTGTGAGTAGAAGGACAAGATCAAGAGGCCATCTATGAGGATCTACAACACCAAGACTTCGAGACGCTCGAACAACAAGAACCCCGGGAGGAAGGCAAGTGCCCCTTGACCATATTGATCCCATGTTTTGAAACTGTTTTATTTGTGAAAATGTGTACACTTGAGTCAACTTGATGGGACACCCTTTTATAAGAGTTTACTAGTTTTGTTAACCATCCCTGTCGCTGGAAAGTTGGTGAGTCGGGTATGGTCATTTTTCCTTTTTGCTTCGCTTAATCTACGGGATACGAGAAGTTGAATTAAAACGTGGTTAGCTACTACACTCATATGAATAATGATGATGAAAACTTGATGATGTTAATGAGCATGGAATCTGGGAGATCTAGGCAAGCTTGGTTCGTGGATGTTGCTGAATGAGATGGTGGTTTACTTGCCGTAGATCTAAAGACCGGTTCATGCCAGCACATGCCAGGAAAACAGTGCCACCACAAGGCCAAATATGGGTGCGGCTTAGCTGACTAATTAGGTGTGTGGCTAGCTTGTTATGGACCGTGGATGGCGCGGGGAATGGGAGTCGAGAGGGACTGCCCTGGGAACTGCATGGCACAAGAAGGGGCCCGTGGGTGGGAGAATGGTGATTCGAGCCTTCCGGTGAAACCTCAGTGAGTCCATACATCTAGTAGCCCCTTTGTAAAGGATATTTTGTGATCTCTTGGCCATACACCGACGGTTTTGTACTGGTAGAATGGAGGTTCTGCAGTCACCGACGGGTGACGAAATCACGAACTTGTGGGTAAAGTGGTGCCACCTCTGCAGAGTGTAAAACTATCATAATAGCTGTGCTTCCGGTCACAAGCACCTGGCCAACTCACATGATTAGAGGGAAAACTTGGGATGGATATTCGGTATGGTTATGGTATGGTCATTGGGATTGGTTTTGGGATTGTTTCTAGTCATGAAAATGAGTTTGGTTTCGGTTATATGAATATGAGATGGTTATGAACATTTATGAGCATGAGATGAACTTGAGAAAGATTAATGGTTGGTTGAGACTTGATAAATGGTTAATTATGATGGAGGAATGTTGCTGTTTTACTTGGATATATATTGGGATTAAATTCACATAGAAATAGTTGCTGTTTTTATCATGTTTGTGAAATAAAATTTGCTTGCTGCAATGAGCCTTTTTATTCCATACCTTGTTGTAAGCTATAGGTCATGCTTTTCCCGCACTTGCTGAGTGCGACATGTACTCACCCTTGCATTATCACATAAACATCAGCAACAGGAGACGAGTACTTCGAGGACCATGTGGAGTACTAGGCGTGCGAACTACCGTCAACATGTCTGTGTAGTTGAAGATTGGAGCCTGCTATTTAGTTATTTCCGCTGTTGTTTAGAGACTTCCGCTGTAAGAATAAGTTAGAGATTCATGAGTCAGACTTTGAGTCATTGTAATAAAGTACTTCAACACTATTTATTCGTGGTTATATTCTGAATTCAGTTTGTGGATTACATGTGTATGTGTGATGAACATCCTGGGCACACATATGCATTCACTTGGTTCTATTTTCGGAACCGGGTGTCACATCGCCCCACGATGGCATGGTAGGTGCCATTAAGGTCTGCCAACTCGAATGTGAGCATCTCGGTGTGGAAGTTCGTCGCGTCCCTGAACTTGATGGGGAGGTCGATCTGCCCGAGAGGCTTTACTTGCTCTCCCGGGACGACCCCGTGGAAGGCCGCCTGAGTCGAGCACAGCTGAGATCAGGAAATCCCCATGACGTTGAGCGTTCCGGCATAGAGCATGTTGAGGCCGCTCCCGCCGTCCATGAGTACCTTCGTCAGGCGCTTAGGACTGACGATCGGGTCCATGACCAGGGGAAATCGCCCTGGTTACATAACGTGGTCGATGTGGTCCGACCTGTCAAACATGGCGGCGGTCTCTGACCACCGCAGGTAGGTCCAGACGGCGGGATCAACGGTGTTGACCTTCTGAACCATCAGCTTCTTTCTTTGACGTCATTCCTGGGCGTGGATGCCACCGAAAGTCATGAGGCAGCCGGTTGGCTCAGGGAAGGCGAGCTCTTCCTCCTGCTTGGCGGCCACCTGCATGGGCTTCTTGCCTTTGTTGTATGGGGAGCCCAGCTCTTTCCCCAAAAAACGCTTGAGAAGGGCGCAATATTTGAGGGTGTGCTTCACCGGGAAGGCTTGATTGGTGCACGGCTTCTCCAGCAGCTTCTCAAAGTCGTCGGTCTGTACTCAGGCTGGCATCTTGCCTTCGTGGCATTCGACCACCGTGACCAGGTCCGAATCCACCTCGGCTTGATTTCTTTGTTTGTCAAACCCGACCCTCTTCTTCCTCTCGTCCTTTTGACAAGGCATGACATCTTTTCTAGTGTTAGGGGTCTTTGACGTCGCTTGATCGAAGATCACCTCGAATGCCTCTTCTCCCGAGGCGTGGTTGGTGGCGTGTAACACCCCAAATTTTGATTCAAAACTCTTAACCATGTTCAGAGGGGAATTTAAAATTTTTTGGACGTGTTGCATGTTTTGCAAAAATTCAAATTCAAACTGGAATTCAAATTATACTCAAAACAGAAAAGAAATGGAAAAAGAAAAAGGAAAACGGGAAAAAACCGGCCAGTGGGCCGAAACCCGCCAGCCGGCCCAGCTACTCCCGCGCAGCCCGCCCCCGCGCGCGCCCGCGCTCTCTCACACAGACAGGTGGGACCCACCTGTCATCCCCAACCTCGCTCGCGCCGACCCCGGACTTCCCCCCCCCCCCCCCCCCGAGCGCGCGCGATCTTAACCGATCGGGAAATCCGTTCCGCCGCCCGAATTCTGGTCCCAGAGGACTCCAACTCGATCACAACAGACCCACCGCCCTCCCCCGGCTATAAAAACCCCCGATCCGATCAGTTTTTCCCACGCGATCGCCGATTTTCACTCCGGTGAGCACCGAGACTTCGCCGGTGAATTCTGGCCGATCTAAGCTCGGAAACTCTGATCTAACTCGCTGGTCTTGATCCACCGCCTCCGGGGAACTTTGCAGGTGCAGAAAACCCAAAGACTTACGGTGTAAATCCAGCGCTGACGAGCTTCGCCGTGGTTTTGCCTCGGACCTCGCCGCCGATCACTTTCCAGGACCCCCGAGCTCGAGAAAACCCCCGAGGTGAGATCCCTGACCTCCCCTCTACCGACCTAGGCCATAAGATCACAGTTCTAGGCAGAATTCTCGAGGATCCGAAACTTTCCGGCGAGATCGCCGCTTCCCGCCGCCGTGCGTCGCCGGCAGCGCCGCCCGCGCTCGATCGGAGCGACGTGGCCGCTTGTGCGCCGTTTATTTTAAATCGCACGGTAGACTTTAAAACCCCGCGTACCGGTTCGATCTTATAATCTCAGCCGTCGGTTTAAAATCGGACGGACCACGTCGGCCCCGCGTTATAAAGACTGGAATTCTTACGTGCTACCCCCTGGGGTTCTCTGGAATTGAGAGCTAGCCCCGGAAACTTTATATCTAGCCCCTGGAACTTTAGAAAATCATGTAAATTCATTTAAAAATCAGTTTTAGCCCCTGGACTTAATAGAAATTAAGAAAAACACCTCTGATAAGTGTAGCTAGACCCCTGGAAATTATGAAAATAATATTATAGACCCTGTAATGGGGTGAGTTTACTTTTTAACTCTGTTTAGTATTTAATTTAGAAAATTGAATATGTAACTAGTGTTTAAAAATTAAAAAGGGGGACAAACATAATTGTCAAAATTAATTAAAAACTTTCTCAGTACTTAGAAAACTTTGGAGTGAGATAAAAATATATTTTTGGGCTGAAATGAATCTGTTTCAACTATTATTCACATTTATTAGTATAGGGACACATTTTTAAGTAAAGGATAGTTATAGAAAAATAGGGAAAATAATTATGAAATAGTTTACATCAGAGGCCAAGGTCAAAATATGATTTTAAATTATTTGGGACCAGAACCTAATCTGTTTAGGTGATGTGTATTACTAATTTAATAATAAAATACACAATTATGCATAGGAATATAAATCTGAAAATATAGCAACTAGCAAATGATAAATGGAGTTTCTAAAATCCAAAGAAGTCAGTTTAGGGTTGATAGAAGTTATGAAAGCACATATGGGGAAGAATAATACTTTTCATACACACTTTGTAGTAAAAAGGTGAAGTAGTTGAATATAAGAAATTTATTGGAAACCCATACAAATAGTATGTAAGTATAAAGGTGGACACAAAAGTAGGAATCATATACACATGGTTAAAAGTGCATGCAAGCCACAACTCAACACACATAAAGTAACCACAACACATATAATGGTGAAAGAATTTCATAAATATGAATGTGTGGTTTGTATGAAGTAGAAGTGTGAACTATGTCTTATGATTGTTGTTTTTCTTTTGCTATGTGTGATGGTATGAAGTAGAACCTGTTCAAGAGCAAGTTAACCCTTTCCAAGATCAGGACTACCCATTTCAAGAGCAGCAAGAAGGAGGCAAGTGTCCTTGACCACTTTGATCCTATGCTAGGATGTGTAGATAGAATTATTTGCATTGTCAAATGAAATATGAAACCCATGCTAGGAAGTTTCCCTAGAATTGCATTACCTTGTTTCCTTGAAGCTTGGGTTGGGATTTATTTTGTCATGTCATTTATTTACATGCATATGCTTAGCCATGCTTAGAATGGGATATTTGGGATATGAGATCATCAGTTTATATTACCATACTCTTGAATGAGACATTGTGAGTTATGTAGAGGTAGGGATCAAGGCAAGTTGGATGTTTTGGTTGTGTGCTGGGTGCACGAGACTTGGGTTTGTGTTTAGTACTTGCCTAGATCCTAAGGACCGGTTCATGGAGCATGTAACCCGGCTTTACAGTGCCAACCACATGCTGAGATGGGGCAGCTTAGCCAATTAATTAGGTGTATCCCCGGCGTAGTATGGGTGTGTTGGATGGTGCGGGGAGTAGGTGTCAGCTGGACTACCATATGAACCGCAAGGCTCAAGAGGGGGCCACTGCAGCGGGGTTGGAGCCTCTTGTATGCTGTTAGGGGTGAAACCTCAGTGGGCCCACGCTCGTCGATAATCCCTTTGTAAAGGCTTCGTAGTGATCTCCTGGCTACACACCTGGGAAGTGTGAATGTGGAACGTAGCCACTGGCATAATGGAGGTTCTTTTAGTCCACCCGGCAACGGGGGATGAAATCACTACTTGTGGGTACAGTGGTACAAACTCTGCAGAGTCAAAACTGTCTTGACAGCCGTGCTCACGGTTAAGAGCGGCCTGGACTTATTCATGATTAGAGGATTGATGGTTTTGGAAGTTAAGCGGGGAGCTTAACATTGGAAATGATGTTATGGTTATTGGATTATGATAATGGGTTGGGAGATTGGGACCATTTCACCTGTGTAGTAATGTAGTTGCTTAATAAGCTAAGGTGATAGGTATTAATTGCGTAGTGCTTTAACCATGAGTTCAACTTCTCCTTGTTATAGCCATGCATGATATGATTTTCCCACACTTGCTGAGTACCATTGGTACTCAACCTTGCATATTTGTTGGTTTATATTGCTGCTCAGGTCAAGATAATGAGGTGGTGTATAATGACCAAGATTTTGGACCCGAGGAAGGTTTTTAGGTTCATGAAGACCCCCGGGCAACGCCTGTGATGGAGCCCTAAAGAATAATATTCCGCTGCTAGTTTATTTACTTGTGATGAAGCATTAGTGTCCATTGAGACATTTGCGATGTAAGACTTATTTATATTCGACACCTGGCTTGTAATAAATGATGCTTCACTATTTGTCATCACATGTATGAGAAAATGATCCTGGCATACATGTGATATTCACTTGGTTGTTTCTTCGGAAAAACCGGGTGTGACAGAGGTGGTATCAGAGCCAAGGTTGCCCGTAGGAACGTGGACCTAGGTAGAAATGGACGTATTTAAGGGCCCTATTTTCTTAAAAACTATTTTCCAAGGTGTGGGTGGAAAAGTGTTATTAAAGGAGTCATTTTCTTCATCTTACCCCAACTTTCATTCAAAATAGGATTTTTTTTGAGAATTTATCTAACCTAATTTTAAATTCTTTTGTTTTAGATGGTTCGCATGATTCGCACCGCTCGTAAGTCCACAGGAGGGAGAGTTCCCGTAGTTGCCCTTGCCGAAAGAGAGGAGAGTCGCCCCGTGACGTACCTTTCCTACGGATTGGCAGTAGGAGATTTGTTGCGCCGTCTTCGACGTATGCTCGAAGCCGCCGGCAATACGGGCAAGCTAATCATCCACTATAACTCCACCAGGACCATCCGTGAGAAGAGGGAAGAATGGAGTTTGGAGATGAGGATTATACACGAGAATCAGCTGCTTAAGATTCACCACTCTCCAGCTTGCCGAGCAACACAAGTTGACGCAGAGAGAGATGTCACCTGGGAGGCCATCACCTGCCAGAGTCACATCTATCGTCGCCACTTGGACAAAACTGAGTACATGTATGTCCTCCAACGTGAGAGTGGTACCACGGAGTACAAGTACCCACAGGTGCAGCAAGGGACTTCCCATGAGCACATGGACTTGTGCTTGGAGGATGCGGCCATGCTCAGCACTCGACTGCAGGAGTGTCAACAAGAGCTTCAGGATGTCCGAGACACCCTGAAGGAAACGGAGGCGTTGCTGCGAGCTTGCTTAAAGGCGAGAGAAAGAGGAGATGGGAATGAACTGTGTGTCACTGTGAGTGATCCATGGACTCCTGACTCCCCGGATCGCCGAGCAATCAGGCGTCGTCGCACTTCTCCACCAGCAGCCTCCCCACCCAAAGCAGAGTCAGAAGGTAGCCGAAATGAGGAGGAAGATCCCGAGGAGCCAGCTCAAGAGGACGAGTAGTGTAGAGTCTTTCCCCTAGCTAGCAAGAGGTCGAGTAGTCGAGTCGTTACGTAGTTAATGGTGTGATAATGCTTGGTGTGTGACGTGAGTTGTGGAAGCCATGAGCAATTGTCCACAGCCTCGTCTTCAGATTGTTTTGCTTTGGTGTGTGAAACCACAGGAAATAATAGTGCATTTATTTGGTGTGAGATATAAACCCTCGTAAAATTTTAACAAAGCCTTAACACCTCAAAGTACCAACAAATGAAAGTAGTGAGATGATACTAAATGGTATCAAATTAACATATGTTGATTCTGCCAGATGGCCGGAAGAGGAAAAGGACGTGCTGCCAACCCCGCCAACAACAATGATGAGGCATGCAACCCTCATCTTTCTGGAGGCCAGGACAGGGGTGGTCGCCGGGAAGAAGTTGATCCTCTCCACCAAATGCTGGAGAATCAAAATCAGCTTATCCAGAACTTGACTCAAGTGGTGGCCAACTTGCATCAAGTTCCACCTCCACAAGCTGCACCACGCCAACCAAGGTTGAGTGAGTTTCTAGGAACTCAACCTCCCAAGTTTGCAAGTGCTGCTGAACCTCTGGAGGCAGATGATTGGCTGAAGACCATTGGAAGTAAGATGAGGATAATACAATGCCAAGGGTATGAGAGGGTGCTGTTTGCCTCTCATCAATTGAATGGACCTGCTGCTGATTGGTGGACCGCCTACGTGGCTGCCCATCATGACCCTGAGAACATCACTTGGGAAGAGTTCAAGCGTAGCTTCCGCAACCACTACATCCCAAGAGGTGAACTCAAAAACAAGAGGAAAGAGTTTCTGGGACTGCAGCAGGGAAACATGACGGTGAGGGAATACCTCACTAAATTTACTCAACTATCCCGTTATGCTCCGCGAGACATAGAGACTGATGAGCAGAAACAAGATTGTTTCGTGGAAGGACTTACCGCAGAGATGCAGTGTGCCATGTCCTCCAATGAGTATGAAAGTTTTCAAAAGATGGTGGACAGAGCGTTTGTGGTGGAAAGGAAGCTAAAGGCCCTAGAAAATGAGAATAAGAGGAAGGCGGGGTGGTCACATCAGGCCTCAGGGAGCAATACCCGCCCACGTATGATGCAGCAACCTACGGGGCAGACGAGCCGTGCTGCGGTACCCTATTCAGCACCAAGAGGGTACAACCCAAACTACAGGCCACCCGCAGCACCTGCACAGCGGCCACGTCAGTTTGTGCAGCAGCCTCGCCCCGCATATCCACCTCGACCAGCAGTGCAAGGACCCCCGAACCAACCCCAAGACAACAAAGGCCAAGCACCTAAGGTTGGGGTGCAATGTTTTAGCTGTGGTGAAGTGGGGCACTATGCCCATAAGTGCCCAAAGAAGAAGCCTGCGCCGCCACAACAGCAGAATGTAGTGAGAGGACGGGTGAACCATGTCACTATGGAGGAAGCACAAGAGGCACCCGACGTGGTAGTTGGTAAGTTTCCTGCCAATTTACACCTTGCAACTCTGCTGTTTGATTCTGGTGCTACCCACTCGTTCATTGCTCAAGGGTTTGTTAAGAAGTATGACCTAGCAACCACACAAATGAACCATATGCTAGCTATAAACTCTCCAGGTGGAGAAATAAGGACAAGACAAGTGTGTCCCAAAGTGAGCCTAGACATTAATGGGGTAGTATTTACTGCTAACCTCATAGTGATAGATTCACAAGGGATAGATATTATTTTGGGTATGGATTGGTTGACCAAACATAAAGGAATCATCCATTGTTCGACCAGAACGGTGGAACTAACTCACCCCAATGGCACAAGAGTAAAGTTCCTAACGATACACGAGCCTAGGAGGGACATTAAATTAAATCAAGTGGAGGTGAAAGTTGAGGAAATCAGGACTATCAGGGAATATCCAGATGTTTTTCCGGAGGAGTTGCCAGGTATGCCTCCCGACCGTGATGTGGAATTCGCGATTGAGCTAGTACCGGGAACAGCCCCGATATACAAGAGACCTTATCGAATGGACTCCAAGCAGCTAGAAGAGCTCAAGGATCATTTGAGAGAATTGACGGAGAAGGGGTATATTCGCCCTAGTTCCTCACCATGGGGAGCTCCGGTGATATTTGTGCCCAAGAAAGACGGAACCCAAAGGTTATGCGTGGATTACCGTGCCTTGAATGAGGTAACCATCAAGAACAAGTACCCGTTGCCTCGCATTGAAGACTTGTTTGATCAGTTGAGGGGAGCTTGTGTGTTCTCGAAAATTGATCTCAGGTCGGGGTACCACCAACTCAAGATAAGGCAATCAGATATTCCCAAGACAGCTTTCGTATCTCGGTACGGACTGTATGAATACACTGTCATGCCTCTTGGGCTAACCAATGCCCCGGCATATTTCATGTACCTCATGAACAAGGTATTCATGGAATATCTGGACAAATTTGTGGTGGTTTTCATAGATGATATTCTCGTCTTCTCCAAAAATGAAGAAGAACATGAGAAACATCTAAGGTTGGTGTTACAGAGGCTGAGAGAACACCAACTATATGCCAAGTTGAGCAAGTGTGAGTTTTGGCTGAAGAGAGTTCCCTTTTTAGGACATATAATCTCGGAGGGAGGAATCTCCGTAGATCCCGCCAAAATCGAGGATATCCAGAAGTGGAAAACCCCTGAAAATGTCGGGGAAGTTCGAAGCTTTTTGGGCTTGGCTGGATACTATCGACGGTTTATTGAGGGATTCTCCAAGATATCGAGACCTCTCACCAAACTGTTGGAGAAGGGAATCACATTCACCTGGACGCCACAGTGCGAGACGAGCTTTCAAGAGCTAAAGAAGAGATTGGCAACAGCCCCAGTGCTGGTTATGCCAGATATGCAGAAGAATTTCACAGTGTACTGCGATGCCTCTGGAAATGGGTTGGGATGTGTTCTCATGCAAGAAGGACATGTCGTGGCTTATGCATCCCGGCAGCTTCGGAAGCACGAGAAGAACTATCCTACACATGACCTAGAACTAGCTGCAGTGGTACACACGTTGAAAATTTGGTGGCACTATTTGATGGGGAAGAGGACAGAGATATATACGGATCATAAGAGTTTGAAGTACATATTCACACAGCCAGATCTCAATCTCCGACAAAGGAGATGGTTAGAGCTAATCAATGACTTTGATGTGGGCATCAACTATCATCCTGGGAGTACGAAGATGTACCAGGACCTCAAGAGCAGGTATTGGTGGTATGGCATGAAGCGAGATGTCGCGGAACATGTTGCCCTATGTGACACATGTCAGTTGGTGAAAGCTGAACATCAACGACCCGCGGGATTGCTGCAACCACTCAAAGTGCCTGAATGGAAATGGGAAGAAATCAGCATGGATTTTGTCGTGGGATTGCCTAGGACCCAATCCGGGTATGATTCAATATGGGTCATTATTGATAGGCTAACCAAGGTAGCTCATTTCATCCCTGTGAAAGAAAGCTACAGCGGATCCAAATTGGCAGAATTGTACATGTCAAGGATCGTGTGTTACCATGGAGTGCCAAAGAAGATTGTGTCGGATCGAGGGACACAGTTCACCTCGAGGTTTTGGCAAAAGTTGCATGAAACCATGGGAACCCGTCTGAACTTCAGTTCTGCCTATCATCCCCAAACTGACGGGCAGACGGAGAGAACCAATCAGATCCTTGAAGATATGTTAAGGGCATGTGCACTCAAAAACAATAGGAGTTGGGACAAGAACTTACCGTATGCGGAGTTTTCCTATAACAACAGTTATCAAGCTAGTATGAAGATGTCACCGTTTGAAGCTTTGTATGGAAGGAAGTGCAGAACTCCCCTATTTTGGAACCAAACAGGAGAAAGTAAAGTGTTTGGTCCAGAAGTGCTACAAGAAGCTGAGGCGAAGGTGAGTGAGATTCGCAACAACTTGAGGATAGCACAAACACGCCAGAAGAGTTATGCTGATGTACGAAGAAGAGAACTCGTTTTCAACTTGGGAGACTATGTTTATCTCAAGGTGTCCCCTATTAGAGGACTTCGTCGGTTCAAGGTGAAAGGGAAGTTGTCACCTCGAAACATTGGACCCTTTCAAGTTTTGGAAAGAAAAGGCGAAGTGGCGTACCAACTAGAGTTACCGGTTCATCTATCGGATGTACACGATGTATTCCATGTGTCACAACTCAAGAAATGCCTGAGGACGCCTGAAGAGGTGTTACCCATGAATGAAGTGGATGTAGCTGAAGATTTGTCTTATGCCGAGCAACCATACAAGATTTTGGAGACAATGGAACGCCTCACCAGAAATAAAAGAATCCGGATGTGCAAGGTGCAGTGGAAGCATCACTCAGAAGAGGAAGCCACCTGGGAACGGGAAGATGAGCTTAAGGCACAATTTCTGGAATTGTTTTCTTAGAAACACCAATCTCGAGGACGAGATTTCTTTTAAGGGGGTAGAGCTGTAACACCCCAAATTTTGATTCAAAACTCTTAACCATGTTCAGAGGGGAATTTAAAAATTTTTGGACGTGTTGCATGTTTTGCAAAAATTCAAATTCAAACTGGAATTCAAATTATACTCAAAACAGAAAAGAAATGGAAAAAGAAAAAGGAAAACAGGAAAAAAACCGGCCAGTGGGCCGAAACCCGCCAGCCGGCCCAGCTACTCCCGCGCAGCCCAACCCCGCGCGCGCCCGCGCTCTCTCACACAGACAGGTGGGACCCACCTGTCATCCCCAACCTCGCTCGCGCCGACCCCGGACTTTTCCGCGCCGAGCGCGCGCGATCTTAACCGATTGGGAAATCCGTTCCGCCGCCCGAATTCTGGTCCCAGAGGACTCCAACTCGATCACAATAGACCCACCGCCCTCCCCCGGCTATAAAAACCCCCGATCCGATCAGTTTTTCCCACGCGATCGCCGATTTTCACTCCGGTGAGCACCGAGACTTCGCCGGTGAATTCTGGCCGATCTAAGCTCGGAAACTCTGATCTAACTCGCTGGTCTTGATCCACCGCCTCCGGGGAACTTTGCAGGTGCAGAAAACCCGAAGACTTACGGTGTAAATCCAGCGCCGACGAGCTTCGCCGTGGTTTTGCCTCGGACCTCGCCGCCGATCACTTTCCAGGACCCCCGAGCTCGAGAAAACCCCCGAGGTGAGATCCCTGACCTCCCCTCTACCGATCTAGGCCATAAGATCACAGTTCTAGGCAGAATTCTTGAGGATCCGAAACTTTCCGGCGAGATCGCCGCTTCCCGCCGCCGTGCGCCGCCGGCAGCGCCGCCCGCGCTCGATCGGAGCGACGTGGCCGCTTGTGCGCCGTTTATTTTAAATCGCACGGTAGACTTTAAAACCCCGCGTACCGGTTCGATCTTATAATCTCAGTCGTCGGTTTAAAATCGGACGGACCACGTCGGCCCCGCGTTATAAAGACTGGAATTCTTACGTGCTACCCCCTGGGGTTCTCTGGAATTGAGAGCTAGCCCCGGAAACTTCAGATCTAGCCCCTGGAACTTCAGAAAATCATGTAAATTCATTTAAAAATCAGTTTTAGCCCCTGGACTTAATAGAAATTAAGAAAAACACCTCTGATAAGTGTAGCTAGACCCCTGGAAATTATGAAAATAATATTATAGACCCTGTAATGGGGTGAGTTTACTTTTTAACTCTGTTTAGTATTTAATTTAGAAAATTGAATATGTAACTAGTGTTTAAAAATTAAAAAGGGGGACAAACATAATTGTCAAAATTAATTAAAAACTTTCTCAGTACTTAGAAAACTTTGGAGTGAGATAAAAATATATTTTTGGGCTGAAATGAATCTGTTTCAACTATTATTCACATTTAATAGTATAGGGACACATTTTTAAGTAAAGGATAGTTATAGAAAAATAGGGAAAATAATTATGAAATAGTTTACATCAGAGGCCAAGGTCAAAATATGATTTTAAATTATTTGGGACCAGAACCTAATCTGTTTAGGTGATGTGTATTACTAATTTAATAATAAAATACACAATTATGCATAGGAATATAAATCTGAAAATATAGCAACTAGCAAATGATAAATGGAGTTTCTAAAATCCAAAGAAGTCAGTTTAGGGTTGATAGAAGTTATGAAAGCACATATGGGGAAGAATAATACTTTTCATACACACTTTGTAGTAAAAAGGTGAAGTAGTTGAATATAAGAAATTTATTGGAAACCCATACAAATAGTATGTAAGTATAAAGGTGGACACAAAAGTAGGAATCATATACACATGGTTAAAAGTGCATGCAAGCCACAACTCAACACACATAAAGTAACCACAACACATATAATGGTGAAAGAATTTCATAAATATGAATGTGTGGTTTGTATGAAGTAGAAGTGTGAACTATGTCTTATGATTGTTGTTTTTCTTTTGCTATGTGTGATGGTATGAAGTAGAACCTGTTCAAGAGCAAGTTAACCCTTTCCAAGATCAGGACTACCCATTTCAAGAGCAGCAAGAAGGAGGCAAGTGTCCTTGACCACTTTGATCCTATGCTAGGATGTGTAGATAGAATTATTTGCATTGTCAAATGAAATATGAAACCCATGCTAGGAAGTTTCCCTAGAATTGCATTACCTTGTTTCCTTGAAGCTTGGGTTGGGATTTATTTTGTCATGTCATTTATTTACCTGCATATGCTTAGCCATGCTTAGAATGGGATATTTGGGATATGAGATCATCAGTTTATATTACCATACTCTTGAATGAGACATTGTGAGTTATGTAGAGGTAGGGATCAAGGCAAGTTGGATGTTTTGGTTGTGTGCTGGGTGCACGAGACTTGGGTTTGTGTTTAGTACTTGCCTGGATCCTAAGGACCGGTTCATGGAGCATGTAACCCGGCTTTACAGTGCCAACCACATGCTGAGATGGGGCAGCTTAGCCAATTAATTAGGTGTATCCCCGGCGTAGTATGGGTGTGTTGGATGGTGCGGGGAGTAGGTGTCAGCTGGACTACCATATGAACCGCAAGGCTCAAGAGGGGGCCACTGCAGAGGGGTTGGAGCCTCTTGTATGCTGTTAGGGGTGAAACCTCAGTGGGCCCACACTCGTCGGGAATCCCTTTGTAAAGGCTTTGTAGTGATCTCCTGGCTACACACCTGGGAAGTGTGAATGTGGAACGTAGCCACTGGCATAATGGAGGTTCTTTTAGTCCACCCGGCAACGGGGGATGAAATCACTACTTGTGGGTACAGTGGTACAAACTCTGCAGAGTCAAAACTGTCTTGACAGCCGTGCTCACGGTTAAGAGCGGCCTGGATTTATTCATGATTAGAGGATTGATGGTTTTGGAAGTTAAGCGGGGAGCTTAACATTGGAAATGATGTTATGGTTATTGGATTATGATAATGGGTTGGGAGATTGGGACCATTTCACCTGTGTAGTAATGTAGTTGCTTAATAAGCTAAGGTGATAGGTATTAATTGCGTAGTGCTTTAACTATGAGTTCAACTTCTCCTTGTTATAGCCATGCATGATATGATTTTCCCACACTTGCTGAGTACCATTGGTACTCAACCTTGCATATTTGTTGGTTTATATTGCTGCTCAGGTCAAGATAATGAGGTGGTGTATAATGACCAAGATTTTGGACCCGAGGAAGGTTTTTAGGTTCATGAAGACCCCCGGGCAACGCCTGTGATGGAGCCCTAAAGAATAATATTCCGCTGCTAGTTTATTTACTTGTGATGAAGCATTAGTGTCCATTGAGACATTTGTGATGTAAGACTTATTTATATTCGATACCTGGCTTGTAATAAATGATGCTTCACTATTTGTCATCACATGTATGAGAAAATGATCCTGGCATACATGTGATATTCACTTGGTTGTTTCTTCGGAAAAACCGGGTGTGACATGGCGACGTCGAGCAGGTCCTTGGTAGTTCTTGGCTTGACGCAGTCAAGCTTGTGCACTAGAGACTTGCATGTCATCCCAGAAAGGAACATCCCGACGACGTCCACGGCGTCGGGGAGCTTGTTGCACTTCTTGGGAAAGCGCCTGATGTACTCTCTCAAGGTCTTGTCGGGCTTCTCCGACACGCCTTGAGGTCCCACGAGTTTCCAGGGAGCACGTAGGTGCCCTAGAAGTTGCTGATAAAGGTGTCCTTCAGCTTGGCTCAGATTCGGATGTTGTCCACTGGGAGGTATTCAAGCCAAGCCCGGGTAGAATCAGCCAAGTAGATGGAGAGGTATTGGGTGATGGCATGATAATCCGTTGCACCGCCGACTCTGCATGCCAAGCGGTAGTCCTCTAGCCAAAAGCTACGGTTTGATCTCCACCATCGTACTTGGTGATGTTAGTTAGGGTGCGGAAACATGGCAGGAAGGAGGCGTTGCGTATCCTCCTCCTGAAGGATCGGGACCCAGAAGCATCGTTGCTTAGGCTCCAGTCCTCGTTGTTGTAGTGTCAGCCTCAGCGTGGTTGGTGTTGACACTCATGGCGTGGCTCCGTGACTTCCTCCCTGGCTCCTCTGCGAGCCTCGAAGGTCTTGCGCGGTCAGAGGACCCTGCACGCTTGCGTATCGATCTACGTGAGGGGTAGACGAGCTGACTCTGTCGGCCTGGCTTGGAGCACGGGCTCGTGGAGTCCCCCGGTGCTCTTGGTGTGTCAGCGGGAGCCACCACAGCTAGATGCCTCTCGCCGTCGAGTGAGCTCTCGGCGTGCTGGGCCATGGCTCTTTCCAGTAAGAATAGAGGTTCTGGAAAGTACGTCGTGCCTCCAGTTCATCGGACTTTGGAAAGTTGTGCATCATGATTGCTGCGGCTACCACATTATGGCTTGGCCGCTCAAAGCGGGGTGGGTCGCGCACGTCGGTGATAATGTTCATCCAGACCTGGCGACCACGCACACGTGAACCGCTAGAGTCAGGACAGCAGATGAGTGATGCTTCGAGCGTGGCTCTCTGCACGTCTAGCTGCTCCTTTTCCGCCTCGAGTGTGATGCGGTGTGCCTCGAGCTGTTTGGCCAGCTCTTGCGCGGCCATCAGCTTCTTGCCAAGGCCTCAGCACAATGCTTCCTGCTTTACGAGTGCTGGCGAAGGCGGAGTGTTAACGGAAGGAGCGATCGAGGAACCGTTACTAGTTTTCGTGACGTAGCACTTACGGGAGGGGCGACAACCTTCGTCGGATTTGGCATCGTAGCTGTAGTCGCTTCCGGTCATGTCCTCCAAGAGAGGGAGAATTGATGGTGATGCCTGGTCAATCATGCCCACGAAGTTTTCTTCGGGGGGCGTCGTCAATGACGTCGATGGCCACATCGTCAATCAGGTGGAGGATGCCACCACCGTCGGCGACAAACTCCAGACTTCCAAAACGGAAAGATTGGCAAGGCCGAAGGCGACGTCGGCCTCGAGGCCATTGTTGCGGGTGATAGCGAACTTGAGGCTCCCGAAATGGAGATTCTCGCTGACGCTGAAGCTCAAGCTCACAAAAGCCATCATGGAAAAAACGAAAATGCGAAGTGCCCCCCTACCTGGTGCAAACTGTCAGTGTTTTTCTCCACTGGCTAGTAATTGAATGCTGCGCATTTTATGTCTAGATGGCTAGCTAATGAAGACAAAGATCTGTACTGGTTCGGACCGAATATCCTACGTCCAGTTTAGGTGTTCATCGGCCTTGTATTAGATCTTTGGTTCATGGAACCGGCGTTACAAGCAAGGCTTCCTCGTGCGCGGGAGTGCGAGAGATCCTAAGTGTTGTGCGTGATGTGTGAGCGTGAAGTCCACATACTCGCCTTTTATAGACCTTTTATAGCCCGGACGCTTCCACCTACTCGCCAACTCTTCATAAATGGGGCAGGGGTTTACATGGTGTGTTAGCGCCTAAGGCGGCATGACAAGTCACAGGAGCGATGAGTACAACTGTTCCCGTCTCGTCTACGGTCTACGTTTACTTTTGGTGCTTGTACACCCTCGCCGAACGGGACAGAACGGAAGGTGATGATGGCATGTGTCGTGCTTGTCTTGTCCCATGTGGACTCTCACGTCGTCTTGATGTCCCTCCACCATTCCTTCACGTTAGTATTGAAGTCTTCCACCTGCCTCTGGCCCAGAACCTAGCCCGGGTCGCTCCTTCTTTTGGCCTTGGTGGCCGGGGTTGAAGGACGGAGAACGCTTCCTATCCTCATGGGTTGGACATCGCTTCATGGCCTCAGGGGTCGGCTGCTACGCCCCGACCCTGGTAGTCAGGGGTCGGTCGTCTAAGTCCCGACCTCGAGGCCGGAACTCGCAGTAGCACCATTCCTAGCCTTGATCCCGAGTTAGGTCATGCGCTGGCGCTTTCCACGTAGCTTTGACTGGGCTGACCGGTCATCCCTCGGGTACCCGGGTACGTTAGCCCATCATTACAGCTCATTATAAGGAAATAACAAAGTTGCCCATCCTCTCTTCCTATTCCTTGTCGAGCACCCAAGGCCACCTCGCATCGATCCCGCATGCTACTTGTGTGCGTGAATGAAGGCACTGGAATGGGTCATCTAGAATGCTTAGAGCTTCACTTTTGAGTGCGGTAGCTTATCCTAGGGGTGCAGTCGATGGCAATGACCCTAAGGTGCTTGCCGACGGTAAGGTGGGTAAGTGGCTGAAGTGGGAACTTTGATTGGGAGGTGCCTGGTTTCAGAAAGCTACACATGTAGATGAAGAACTTGTGTGCGGCTGGAATCGGTGGAAATCTCACCATGGAGAATGGAATTGACAGTGAGGTCGAGTTGCATTGGTGTGAGTTGCTGGCCATGGGGAAGGAAAAGTTTGCGGGATTGATTCTCTAGGGGAAACGCCAAATCTGGCTGCAAGTTCGAAAGTGGAGACCACAATACTACTTCTCCTGGCTCCAATACTATAGGAATGGTTTCCCAAACACTGAATCTGATCTTGAAGCCGATGGAGGGGTGCACGGGCTCTGCGGGGAACGGAACAATGCACGATCATTGTGTTGCTCGTCTTAGTGTAGACTGGATAGGCAAGAAGGGTGAAGTGACAGCCAAATGATAACATTATTGTTCATGCAAACAATTTCTGAGAGTTGCTAAAGGTGAAAAATGAGTAGGTTTTGATAATTCTAGTGGTTAACTAGAAGGTTTAATATTTAATGGGTTATATAAACTCAGTACATAGTTGAAGGAGATAAAATAAACTTTTTTCATATTATAATACCCCCTTCATCCCATTCAAAGTTTATTTGTAGATTTGGTCAAAGTCAAATTAATTTGATTTTGACTAGGTTTATAGAAAAAATATTAGTATTTATCATACAAAATAAGTATGTTACAAAAATACACGTCATTGTGAATCTAATAATAGTAATATGATGTTATAAAATAATAGTTTATCCTATAAGCTTGGTCAAAGTTACATTGGTTGTCTTTGACCAATTCTAGAAATAAACTCCCAATTTAGTGAAAGAGCTGTGACACCACCCCGAGCCCTGACAGAGCAGGGAACATTCCACTTGCACTTTGCAGAGATCAACCTGGCAGTGGCAGCAGATCATCCTGCATCTCTTGACTCTGTGCGAAACCTTCACAAAGAGATAAGCCAACGAAGCCTCCATGAGTGTGCATGAATAATTATTGGAACGGAGTCCATCAGAATCTTCAGATCGTGCGCCGCATATAGGCCGCGAGCGCATCTGCTGCAGGATCACTATACGTCTCTGTCCTGATCCGTGCTTTTGCCACTGTAAGCAAAGCACGCTGGCGCTGAACTCGACATTTCGAAAATGGACCACAACATTCACCAACCACTGTCCCAATCTGACCGATGCGCGCAGCCTAAATGGAGATCCATTGATTAGGGAGCGTGATTTCTGCACATTCTTGTCTGGGATCTCATGTTAGCTAGCAGGGCAGGATGACCTGTGCAGACTTGCTGTCAGAGAGCGCAGGTTCTATACGATGGAGAGGTAAGTTCTAGTGCTTCTTGTTTTCTGGCAAAGAAAGCGTCCAAATGTCCATATAATACTCCATAGTAGTTCATGGTGGTAAGATATCTTTATTCCGTTGCTGGTTGGTGATAAAAAGAAGACAAACTAAAGAGACAACTTCGATGGTTGGCCCCATTTTGCTTTATCCTTATTGTATACGAGTACATTCGCATGCTTGAAGTAGGCTAATCATCATTGCCTAATTAATTAATACTGCTACTAAAGCAAGACAATTTTGTAATCTCAATGACGCGCTTTCTATAACTAGACATTGTCGCATCTGCACCATCAGACAAAATAAAGCTTATTACAATCGTTGTGCTAAAGAGTTGTTCCGTACCTCATTTTAGCCCTCCCAGTTTTTCTTAAGTTATTTACCATTCTTGATTTCCAATGTACATCTCTCTCTATTTATCTATCTCTCTATCTCTCTGACTCTCTCTCTCTCTCCTTTTCATTTCTTATTTTTCATGCCTTTTTCATCCCTTCTTAATTCTCGTATCCAGAGCTAAAACATAAAATAATTTGTAACTGAGGGAATACTAATATATCTACACCTAACGTCCCAACATTGCAACAAACTAATACGCAACACGACATCTATTGCGCTTACTCCTAGTCAGATGTCGATAAGTAACTAGGGAATTCAAGCCACAAGCACAGTGACACCAAGCAAAGGCTGAGAAGATTTTGTGACATGTGGTGGCTTTGGAGGCCTTAATGTACGGCTTTACAGGCACCCCATCTGCTCGATGTTCCTTTATTGGCCCCTTCGCTCCAGTTAAAAGCTGAAGATCAAGCATGCAAGCATACATAGCCCAGACAATGTTTGCTGCACAAAAGCTGCCTGCAAAGGATGGTCACGCCCCATAATCCACAGGGAATGCAGATCGGATTGGAGAATCTTTGTGTGGCAAAGTTGGTTTCTTTCGCAGGAGTGGGCCGGCAAGGCTTCTTTATTAGCGTGGCGCACTTCAACTACCGCGTCCGGGTGATCGATATATCGGTTCAGGATTGAACTCGATGGTATACATGCATGCTTGTCATGCGACTGGCTGAGGCTGTCTTCAATAGCTGTCCCAAACGAGAGCTCATCCTTATTTTTATTCTTGAGCGAGAGCCTAAACTTTATCTAACAGTTGTCCTATATCTAAAGCCCATTTTGTGCTCTTCCTCTCTGGTGCCCTAAAAATAGAGGTGCTCCTCACGCAGCCCATTCCAACCGCTCTTCAATATCCGACTCCACCCCGCCGCCACCCTCCTCCCTACCACCCCGTGCTGCCCTACTTCACGATGCTTGGCACACCCTTCTCCTCCCCCGACGTCCCACGCCGTGACCCGCCTCTCTGCGGCCATCCTCCTCCCCTCCCACTTCTCTTAGCCGCCCAGCGCACCTCCTTCCTCCCCAATGCCCAGCGCTCCGTGTCCCTCCTCCTCCTCTCTGCTCCGTGTCGCTGCCTCCTCGATGCTTCCTCACGCCGCATGGACTCACCCTCGCCCTAATCTCCGAGCCCCCTCGCCTAGCCTCGCCACCCCGAGGTCCTCACCCCATGTTGCCCTCACCCGACCTCGCCCTGCCCCACGACGCTTGAACTCAGCCTCGCCCACGCCCTACTCGCTCCGCTCTGAGCTCCCTCGCCAAGCCCTACCGCCCCGACCTCGATGCCCCTTCCTACTCCTCGCCCTTGCCATATCCGACAACGTCCCCGCCCCTGCTCCTATCGTGGTACCGGTTGTACCGTTGAGCGTGAAGGAGGAGGCGGTCAATGTGGTGCTTGGTGATGGTCGCAACAACAAGAACCCGTACAACAATGACGCCTGCTCTCACGCCTAACCACGCCGCCGTTCTCGCCTCCGTTTTGCATCGTGTACTGCAGCCTTCTCGCGCCTGTTCGCGGGAAGAAACGGATGGAGACCCAAAATAGGTTAGCTGTTGAAGATGTCCAAAAATGGGGTACCTTGTAGAGAGTTTAAGAAGACCCAAATGATAAGTATTATGAATCGGCTAAATGCTGGATCTCCCGGTATTTAATGAGAATAAAATAATACTAATGAACATGAATGAAACTTGATGAGGACGAGAATGGGGAACACACCTTCGGGTGTTGAGGATGTTGCCATGATGGTGTTAATAAAGTGTAGTCGTCAATGCATGGGTTTCGTGGTGTCGATGACGATGGCGGCGCCAGGGTCCTTCCCCTCACTCCCCGCACATATTAGATCGGATTTCTTAGTTTGTTTGGGGTGTTTGAGAACGAACGCACATAGGGTTGTGTGCCCCGGCCACTCCTCTTAATATAGCGCGGGTGTGAGAGGGGGGGCCCAACCATGGGTTGGTTAGCGCCCCCGATCAGGGCGCATGAGGGGAGTTGGACTTGGTATGGTTGTTGCCCATACCGAGCCGGGATCATAACTAACATTCTCCCCCTTGATCATGGAAAAATTACTTACCTCTTATTTACTTAATTCCTAGACTTAGTGTATATTTCTAAATGCTTGACATAAAGGGCACAACGCATCAAAACAGTCATTATGTAATGTTTTTTTCTCGACAACCACAATACATCTCACATTTAGAAATAACCTTACACTCAGATGGCCCTAAGTATCTAGGTGATCACAGGTTTTCCCTTGATCCCATGCCGGATACATGTTTTGTGAGCACATTGGGTGGAAGACCTTTAATAAGCGGATCCGTGTCACACCCGGTTTCTCCGAAGAATAACCGAGTGAATATCACATGTATGCCAGGATCATTTTCTCATACATGTGATGACAAATAGTGAAGCATCATTTATTACAAGCCAGGTGTCGAATATAAATAAGTCTTACATAGCATATGTCTCGATGGACGATAATAAGTTCATAACATGTAAATAAAATAGCAGCGGAATATTATTCTTGTGGGCTCCGTCACAGGCGTTGCCCGGGGGACTCCATGAACCTAGAATCCTTCTTCGGGTCCGAAGTCTTGGTCATTGAACACCACATCATCGCCTTGACTTGAGCAGAAAATTAAACCAACAAATATGCAAGGTTGAGTACCGTTGGTACTCAGCAAGTGTGGGAAAGTTATGTCATGCATGGCCATAACAAGGAGAGGTTAAACTCATGGTTAAAGCACTACGCAATTAATACTATCACCTTAGCTATTTAGCACCTACCTTACTACATAGGTGAAATGGTCCCAATCTCCCAACCCATCATCATAATCAAATAACCATAACCTCAATTCCAATGTTAAGCTCCCCGCTTAACATCCTCAACTTCCAAAGCCATCAATCCTCTAATCATGAATAAGTCCAAGCCACTCTTGACTGTGAGCACGGCTGTCATGACAGTTTTGACTCTGCAGAGTTTGCACCACTGTATCCACATGTAGTGATTTCATCCCCCGTTGCCGGGTGGACTAAAAGAACCTCCATTATGCCAGTGGCTACGAACCACATTCACACTTCCCAGGTATGTAGCCAGGAGATCACCACGAAGCCTTTACAAAGGGATTCCCGATGAGCGTGGGCCCACTGAGGTTTCACCCCTAACAGCATACAAGAGGCTCCAACCCCGCTACAGTGGCCCCCTCTTGAGCCTTGCGGTTCATATGGTAGTCCAGCTGACACCTATTCCCCGCACTATCCAACACACCCATACTACGCCGGGGATACACCTAATTAATTGGCCAAGCTGCTCCATCTCAGCACGTGGTTGGCACGGTAAAGCCAGGTTACATGCTCCATGAACCGGTCCTTAGGATCTAGGCAAGTACTAAACACAAACCCGAGTCTCGTGCACCCAGCACCAACCAAATCATCCAACTTGCCTTGATCCCTACCTCTACATAACTCATAATATCTCACTCAAAAGTAAGGTAAATAAATTGATGATCTCATATCCCAATTATCCAATTCTAAGCATGGCTAAGCATAAGCATAATAATAAATGACATGATAAAATAAATCCCAACCCAAGCTACAAGGAAACAAGGTAATGCAATTTTAGGGAAACTTCCTAGCATGGGTTTCATATTTCAATTGACAATGCAAATAATTCTATCTACACCTCCTAGTATAGGATCAAAGTGGTCAAGGACACTTGCCTTCTTCCTGTTGCTCTGGGAATGGATAGTCCTGATCTTGGAAGGGAAGAACTTGCTATGGGGCAGGTTCTACTCATGCCAACACACATAGCAAAAGAAAACAACAATCCATAAGACATAGTTCACACTTTCACTCCACACATACATTCATATGATAGTCATTCACATTTCTAAGTGTTGTGGTTACTCTAGATGTCTTGATTTTTAGCCTACATGCACTTTTAAACATATGTATATGATTTCTAACTTTTGTATTCAGATTTCTGTTTGCACACTATATATGAATTTTCAATTTGAACAAATTATTTTTATTTAATTAATATAATTCTTAACTATCAAGTTTGCATGGAAGGTAATTTCCTACTCCAAATGGGTTTTCAGATCTTCTACCAAATCCTAAACTGAAGTCTTTGGATTTGGAGACTTCATTTATCATTTTCTAGTTATGCATACCTATTTTCCTATATTTTCCAAATTTATTTTCTATGACTAAAGGTGAGTTATAAATATTAAATAGTAGGGCATATCATCTAAACAGAATAGGTTCTGATCTAAAATATTAAATAATATATTTTTTAACTTCTCCTCTGATGTGAACTAATTTAAATTTATTTTACCAATTTTCAGAATTATTTCCTAACCTAAAAATGTGTCCCTATAACTAATAAATATGAACAATCAATTAGACAGATTCATTTCAGCTTAAAATCTACTTTTAACTCATTCTAATTTTTTCCAAGTGCTAGGAGAGTTTAAATTTGAATTTACAATGTGTTTGTCTCACCTTTTAAATTTAAATCCTAATCACATATTCAAATTCCTAAATTTAATATCATATAGGGTTAAAAAGGTAAACTCACCCCACTATAGGGTGTATTATATTATTTCATAAATTTCCAGGGGTCTAACTACACAGAACAGAGGGGTTTTCCTAATTTTTATTAAGTCCAGTGGCTAAAACTTGTGTTTAAATGAATTTACATGAATTTCTAAAGTTCCAGGGGCTAGATCAGAAGTTTCTGGGGCTAGCTCGTATTTTCTGAGATCCCCAGGGGGTAGCGCGTAAGAATCCCGACCTTTATAATGCGGGGCTGATGTGGACCGTCTGATTTAAAATAGATGGCTCAGATTAGATCGCCGAACCGGTACGCGCGGGTTTTAATTCTACCGTGCGATTTAAAATAGACGGCGCACAAGCGGCCACGTCGCCCTGGCCGTGCGCGGGCGGCGCTGCCCGGCGGCGGGAGGCGGCGATCTCGCCGGAGAACTTCGGATCTTCGTCTATACCTCCTAAAACTGGGGTTGGCATAGATCGGCAGAGGGGAGGTCGGGGATCTCACCTCGGGGTTTTTCTTGAGCTCGGAGGTCCTAGAAGACGGTCGGCGACGAGGTCCGAGATGGAATCGCTGCGGTGCTCATCGGAGTTGTGCCTAGAGCGTAAACCACCGAGTTTTCTGCACCTGTGTGATTCCCCAGAGGCGGTGGAACACGATCGGCGCGTTAGTTCGGAAAATCCGAGCAGGGATCTAGAGAAAAAGGTGATCGGAGCTTCGGTTCTCACCGGGAGGAAAAACAGCCGATCGGGTGGGGAAAACGGGACGATGTCGGCGTTTATATAGACAGGGGAGGGCGGCGTGTCGGTTGTGATCGAGTTGGAGTCGTCCGGGACCAGAATTCGGCTGGGGGACGTGAGATTCCGGGGTAGTTTGGATTCGGGCGCGCGGAGAAGTCCCGGCTGTTGGCGCGAGCGGGAGGTGGGGGATGACACGCGAGCCCCGCGTGTCAGTGAGAAAGAGAGGGGAGCGCGCGGCTGCGGGCTGGCGCGGGGGCGGGTGGGCCGGCTGGTGGGTTTCGGCCCACTGGCCGGGAGTTTTGTTTTTTTTTTCTTTTTCTTTTTCTTTTCTTTTTGATTTGAATTTAAATTTCTACACCACATGCAATACGTCCAAAAATTTTTAAATTCCCCTCTTAACAGGTTTTGGGGTGTTACAGCTCTACCCCCTAAAAAAATCTCGTCCTCGAGATTGGTGGTTCTAGGAAAACAATTCCAGAAACTGTGCCTTAAGCTCATCTTCTCGCTCCCATGTGGCTTCCTCTTCCGAGTGATGCTTCCACTGCACCTTGCACATCCGAATTCTTTTATTTCTTGTGAGGCGTTCCATTGTCTCCAAAATCTTGACCGGTTGCTCGGCACAAGACAGATTCTCTCGTACGTCAACCTCATTCATGGGTAACATCTCTTCAGGCGTCCTTAGACATTTCTTGAGCTGTGACAAATGGAATACATCATGCACATCCGATAAGCGAGCCGGTAGTTCTAGTTGATATGCCACTTCACCTTTCCTCTCCAGAACTTGAAAGGGTCCGATGTATCAAGGTGATAACTTCCCTTTCACCCTGAACCGACGAAGTCCTCGGATAGGGGACACCTTGAGGTAAACATAGTCCCCCACGTTAAAAACGAGCTCTCTTCTCCGTACATCGGCATAGCTCTTTTGTCGTGTTCGTGCTATCCTCAAGTTATTGCGGATTTCCCTCACTTTCGCCTCGGCTTCTTGTAGTACCTTGGGCCCAAACACTTTACTTTCCCCTGTTTGGTTCCAAAATAGTGGAGTTCTACACTTCCTCCCAAACAAAGCCTCAAATGGTGACATCTTCATACTAGCTTGATAGCTGTTGTTGTAGGAGAACTCTGCATACGGTAAATTCTTATCCCAACTCCTATTGTTCTTGAGCGCGCACGCTCTCAGCATATCCTCAAGGATCTGATTGGTTCTTTCCGTCTACCCGTCAGTCTAGGGGTGATAGGCAGAACTAAAATTTAGATGGGTTCCCATGGTTTCATGTAACTTCTGCCAGAACCTTGAGGTGAACAGTGTCCCTCGGTCCGACACTATCTTCTTTGGCACTCCATGGAAACACACAATCCTTGACATGTACAATTCCGCCAATTTGGATCCACTGTAGCTTTCTTTCACGGGGATGAAATGAGCTACCTTGGTTAGCCTATCAATGATAACCCATATCGAATCATATCCCGATTAAGTCCTGGGTAGTCCTACTATGAAGTCCATACCTATTTCTTCCCATTTCCATTCAGGCACTTTGAGTGGTTGCAATAATCCCGCGGGTCGTTGATGTTCTGCTTTCACCAACTGACATGTGTCACATAGGGCAACATGTTCCGCGACATCTCGCTTCATGCCATACCACCAATACCTGCTCTTGAGGTCATGATACATCTTCGTACTCCCAGGATGAATGGAATAGTCGGAATCATGAGCCTCCTTCAAAATCAATTCATGGATCTCCTTCACTTCAGGCACACAGATTCTTTTCCCGTGCCAAACCGTACCTTGTTCATCCTCTCTGAAACCAGGGGCTTTATTATCCTTGATGAGTTCTCTAATTTCTTGTATCTTCTCACCCGTCTTTTGACCATCGCGTATGTCTTGCTCTAATGTGGAGTCCACTTCCATGGCGACAGCCTCACCACTATTCACTAGACATAGATTAAGTTTTATAACATCTTCCTTCAATTCTGCAGGCATGTCCTTCAAGCTCAACCTATTGACCTGCACCTTCCGGCTTAAAGCATCTACCATGACGTTCGCTTTCCCAGGATGATAGTTGATGCCCACATCAAAGTCGTTGATCAGCTCTAACCATCTCCTTTGTCTGAGTTTGAGATCTGGCTGTGTGAAAATATACTTTAAGCTCTTATGATCCGTATATATCTCTGTCCTCTTCCCCATCAAGTAGTGCCGCCAAATTTTCAACGCGTGTACCACTGCGGCTAGTTCTAGGTCATGTGTAGGACAGTTCTTCTCGTGTTTCCGGAGATGCCGGGATGCATAAGCCACGACATGCCCCTCTTGCATGAGAACACATCCCAACCCGTTTCCAGAGGCATCGCAGTACACCGAAAAGTTCTTCTGCATATATGGCATAACTAGCACTAGGGCTGTTGTCAATCTTTTCTTCAGTTCCTGGAAACTCGTCTCGCACTGCGGTGTCCATGTGAATGTGATTCCCTTCTCCAACAATTTGGTGAGGGGTCTCGAAATCTTGGAGAAACCATCGATAAACCGTCGATAGTATCCAGCCAATCCTAAGAAGCTTTGAACTTCCCCGACATTCTCAGGGGTCTTCCACTTCTGTACATCCTCGATCTTGGCGGGATCTAAGGAGATTCCTCCCTCCGAGATTATATGTCCTAAGAAGGGAACTCTCTTCAACCAAAACTCACACTTGCTCAACTTGGCATATAGTTGGTGTTCTCTAAGCTTCTGCAACACCAACCTTAGATATTATTCATGTTCTTCTTCATCTTTGGAGAAGACGAGAATGCCATCTATGAAAACCACCACAAATTTGTTCAGATATTCCATGAATACCTTGTTCATAAGATACATGAAGTATGCCAGGGCATTAGTTAGCCTGAAAGGCATGACGGTGTATTCATACAGTCCGTACCGAGATACGAAAGCTGTCTTTGAAATATCAGTTTGCCTTATCTTAAGTTGGTGGTATCCCGACCTGAGATCAATTTTTGAGAACACGCAAGCTCCCCTAAACTGATCAAACATGTCTTCAATGCGGGGTAATGGGTACTTGTTCTTGATGGTCACTTCATTCAAGGCACGGTAGTCTACGCATAACCTTTGGGTTCCATCCTTCTTGGGCACAAATATCACTGGAGCTCCCCATGGCGAGGAACTAGGACGAATGTACCCATTCCCTGTCAATTCTCTTATATGATCCTTGAGTTCTCCCAGCTGCTTGGAGTCCATCCGATAAGGTCTCTTGTATATCGGAGCTGTTCCAGGCACTAGCACAATCGCGAATTCCACTTCACGATCGGGAGGCATACCTGGCAACTCCTCCGGAAAAACGTCTGAATATTCCCTGATAATCCTGATCTCCTCCACTTTCACCTCAACTTGATTTAATTTAATGTCCCTCCTAGGCTCTTGTTTTTGAGTTCACCCCTGGGTATGTAACGGTTGCGGAAGCTACGCTTGAACTCTTCCCAAGTGATGTTCTCAGGGTCATGATGGGCGGCCATGTAAGCGGTCCATCAATCAGCAGCAGGTCCATGCAATTGGTGAGAGGCGAACAGCACCCTCTCATATCCTTGGCATTGTGTGATCCTCATCTTGCTCTCAATGGTCTTTAGCCAATCATCTGCCTCCAGAGGTTCAGCAGCACTTGCAAACTTTGGAGGTTGAGTCCCTAGAAACTCACTCAACCTTGGTTGGCGTGGTGCAGCTTGTGGAGGTGGAGCTTGATGCAAGTTGGCCACCACTTGAGTCAGGCTCTGGATGAGCTGATTCTGATTTTCAAGCATTTGGTGGATGGGATCAACTCCTTCACGGCGACAACCCCTGTCTTGTCCTCCAGAAAGATGAGGGTTGCTGGCCTCATCGTTGTTGTTGGCGGGGTTGGGTGGAAAGGAAAGAGGAAGGGTTTCTCACGCACCTCAGGGACCTTTCTATTGATCGGCAGAGGCCGTAAATCCGTTGGGCGACGGTGTGGCGTACAGGCGATCAACACCGGAGCTCCGAAGGGAATTCTGGCTTGTAGGCGCCAACCGCCGGTGCTGGTGTCCACTTGAGGCTTCGGGAAGCAGGAACGAGACCTGGCGCAAGGTTCCCGTGGCTCAGCCGCGCGTGAGGCACGCCGAGTTCGCCGGGCGTCGATGAGCCGAATGGTTCTTCCGCCGGGCAGGGTTCTGAGTTCGCGAGGCTCGAGCGGAGCGTGGAGAGGCTACGGGGTAATGGGGATAGGGCAGATACTGCACTCGGCTGCCGCTATGACCGGCCACGCGCGTGAACCGACGTCGGGGAAAGCAGCTCGGTGGACAACGTCAGGCGACGGGCTGCTTGGGAGCTGGCGCGCGGTGATCACCCGAGGAGGAAATCAGTCGGTTGGTTTGCTTTGGGGTGGCTGACAATTGGGCCCCACTCTTTCTAATTCTTATCCAATTTTCTCTGATATTTTACCCCAGCAACTCAACATTAAAGACTTGACTTCACCCCAAAGTCATAGTTGAATTTGCTGAATTCAAATGGTTTGAATTCTGGTGTGAAATTTGGATGTGGTTTGATCATTTGAATTTGAAAAGAAGTTTGAATTCTCCACTTTGTATTGCCTCAAAAATATAGCAAACCAGCTCCAAAATTTCCAATTTTTGGCATGGCTGCCTATTAAAAAGTGGAGAACACATTTGTGAACCCAAATTTTGAAATTTAGGGAATTGGAATTTGAAACTGAATTTGAAATTCAGATAAGAGGGCTTCTCCTTTTAATCCCAAACAAATATTAAAACTCCTCCAAATGAGCTGAAATTTGGAAGGTTGAATATTTGGACTATGAAGATCCAAGTTGTGTATTTAGATCTCCATGTTTGGAAGTTTTGGGAAGTCTAAACCCTCACTTTGAACTCACGCTTATTATAATTCAAAGTTTTAATTCCCCTCATTTTTCATAAGTGTATATGAGCTGAATTTTCTTGCTACCACTTTTAGGGATTTTACATGAAATGTTTAGAGGATTAAGTAAAATTGCTTTAAAGAAAATGGAAATGTTGTCGAACAAAATGTTTGAAAATGAGGAACTTGTCAACCGACAAGAAGATATGCTCATCCGTGAAAGGAAGAGATATCAAGAAGTTGAAAAACTTCTTGAGCTTGAAAGAGAGAAGAACAAGTCACTTGAGCTTGAACTAGCCTTGAGTAAGGAGACTTACTCAAAGCTAGAGGACTCACATATTGCAATCAAGGATGAGCTTGCTAGCTTGTCAAGAGTTAACAAGATACTTGAGGTGCAAGTTGAGTCGCTCAAGCAAAGTAACTCATCTTCCTCCAAGAGCTCTTCCTCCAAGGATATAAGTTCGACAACAATTGGAACCTGCACATGCTCTAGTAAGAAAAATATCATTTCTAATACTTAAACTTCTCATGATGTGCATTCTTCCCAAATCGGCATCTTTGATAAGGAGAAGATCAAATATGCACGTAGCGCATATATGGTCACTAGACCTCCCAACGTCAAAGATGGTCTTGGGATTGACAGGAACAAACACATATCCACTCTTAATCATGCAAGGAAAAGAATCACCTTTGTTAAGGAAAAATCACATGAATCTAATTTACAAATATTGTTTCGTACATTTGATGCTTCCTATGTTCTTATGAAAAACAAATATGGAAAAGTTATTGCTAAATACACAGGGCCACGCCACAGGAACTCGAAAACTTGTGTGTGGGTACCCAAGACTCTTGTGACTAACCTGAGAGGACCCAAGCAAGCTTGGGTACCTAAAACCAAGGAATAATTCTGTTTTGCAGGCTTACACCTCCGGTGGATCTAAGTGGGTGCTAGATAGCGGATGCACAAATCACATGATCGGAGAGAGAGATATGTTTGTGGAGTACGAGTACAACGAGGATCCAAGTGAAGGCATATACTTTGGAGACAACAGCCAAGGAAAGGTATTTGGTAGAGGTAACATTGAAATATCTCCTCAACACACTTTATCGAATGTTTTACATGTAGACTCCCTCTGGTGGATCTAAGTGGGTGCTAGATAGCGGATGCACAAATCACATGACCGGAGAGAGAGATATGTTTGTGGAGTACGAGTACAACGAGGATCCAAGTGAAGGCATATACTTTGGAGACAACAGCCAAGGAAAGGTACTTGGTAGCGGTAACATTGAAATATCTCCTCAACACACTTTATCGAATGTTTTACACGTAGACTCCCTAGATTATAACCTTTTGTCAATATCTCAACTATGCGACAAAGGTTATAACTGTTTATTCACTAATGAGGGTGTGACCGTTTTTAGAAGAAGCGATGGCTCGATTGCATTCAAGGGAATGTTGAAGGTAAAGCTTTATCTTGTTGATTTCAACAAAGATAAAGCCGAACTCAACACTTGCTTGGCTGCTAAAACCAACATGGGATGGCTGTGGCATAGACGGCTAGCCCATGTTGGGATGAGAAATCTGCAGAAACTTCTAAAAGGTTATCACATCCGAGGCCTAAAGGATGTGGTTTTTGAGAAAGACTGGCCATGCAGCGCTTGCCAGGCGGGAAAACAAGTCGGAGCACCACACCCCGCCAAGAACATAATGACCACTACAAGACCACTGGAACTTCTTCATATGGATCTATTTGGTCCAATTGCTTACATAAGTATGGGCGGTAACAAATACAGTTTAGTAATTGTTGATGATTTTTCAAGATTTACCTGGGTATTTTTCTTGTATGATAAATCAGAAACTCAGGGAATCCTCAAAAAGTTCCTGAAAAGACCCCAGAACGAATTCTCATCAACCGTGAAGAACATCATAAGTGACAACGGGACAGAATTCAAGAATACACAAGTTGAAGAGTATCTCGATGAAGAAGGGATAAAGCATGAGTTCTCGGCACCATACTCCCCTCAACAAAATGGGGTGGCCGAAAGGAAGAACAGAACATTGATTGAAATGGCAAGAACAATGTTGGACGAATACAAGACCTCAGATCGATTTTGGGCAGAAGCCGTGAACACTGCTTGTCATGCTGCAAATCGGCTGTACCTTCACCGACTACTGAAGAAAACTCCATATGAGCTCCTTACCGGTAAAAAGCGTAATGTTTCTTATTTCAAAGTTTTTGGTTGTAAATGTTTTATTCTGAACAAGAAACCGAGGGCTTCTAAGTTTGCTTCGAAGTCCGATGAAGGGTTCTTGCTCGGCTATGAATCGAAAGCCTACGCCTATCGTGTCTTCAACAAGGTGTCCGGCCTTGTTGAAGTAGCACGTGACGTAGTGTTCGATGAAACTAACGGCTCACAAGTGGAGCAAGTCGATAAGTGTATGCTAGATAAACAGGAAGCTCCATGTGAAGCGCTGAAGAAAATGGCACTTGGTGATATTCTACCACAAGAGCAAACGCAAGACTCAAATGCACAAGGTGAACCTCAACAAGGGAGCAATGATCAAGGGGGAGCTTTTACACAACATCAAGAAGATCAAGATAATCATGGAAGCAATGATCTAGGGGGAGACAATGAACATGAAGATGATGAAGAACAAGCAGCTACACAAGTCCCTCACCCAAGAGTACATCTGATTGTACAAAGAGACCATCCTGTCAACAATATCATTGGTGATATTGCTAAGGGAGTAACTACTAGATCTCACGTTGCAAATTTTTGTGAATACTATTCTTTTGTCTCTTTTCTAGAACCATACAGGGTAGACGAAGCCTTAAGGGATCCAAACTGGGTGATGGCAATGCAAGAAGAATTGAACAACTTCAAAAGAAATGAAGTGTGGAAGCTGGTGGAAAGACCAAGGGCGAACATCGTTGGAACCAAATGGGTCTTTTGGAACAAGCAAGATGAACATGGAGTAGTAACAAGAAATAAAGCGAGGCTGGTGGCCAAGGGTTATTCTCAGGTCGAAGGTTTAGACTTCGACGAAACTTTCGCTCCTGTAGGTAGACTTGAGTCCATTCGTATTTTATTGGCATATGCTACTGACCATAATTTTAAGTTGTATCAAATGGACGTCAAAAGTGCCTTCCTCAACGGTCCGATAATGGAGGAAGTTTATGTGGAGCAGCCACTAGGATTCGAAGACCAAGAGTATCCTAACCACGTCTATAAACTGCGTAAGGCTCTCTATGGCCTCAAACAAGCTCCTCGAGCTTGGTATGAGTGCCTTAAAGATTTTCTAACTCAAAATGGATTCAAAATTGGTAAAGCTGACTATACACTCTTCACTAAACATTTTGATGATCATCTATTTGTATGTCAAATTTACGTTGATGTTATTATCTTTGGATCCACTAACAAGTCTTTCTGTGAGGAATTTAGCAAAATTATGACAGATAGGTTTGAGATGTCGATGATGGGTGAATTGAAGTTCTTCTTGGGATTCCAAGTGAAGCAACTGAGAGAAGGCACATTTATAAGCCAAACCAAATACACACAGGACATCCTCAAGAAATTCAATATGGACAAAGCCAAGCCCATCAAGACACCCATGGCAATCAACGGACATCTCGATCTCAATGAAGAAGGTCCAAATATGAACCAAAAGGTATATAGGTCAATGATCGGCTCCTTACATTACTTATGTGCATCTAGGCCAGATATTATGCTTAGCGTATGCATGTGTGCAAGGTTTCAAGCCGCACCTAAAGAGTGTCACTTGATTGCTGTAAAAAGAATCCTAAGGTATCTTGTGCACACACCAAACATGGGCCTTTGGTATCCCAAAGGATCCAAGTTTAACTTGATAGGTTATTCTGATGCCGACTATGCAGGATACAAAGTCGATAGAAAGAGCACTTCAGGGACCTGTCAATTTCTTGGCAGATCCCTAGTTTCTTGGTCATCTAAAAAGAAAAACTTTATTGCTCTTTCAACAGCGGAAGCATAGTATGTTGCAGCAGGTAGTTGTTGTGCACAACTACTTTGGATGCGACAGCCTCTTAGAGACTACGGCTACAATCTAAATTATATCCCGCTTCTATGTGATAATGAAAGCGCGATAAAAATTGCACACAACCCAGTAGAGCACTCAAGAACTAAGCACATAGATATTCGTCATCACTTTCTTAGAGATCACTCATTAAAATGTGACATTAAATTTCACATGATAGAACTGAAAAACAACTAGCAGATATTTTTACCAAACCGTTAGATGAGAAAAGGTTTTGTGAGCTAAGAAATGAACTTAATATTCTTGACTCTCGAAATATGGCTTGAAACGTTGCATACCTGGTTGCAACCTCAAATGTTACATTTTATTGTAAAAACCGCTCCTCATCTCTTTTTCTTCTAAGAAAACTATTTTAATGAAGAAATCTTGCGAAATATGACCATTGCTTGATTGTTGCTTGCCTACTGGTCGTAATTACCAAGATTATTTGCAAAAATTAGTGTCCTTGGATCACCTCTAAACTATACTATCTACATCAAGTCTGTTGGAACCGGACTTGTCCGGTTGTCGACCGGACTAGTCCAGACAGACGACACAATTAGGTTAATTCAGGGGCACCGGACTAGTCCACTACCATGACCGGACTAGTCCGGTCAGTCACATATAAAAGCAGTTGGCCAAACCAAACCCCTCCCTCTCCACTCATAAGCACTTTGTCTCACCCCCTCTCTTAAACCCTAGCTCCCAAAGTGATTTTCGAGTTGAGCCCTCAAACTCGGAGTTTTCTCCGTGAAAAAGCCTCTCCTCGACGAGTGGATTCTACTCTCCGGACTCATCCAGATAGACTCTTGCTCCTTCAACGCGAATCTTCAAATCTTGGTAAATTCCCCCCTAAAACCAAAATCTCAACTTTTCTAGTACTAGCTAGTTTCCTCTGATTTCAAAAGGATGTACATTGCCTCAATAGATGCATTCCTACCACTTTCCTGCCTTTGTGTCCTAATATAGGAGGGATTCAAATGAAACATTAGGGTTCTTATGCCAGGCCGGACTAACCCGACGCACAGATGCGGACAAGTCCAGTCCACCGGACAAGTCCGCTCTGAAACCGGACAAGTCCGGTCTCTGACAGTTGAACCCCTACATTCCCATTTGAAGTCAATAATGAGTCCATTCGCATCTAATCCTTGAACTCCTTATCGGGCACCATGTCTTCAGGATCAGATGACGGCTCTTTTCACCTTGACGAAGAGGTTCAACGTGAAAGAGTGAGGAGAGCCAAGGAGGGAGTGATGAAGAAAAGACATGATGTAAATGTCCACTCTTCACCTTCCGACGAAAATTTGCCAAAGAAGAGGAAAGTAATTGTGAAGAAGCCTCGAGGGAAGGCTATGGCCAAGAGCTCCTCAGGACCTAAGAGGACCCTCAATAAAAGGAAGGGGCTTGCTAGTGGCCCCATTGGGCCTCTAAAAATGAAAAATCCCATTCATCGCAACAGGCAACCTTCAGATAATGATTACACTGGAAAAGGGGGTGAACTAGCTGACAAGTTCAAAAAAGCAGAAGTGTATAATCAGCCCAGAGAGTCAGCTGACCCCAGATTTTGGAGTAATTTTCATGTTGATTACTATGAACATGTGTATCGGAAGATGAAGCATCCCGTTGTTAAAAGTCAGTGGGTTGATATTGATTATCTTCAGTCCAAGAGATGTCAAGCTTATCAGGAGGTTGTGACAGCCCTCGAGCTTCATGGACTAAAAGAACTATTCTCCTTCCAGTGTGACTGGAATGACGAAGTCATCACGCAATTCTACTCCACTCTCTACTTCGCTCGTGATGACAACGACAGGATGGTGTGGATGACACATGGGTCTCAGTACAGTGTCACATATGAAGAATTTGCAAGGATCCTTCATCTTGAGGACACCTTAGACAATGAAACTGTGATTCACAACCTGAAACCACTGGAAAAATATCAGCTAGACTTTCTCTATGATACATGGATGCCATTCAAGCCTCCCACCACCAAATACATGAATCCCTTCTTTGTAGTCCTCAATCGGATATTGAGGAAGACTATATCTCCCAAAGAGGGAGATGTAGGGACTGTTCAGGGCACCCTCGGAACCTTGATGAAGGTCATAAGCAAGAAGAGGAAATTCAATGTGTTTGAGTACATCTACAATGACATTGTCAATATCTCTATCAATCCCATCCGGTCTTGCGGCTATGCACCCTACATAATGTTCATGATTGAGAAAGTGACAGGACTGGAGTTCGTAAAGGATGTGCCTCACACTAGACTTAGGCCCCAAAAGCCCACTATATATTCTGCTCCTTCTGCTCCTGCCTCACCCGGAGAAGAAAGAAGATCCAAGAGAGCTCAAGAGGAGCCAAGATCTGAGGTTGCAGCTACCACTCATGCAACCTCCTCTACTCGGGAATCCTCAAGTGGCATCTTTAAGATGCTATCTTCTATCTTTGCCTCTTGCCGCAAAGTTGAAGTTAAGCAACATGAAGAGAGATTGGCCAGGAAGAAGCATCAAAGATATGTAAAAGCCAACATCCAAGCCATCTGTGCCAAACTGAAAATTGAGCCACAAGGGTCACTTGAGGTTTCTGAGGACTCAGCTGAAGACTTCACTGAAATGCCAACCTTCACTGACCAAGAGTTGAGCTCCCTTGTGTTTGGTGGTAGTTCAGCTGCTAACCCTCTACATGGTCAAGATGATGAAGATCGAGGTGAAGAGGAAGATGAAGATAGGAATGAGAGTGAAAGTGGGAACGGCGATGGGTGATTCCACTCGAATTTTCCCTTTTTGGTGCCTTGATGCCAAAGGGGGAGAGATTATCTAGGATAAAGTCATTAAGGACCTGTGATCGAGGACTTGTACTTATTTTTAAAACTATTGTAATTTGACTATTTACCTTATGTGTGATGCTTCATAGTATTGTGATGCGTTGCTATCTTTTGTTGATCACATTTTTGTTGATCACACACCTTGTTAGTCACCCCACCATAAGGTGTGCGTATATGAGAGAAGTTTTTCTTGTCAGTTATTCATTACTCTCATATATGCACACTTTATGAAAAATCATTTTTCTTTCACTTAATTGTGAAATCTCAAATGGTTGTCATCGATCACCAAAAAGGGGGAGCTTGAAAGTGCATCTAGGGTATCCCTTGTGGGTTTTGGAGAATTGATGACAAGCATATGAGATCCTAACGAAATGATTGCAGGACAAACAAAGTGAACTATCTCGGTGCACACAAAAAGGTGAAATATAGAGTGGTGTCCGAAAAGGAAGACTTTAGTGGAATTTAGAAGAGCAAAGTAGATGTAAATGTATAGGGTTTGTGTGAGAGACACATCCCAAGAGCTCATGACTTTACGTAAGGGTAAGGGGTTTAATAATCAACTAAAATCCACTGGACACCGGACTAGTCCGTTCATGGACCGGACTAGTCCGGTCAGCTTACTGGAATGCAACCGGACAAGTCCGGTTTTACACTGGACTAGTCCGCTCATGTTTCTGTTCTCCTCTTTAGAGCACTGCGGACTAGTCTATCCATGCGACAGAAGTAATCCGCTAAACTTTCTGGAACCCCACTTCACATAGCACCGGACAAGTCTGGTTTTAGACCGGACTAGTCCGGTTAACTCACTGGAAGTAGACCGGACAAGTCTGATCATATACCGGACTAGTCCGGTATTAGGTTTTACAACGATAACCTTTTTGGAAACCATATAAATGGGTGACCACGGCCTTCCAACCGTGACACACGACTCATCCTGCTTGAAACAAAAACCCTAGCGCCGCCACCTGTCCCAAGAGCCCAAAAACACATCTCCCCACACATCTAAGGTGCAAAAAGGTGAAAATCAATCAAACACTTGGATTTGGGATTGGGAGATCATCGTTCCTTCGTTGTGAGCTCTTGGGGTTTGATCTCTCTACACTCATATTCTGCATTGTAATCCTTTTGAGTGTATTTGATCGCTTTCTCATTGTAATTCTTGTGGGAGCCCTCAACGTGTGAGGTTGCCCCAAAAACTCGGTGATTACCCGTGCTAGTGGAGTCAAGTCGGCCTTGTGTGGTGACTTGAAGAGGGAAAGGGTTAGAGACCCGGCTCTGTGTGAGCTTCCTCAACGGGGACGTAGGTCTCTTGGTGAGATCGAACCTCGGTAAAATTTGAGTCTCGCTTGCCTCCTTAAGTTTGTTGAATAGAACATCTAGTTGCTAAACTTCATAATTTGAGTTGCTAAGTCTCATTCACGGGCATAATCACACCTCACATTGTAAAATCAAAATAGAATAACTGTTGTTCTTATTTCCTCAGCTAAATAAGTTAATTCTCCTGCACAACACTTATACAATCTACACACTTCAGGCACACCGGACTAGTCCGGTCAATCAAGTTTTTGTCAACTACTTTAAGTGTGCAAGAAACTCTGTAAGGCCTATTCACCCCCCCTCTAGGCCACATTCACACATGTGACAAGAAAAGCATGACGTGGGCCATCATCACCTTCCATCCCGTCTAGTTCGGCGCGGGTGTACAAGCACCAAAAGTAGATGTAGACCGTAGAAGAGATGGGGGCAGATATACTCACTGCTCCTGTGATATATCAGGCCTCCTTAGGCACTGACACACCATGTAAACCCCTACCCCATTTATGAGGAGTCGGTGGGTAGGTGGAAGCGTATGGGCTATAAAAGGGAAGGCCCGAAACCTCCCTGTGGACGACTTCATGCCCACACATCACTCACAACACTTAGGCTCTCTCGCACTCCCATGTAAGAGGAAGCCTCGCTTGTAACCCCAGTTCCAGCAAACCAAAGAGCTATTACAAGACCGACGAACACCTAAATTGGACGTGGGACATTCGGTCTGAACCAGTATTGTCGGAGTGCCTGAGCTGTGACACTCCTCCCGTCCTGCTACGGATGCAGCCTGCGAGGTTGTTTGATCGGAGGAGGCTTGGCGCCCTACGCGACCTGGCCTCAAGGGAGCAGATGAACATTGAGATTTACGTGGGTCGGGACGCCGGAGTGTAATACCCAACGTCCACGGGAGTGCTTGTTGTATTTCTTGCCTGCTCGTGCTTGTGCTTGTGTTTTGCGGGATCTAGGATGTGAACCCCTTGCCGGGTGGTCACCCCGGTCCTTTTATAGTTCATGGCTGGGGAGGTTATAATGAGGCTTTGGTGTGACACCCTCAATTTCGTATCCATGCATGCATACATAATTCATATAGAGAAACATTTTAAAAGAATTAGAACGGGAGAAAGAATCAGAAAGATAGCCGAAAAGAGCCAATTCCAGTTCACCGAGGAGCGCCGTCGACACTTCCCGCGGCCCGCCGGCCACGTGGCACCTTCCGAGCTCATCCCTGCAAAAGGGGTGAGGTCCGGCACTGCTGGCTACGTGGCAGGCTCGAAGCTCGCCTCAGGAGAAGGGGCGAGGTCCGACCCGCTGGACACGTGTTGCCTCCGGGGCTTGTCGCTGCGGAAAAGCGAGGTCCAGCCCCGGGGGACACGTGTCGCCTTCGGAGCTAGTCCCTGCAGAAGAAGCGACGCTCAAACCGTGGGACACGTGTCGACTTCGGAACTCACCCCTGCGGAAGGGATGAGGTCTGCCCCACGGGACACGTGGCAGGCTCGGAGCTCGCCTCCGAGAGGTCCGACCGCGCAGAACACGTGTCACCCTCGGAGCTCGCCTCTGAAGAAGAGGGAGGTCCCGTCCGCCAGACACGCGGCGCAACCGAAGCTCACCATTGCGGAAAAGGGAGGCCCGGCCCCTGCTGGACGCGTGGTGTCTCCGGAGCTCACCACTGCAGAGGTGATGAAATCCTTAGGCGGTTTTTTCTTCTGTGCACGCGGGAATACACGGTACAGAGGAGACCAACACGATTTCTACGTTGCTACCACACAGAATCGATTGAAGATAAGTTGTTAAGATGCAAAAACAATTTGAATAGGACTCTTATTTGAATTCCGATCGAGGTAGGACTCTTCTTTTCCTGTTATAAAAAGAACCCAAAACTCCTGGCCGCAACCATGTACCTATTTTTCTCTCCCTAAGTCGGCGACTTGGAAGCCCTAGCCCCAGCTCGCCGAGTTAGACTTTCCACCCCTCGTCAGAGTTCAGACGACGGTGAGCCCCACCGGTGAGCCGCCGATGAGCTCCCTGCTGCTGTTATCGCTAGGAGGAAGGCCCCCACACCAAGGAGAGGTGAGGTAGGTCTTCGTTACCACCTTACGCCATCATCGCGGTTTTCTTCGCATCTGTTTCTTCGATCCCTTTGAACAGAAGCTTTTTCATGTGGACAGATCACGTGTTGATCGTTTTTTTACGATGGAATTGATCTAGATCTTGAGTCAAGATCATCACCACGTCCACACTTGATCCTTACATCCCTGTTCATCATAAAACCCCATGCAAAGCTATTAAAACATGCAAGAACACGTACAAACTGATCTAAATAAGACAGCATCATAGGATATGCACCATTGCATCTTGAGTAAGGATTTGTGCATGATGTTTGATTGCTGTAAATATTGTATGTGCATGGTCGTGAGTAGAAGGACAAGCTCAGGAAGCTATTTACGAAGGGCTACAGCACCGAGACTTCGAGACACAAGAGCAACAAAAGCCACAGGAACAAGGCAAGTGCCCCCTGACCATATTGATCCCATGTTTCGGAAACTGTTTTGTTTGCGAAAACGTGTGTGGTTGAGTCAATTTGATGGGAACCCTTTTATAGGAGTTTACTAGTTTTGTTAACCACCCTTGTCGCCAGGAAAGTTGATGAGTCGGGTATGGTCGTTTTGCTTTTTGCTCCACTTAACTTACAGGTTATAGGAAGCGAGATAGAATGTGTCTAGCTACTGCACTCATATGAACAATGATAATAAGAATTTGATGTTGATAATAAACATGGATCGGGGGAGATCTAGGCAAGTTTGGTTTGTGGATGTGGTAGAATGAGTTGGTGGTTTACTTGCCGTAGATCTAAGGACCGGTTCATGCCAGCACATGCCAGGAAAACAGTGCCACCACAAGGCCAAATATGGGTGCGGCTTAGCTGACCAATTAGGTAAGTTGCTAGATTGTTATGGACTGTCGAAGGCGCGGGGAATGGGAGTCGAGAGAGGACTGCTCTGGGAACTGCATGGCACAAGAGGGGGCCCATAGGTGGGAGAATGGTGATTCGAGCCTGCTGGTGAAACCTTAGTGAGTCCATACATCTAGTAACCCCTTTGTAAAGGCTATTTTGTGATCTCTTGGCCATACACCAACGGTTGTGTACTGGTATAATGGAGGTTCTGCAGTCGCCGACGGGTGACGAAATCACAAACTTGTGGGTAAAGTGGTGCCACCTCTGCAGAGTGTAAAACTATCATGATAGCCGTGCTTCCGGTCACAAGCGCCTGGCCAACTCACATGATTAGATGGGATGGTTATTGGGATGGTTATTTGGGATGGTCATTGGTATGGTTATGGTATGGTCTTTGGATTGGTTTCGGGACTGTTGAGTCTTGGTAATGAGATTGGTTTTCAGACTGTTAAGGCGTGACAATGAGTTTTGGTCTCGGTTATGAGATGGATATGAATATGAGATGGATATTATGAGCACGAGATGATGTTGAGAAAGACTAATGGCTGGATGAGATGTGACAAGTGGTAAAAAATGATGGAGTTATGTTACCGTTTTAATTGGATATATGTTGGGATCAAATTCACTTAAAGATCGTTGCTGTTTTTATCGTCTTTGTGAAATAAATTTTGCTTTCTGCAATGAGCCTTTTATTCCTACCTTGCTGTAAGCTACATGTCATACTTTTCCCGCACTTGCTGAGTACCACATGTACTCACCCTTGCATTATCATACAACATCAGCAAAAGGAGAGGAGTACTTCGAAGATCACGTGGAGTACTAGGCGTGCAGACTACCGTCAACTTGCCTGTGGAGTTGGAGATGGAGCCGCTGCTGCTGTTTAGTTTGCTTCCGCTATCGTTAGAGACTTCCGCTGCTAGAATAAGTTAGAAGACTTCCGCTGCAAAAATAAGTTAGAGATTGATGTAATAAAAGTACTTGAACCCTATTATTCGTGGTTATATTCTGAGTTAAGTTTGTGGATTACATGTGTATGTGTGATGAACATCCTGGGCACACATATGCATTAGCTGGGTTCCATGTTCTATGGGACCGGTCATCACATTGGGCTCAACAGGTGGCCCCAAAGCTATGTGAACCCTATACATGATCTAGGGCTTTGTCCTCTGAGTAGAGTAGTTGACGGGGGAGTTAAGACCCGCCACCTGGCGCGCTGAGCACCCCTGTCCGTGTGTCAGGTGATGATGAAGACACCATCTTGTCATCGTGTCTTTTCGCCCTGCTCGGGCGGCTTCATGCCGTTGAGCAGCACTGTACCGCTGTCATGTCTCGCCGTCCTGTCTTGTCACCGTAATGGTGAACAGGCAGAGGACGGAGGCGTGTGTAGTGCACCATGCTTCTGTGGAATGCGCGAGCCTTGAATGCGAAGCCTTACAGCACACTTCCTTTTTGACTTCATCGACCCACGGCCCATGATGGATCGCTGGGCATGTGGCGGATTTGGAGCTCTTATCGACGGGTTTGGAGTCAGGGGACACGTGGCAGCTCTGGACCTCACCTCAGCGGAGAGGTACAGGTTGAAGCCTAGGGCACGTGTCAGCTTTGGAGTCTTCCTCAGCAGGGAGGTGGCTCTGAGCCAAGAGACACGTGGTAGCAACGGACCTCACCTCAGCGGGGAGGCTCGGACCAGAGCCCAGGGCACGTGTCAGCTCTGGAGCTGTCCTCAGCAGGGAGGTGTCTCTGAGCCAAGAGATACATGGCAGCTCTGGACCTCACCTCAGAGGGGAGGCTCGGACCGGAGCCCAGGGCACATGTCAGCTCTGGAGCCTTCCTCAGTAGGGAGGTGGCTCTGAGCCAAGAGACACATGACAGGCCCGGACCTCACCCCAGCAAGGACACTCGGACCGGAGCCTAGGGCACGTGTCAGCTCCGGAGTTGTCCTCAGCAGGGAGGTGGCTCTGAGCCAAGAGACACGTGGCAGCTCCGGATCTCACCTCAGCGGGGAGGCTTGGACTGGAGCCCAGGGCACATATCTGCTCCGGAGCTATCCTCAGCAGGGAGGTGGTTTTGAGCTAAGAGTTACGTGGCAGCCCTGGACCTCACCTCAGCAGGGAGGCTCGGACCAGAGCACAGGGCATGTGTCGGCTCTGGAACTCAAGCGCACATGGCAGCCCCAGGGCTGACCTCAGGGCCAAGGGCACGTGGCTATGCCAGGGCCCGCCTCAGCAGGGAAACAGGGCCCATGCCATATTTTACCCTCTGCGCAGGGGTACCCGATCTACAGGGTACCGACAGTGGCCCCCGGGCCCATCTCGGGGGAGGTAGCAAGCCCGTAGGTGGGGCCTCCATCTCTCCCACGTGGTGGTTTTGAACCTGCACCTTGGAAGCTGATGTGGTGGCGAGATTTCTGCGTAGTGGTCAAGCGGTTGTACCTGGTAGATGAAAAGGTTGCACGTCCTTGGCGTAGTGGGCGTACTCGCCAGTCGAAGCTGCAGCACATTGTCGGCGTAGTGGACACGTGCTTGCTCCTGACTGGTGGGTCGTGGTGATGTGCTCGAGGGGTTGCCCTGGGGTATTTTCTGCGGCAGCCCTTGGGTCGACCACTGCAGTTCCACCGCGCCGCTTTTCTCGGGAACCGCCGGACGCTCCCGAGAAGTTACCTGCCTGGCCCCCAGTGTCTCACGGGTGGACCTGGGTCCTACCCACCATTGGGGGAGGCCGATAGCCTGTGGTGTGGTACGGTGGAGACCCAAACGTCGCGCCTGTTGCCCTGCCAGAGATTGCGGACGTACAAAGGTAGTCCTTCCGGAGAAGGATGTTTCCCTTCCGCCTTTTGCAATTTTCGACTTCCTCCTGCGCGCTCGAAGCCTCCGCTCCCCAGCCCTCACAACCCTTTCTCGTCACGATGTCTTCTGGCCTCCGTTCGTCCAAGCCTAGCAGTGATGGCGACATCGCTATTGTGAGGCACCTGCTCGGCTGGTAGTGGGCCACGTACGACGGAAAGATCCATCGTGGGAGGGTCCCGCTGACCGACATGCGACCCATAGAGGTGGTTCTCTTCACCTTGTACGTGCTGTCCGGGTCCGCACTCCCGGCGTCGTCCTTCCTCCTCACCCTGCTGGAGGTGTATGGGCTCCAGTTGCAGAAGCTTACACTGCATGCCCTCACACTAGTGGCCGTCTTCGTCCACTTCTGCGAGATGTTCGTGTGCGTTCGGCCTTTGGTGCGCCTCTTGAAGGTGTTCTTCTCCTTGAGAGCCTCGGGGAGAAGCACAAGTCAGCTGGGGGCTTACTACTTCCAGCACCTAGGGAGGAACTCCGCGCCCTACATCACGCCCTTCACTCCCGGGAAATGGGAGCACTGGAGGGAGGACTGAGTGATTGGCCAGACTGACGTACACGACCGCCTGGAGCTGTCAGATGGCCCACCGATGGCCGAGGTGGCCGTTGGGGATGAGATCCCCGACCTGTAGGATGCCTACATACCAGTGCTGCAGAAGATCAGGTACTTGGCGGGGAAGGCCTGACCTCACTGATGGTCCTGGCTGACTTCCTGTCCCGCTGGTTGTCCCCTCTACAGCAGCGCACCCGGGCTGCTTGGCAGTACACCGGAGAGGGCGACATGACTCAGTTAGTGCGTGGAGCAGGGTCGTCGCTGGATTGGGAGATGCTGGAGATGATGCTGCAGAAGATCTCCTGTGACCCGATCACCGACAACTCCATCACCCCGCCGGTGAGCTTCCAGCCCGTCTACCTCAACCTGCAGGCGCGGTCAAGGCTGCTGAGAGAACTGCCAACGCTGGACGACATCGATGTAGCAGTGCGGCAGATCGGTGATCCCTCGTAGGGCATCAAGATCCCCAGAGCAGAGGGGGCAGGTGGTCAGGCAGGGCCTGCGCAAGAATCACTCCCAAACAGAGGGAAGGAGCCGGCAGGGAGGCCTGCGCCTGCAGCGCGCCCTTGTTCGCCACCCAAGGATGCCTCGGAGTCAAGCAAGGTGCCGTAGAGGAAGCTGGTCCATCCTGAAGGAAGATTCATCTCCGGCCCCAAGGCTCGGGGTTCCCAGGCTTCCCGTGGTCTCACACCGGGCTCGGCGACTGGCGCCGGGGGCAGCTCTAGAGCTGCCGCTGCCGGAGCAGTTGCGGCAGCCACGAGAAGGGCGTCTAGCGCTGCTGGAACTTCAAGGTGGGCCCCCGATGCACCTACAATACAGAGGAAGTCTTCAGGCACGTCCCTGGCCCGGAAGCCATCGTCAAGGAAGACTCCTGAGGCGACGTCGGCGGCGACGAGGATTCTGGCAATGTCATCGGCTTCTAAACATCGAGGGAAGCCCCAGCTCAGTGCGTGTCTTCGGCATCGAAGTCCTCGTCGGGGAAGGCTCCTGCCGTGCAGTCTTTGGCGACGAAGATCCCTGATGTTCCGCCGTCTCCGAAGCCAGCGGAGGCGACCTCAACGCTGGCGGGGGCAAGTGGCTTGTGCCCTCCGTGTAAGAAGCTCCACGCGGAGTGGAACTTCCAGGCCTCCAGGTACGGCTCAACCCCATGGGTTTGTGTACTGAGCCGCTGGATGGCGTAATTGATGTTTGGTGCTTCCTTTTGTAGGGCTCCTCAGCAGAGCACCTCTGTTCCTCCTCCACCACAGCAGTCTGTGCCTGGGGCAGCTCCTGATGTCAGCACCCGGGCCCCCGAGGCCAGCCAACCGGCGGGTGCGGATGCCACTGGTAGCAGTGCGGCTACTGCTAGGCGGGCTGCTAGCCCTCGTTCTCTCCCTTTGCAAGTTGGCATGGTGGCAACCCCACCTGTTGGTGAAGATCCGGAGGGTGTCGAGACAGTACCTTGCCTTACAATGCCGAAGGCTGTCCCGGTCCCCAGGGCCGCAAGGGCTGTCCGCTCTAGTCTGGACCAGATGCAGGACTCGCTCGAGCAGGAGTGGGCTGAACTGAGGTCTAAGCGGGAGCGACTCCAAGACTGGAATAACCTGCTGAAGGCGCAAGTCCAGTCTGCTAGGGCGAAGGCCCGTGCTCGGGAGGAGCAGCTCGTGGCTCGGGAGGAGGTGCTAGAGGAGAAAGAGGCCACCGTCGCCAACCTCCAAAAGAATTCGATGAACCTCCAGGCTGAGGCCGAGAGCCTCCATGGCTCCGCCGATGCACATCTTGTGGTCCTGACGGAGCTCCGGGAGGCGGAGGTGAGGGAGTTCTCCGACCGCCTGGCTCCCCAGGAGGAGGAGCAGGGGCATCTGAAGGAGCAACTTCAGGGCGTCCAGGACCGGGAGCTCGCCGTCACATCCAGGGAGTCTAACCTGGGCGAGCGGGCCACGTGGCTGGCCACTAAGGAGCAGACCCTGGTTGCTCGTGAGCAGGAGCTGGCCACTCGGGAACAGGAGCTGGCGAGCAGGAGTTTGGCGGGGGAGCTGGCGTCTTCCACCAAGGAGGTCGAAGATCTCCGGGCTTCTCATTCTACTGAGGCAAAGAAGGTCTAGGACTTCCTCGGCCGTGCGGAGGCGGCTCTGGAACCCTTTGGCTTCAGCCCCTTGGGCCCCGGAGGGCCGATCCTGGAGGTGAGCCAGGTGCTCCCTGCCCTGGACTCAGTCGGGGAGAAGCTCCTGACGCTGGAGAATGTCATGGGGGATCATCTGGAGGCCGAAGGCAAATCTTTGACTCATATGGTGGCAGGGCACATGCTCACTTGCCTTCGGAGCTGCGACCCCAACATCTCCATGGATCCTGTGGTGCAGGGCCGCAGCGCAGAGCTGTCGGGAATGGCGAAGTCTTCCGTGGAGGAGGCCACCCGACTTGTAGCTTCTAGCTTCCAGCGTGGATAGCTCCTAGGTCTCCCGCCTGCCTTGTATCCTCTTATGTATGCCAGAGCTCTGCTGATGTTGAAGACTTTTTTGTTCCCAGTCTTATGTTGTCTTGAGTTGTTGATGTAGACTTCGGACCCTTGGCAGTGCAAAGGTCCGAGATGACTTAGCCGACGTGGATAGCTCTTTGCCAATGTCCCGAGCTTGTTCCTCTTGGTTCATAGCAGCGTAAGGGCCCAGGGCGCTCCAGCAGTGTGGCTACCACTCCTTCCGGGTCCTCGGCGGCGCAAGGACCCGAGGGAAGTTCGGCCCTTGTCTTCAGCTCGTCGTGGCTGGTGCTCCGAGTCTTCTGCTCACTGCTGCAGTGGTCCGACGTCCTGCCCGCGTGGTTCACCATGATGGCCCCCTGGTAGGTGTGGCCCTTGCGTTGGGGCACACCTACCACTGGATGAGGCAGGACGCCAGCAGGTGGTGGTCTGAGATGCCAAGGACTTGTGCGGACCTGCAGTAATGGCAGAAAGAGGGAGTAGTCGTGCTCTTTGGTCACTCTTCCCTGTTTGATAGCTTTACTGTGGCTTACTGTCCTCAGTTGAGCTGCAGGGCTTGGGTAATTCGATGTGGATCGTCCAGGCTATGGTTAAAACTTTGCCCAGGGCTACGAGCTTTCCGGTTCCCCGGTACCAGGCTGTAGCGCTGGAAAGGCAGGGTGTGCACGCTAGGGGTACGAAACCAGGCATAGAAAGCTACAAACCCTGGACCCCCGCTGTGGTAAGCCTTTCAGGGGAGGGCCATTCGGCACCATAGGGCTCCCAATCAATGAGAACCAAAGGTCCCCATGTTATGGTTAGGAGTTTGCTCGGGGGTATGAGCCATCTGGCTCCCCGGTACTATAACACCCTCAATTTCAATTCCATGCATTGCATACATTTCTCATATAGAAAAGCATTTAAAAAGAAGAAGAAATAAAGAGAGAAATATAGAAGCAAATAAAATAATAAAAAGGAATAGATATGGAAAATAATAAAAATAAATAGGAAAGTAAAATAAATAAAAATAATAAATAAATAAAAATAATAAATAAATAAAATAAAATAAATAGCCAAATCGGGCTACTCCAATTTTTCCTGATTTTCCCCAAATTCCCCAAAATTTCCCTAGGGGGAAATGCACCCACATTTGGGGGGATTCCCCCCCCCCCAAATTGGTCGCACCAAATTAGGGGGGAACCCTAATTGGGCCCCACCCCCTTGGCCGCAGCCCATTAGGGGGGAACCCTGGTCCCCCACCTCTAGGATTGTTTTGTTCCCCCACCTCTAGAACTCTTTTGTTCCCCCACCTCTAGGACTCTTTTGTTCCCCCACCTATAGGACTCTTTTGGGCTTTTATTTTCTAATTAAATCCTAGCCATTGGATGAAAATAAATAATAAAATTCTAACCATCGTAGCTCTTTTCCCCCTTCTAAATATAACGCCCCCTAGCCGCCCACCCCATTTCCTTTTTAGCCGCCGCCCCTGCTGCCAAGCCACGCCCCCCTTGCTTCCAATTTGCCGACCCCCCTTGCCGGAATTTGGCCGCCATCGAGCCCCGTCACGTCTCGCCGTCGCTGGAGAAGAAGCCCCGACGTTTTGCCCTACCCGCAGCCCCATAATTCTCCACAGAAAATCCACCGCTGCTGCCATTGCTAGGAGGGAGGCCCTGCCGCAAGGAAGAAGTGAGGTAGGTTTAGTTACCCCTCTTACTACCAATGTTATCCTAAACGGTAAACGGTAGACAGTCGGTGGAGGTCTGTTTACCGTTTAGCCTGTCTAAACGGTGTTTAGACGGATTAAACGGTTTGTACTGTAGCTACACTGTTGCAGCAAGTAAAATATATAATTTTAACATATAAGTCCCCGTCTTCACAACTAAAGTACATAACTTGCAATAAATCACATGAAAGTTATTTAGATAAATTAGAACTCCATACTCTTATTGAGTTTCAGCTGTCCTGCAACTCTCAAACATGAAAATCTAGCAAGTTATAAAATAAAAGACTAATAAAAGATGCAAGTCACATGTGACATATGTATACTCTATGTTCCTGATATGAGAAAGCGCGCGGGGAGACTGAGCTGCGTGTGCCGCACAGTGACTCGGGTGCACGGGTTCGGAGTATGTGGCAGGGAGATGGTGGGAGAGGGCGATCAAGCTGCGCGTGGGCAGTGGCTGATGGCGGGCTACTTCAGTTGCGAGCCAAGAGGGCGGGGGCATACCTAGTGGCAGCGGATCGGCGGCAGATCGAATACTACAACAGACCCGTGTCAGCATAATCAATAGGAGTCTTCAACCGCGTGCAACTAAATGGGCTGAAAAAACCTGGTTCTAACATTTTCACTTCGCCTAAACGGGTCAAAACGCGTTTAAAAACGAATAGAAACCGTTTTTTAATCCGTTTACACCGTTTAAACGGCCGTTGACCCGTTTAAACAGGTCAACTGTTTAAATGTCCGTTTAGGGCATAAACTACACAGTAAGTTCTGTTTACCGTTTAAACATGTTTAAACGGCCGTTTAATACCATTTAGGATAACACTGCTTACAACGTCGCCGCTGTTTCTACGCATCATTTTCTTCACCCCCTGCGAGCAGAAAAATTCTGTGTGTGGGCATACCATGTTTTGGTCAATTTTTGACGGTGGGGTTGATCTACAAAGTGGGTCAAGATCATCACCACGTCCACACTTGATCCCAGCAGGCTCGATCATCATAAAACCCAATGGAAGCCTATTAAAACATGCAAGAACACGTACAAGCTGGTTTTATAAAAACTGCACCATAGGAATTGCATTCAATCACCTCATTGCATCTCGAGTAAAGTTTGTGCATGATAATTGATTGCTGTAAATTTTGTATGTGCGTGGTCGTGAGTAGAAGGACAAGCTCAAGAGGCCGTCTACGAGGAGCTACATCACCAAGACTTCAAGACGCTTGAGCAACACGAACCACGGGAGCAAGGCAAGTGCCCCTTGACCATATTGATCGTATGTTTTCGAAACTGTTTTGCTTGTGAAAACTCGTATTCTTGAGTCAACTTGAAGGGACACCCTTTTATAGGAGTTTACTAGTTTTGTTAACCATCCTTGTCGCTGGGAAAGTTGATGAGTCGGGTATGGTCGTTTTCCCTTTTTGCTTCGCTTAACTTATGGGATACGGGAAGCTGAAATAAAACTTGTTGGCTACTGCACTCATGATATTAAAGATGATGAGAACTTGATGATGTTGATGAGCATGGAATCGGGGAGATCTAGGCAAGCTTGGTTCATGGATGTTGCTGAATGAGATAGTGGTTTACTTGCCGTAGATCTAAGGACCGGTTCATGCAAGCACATGCCAGGAAAACAGTGCCACCACAAGGCCAAATATGGGTGCGGCTTAGCTGACTAATTAGATGTGTTGCAAGCTTATTATGGACCGTTGGATGGTGTGGTGAATGGGACTCGAGAGGGACTGCCCTAGGAATTGCATGGCACAAGAGGGGCCCATGGGTGGGAGAATGGAGATTCGAGTCTGCCGATGAAACCTCAGTGGGTCCGTACATTATAGTAGCCCCTTTTGTAAAGGCTATTTTGTGATCTCTTGGCCATACACCGATGGTTGTGTACTGTTATAATGGAGGTTCTTTCTAGTCGCCAATGGGTGACGAAATCACAAACTTGTGGGTAAAGTAATGCCACCTCTGCTGAGTGTAAAACTATCATGATAGCCGTGCTTCCGGTCACAAGCACCTGGCCAACTTCCATGATTAGAGGCAAAACTTGGGATGTTTATTCAGGTATGGTCATTGGGATTGGTTTTTGGGACTGTTTTGAGTCATGACAATGAATTTGGCTTCGATTATATGAAAATGAGATGGTCATGAATAAATATGAGTATGATGTGAACTTGAGAAAGATTAATGGCTGGTTGAGACTTGATAAATCCTTAATTATTATGAAGGAATGTTGCTGATTTTACTTGGTTATATTGGGATTTAAACTCACCTAGAAATAGTTGCTGTTTTAACCATGTCTGTGAAATAAAATTTGCTTCCTGCAATGAACCTTTTTATTGCCTGCCTTGTTGTAAGCTACATGTCATACTTTTCCTGCACTTGCTGAGTACGACATGTACTCACACTTGCATTCCCACATATACATCAGCTACAGGAGAAGAATACTTTGAGGAACATGTGGAGTACTAGGCGTGCGCACTACCGTCAACATGCCTGTGGAGTTGAAGTTGGAGCCTGCTGTTTTAGTCATTTTCCGCTGTCGTTTAGAGTCTTCCGCTGCAAGAATAAGTTAGATATTCATGAGTGAGACAATGAGTCAATGTAATAAAGTACTTAAACATTATTCATATGTGGTTATATTCTGAATTTCAGTTTGTGGAATACATGTGTATGTGTGATGAACATCCTGGGCACACATATGCATTCACTTGGTTCATTTTCGGAACCGGGTGTCACAACTTGGTATGAGAGCCACGTTGACCGTAGGAAACAAGTCTAGGTAGAATGGACACTCTAAAACACATAGGAACACCCCTCTAAACTGTTATTTTCGAAAATTGCTTGCTGCTGCACTTTACTTGTCAATTCAGCCACCGCAAAGTGCTATTTTCAGCCCCTCTTTTTCTCTTCTTTTGGACAGCAACACTTTTTTTTTTCTTGCTTCTTAGCTTCTGAAGTTTTGGAGTTATTTTCTTCTTCTCTAAAAGTTTCTCATGTCTTATTTATAGATGCCGGTTACTAGGAGCACAACACGCATAAGGACTTGTCCATCACCACTTAGGAGTGCACTTAACCCCATTGAGGTGTCTGATGGACCATATTGGGAGGAGGTGAAGATGGAACTTCATGATGAAGATGAAGTCAGTAGGTCAATGCATGAGGAAGAGGATCCGTAAGAGGTGGAACCAATCGAAGACGACATGGAAGATGATCCACAAGAACAACATTGGTACGCACCTCAGGAGGAGTTTCACGCGGGCTTACACCCAACGGAGGCTTATGAAGCTATGTCGGAAGGAGATGGATCCGAAGAGGAGCCACCCCTTGCTGAGGCCGAGAATGAAGGTGATGAACAGGCCAACCGTTCAGCTCAAGAATTCAGGTCCGACGGGGTTAAGGGAGGACACATATCCAGGGAGCTTAAAGAGTTCCTGGATTGCTGCAGCCTATACCCGGAATATCTTCTCAAGAAAGTGACTCGTCTTGGACATGAAGAGTGGAAGGCTGAAGTAACCATCCTATCTAATGATAGGGTTGTCACCCGGCACTTTGCACCCACATGGAGAGCTACAAGGGCAGAAGCTATTGATGATACTGCATGGGATGCACTCACCGGACTGTGCTACGCCTTCCGTGAGCAGCTTGAGAGCACTGCTTTTGGGATGCACCCGTATCGGAAGAGTGGTACAAGGAATATCATTGGAGCCCATGGAGGAGCTCTTTGCAACCCACAAGCTTCTGACAAGTCTTAGAGGTTGCTCGTGGAGTTAGGAAACCGCTATGCAATCGCACAAGAAGAGATCCGTTACCTCCGCAAGAAGCAATACTTGCTGGAAAACAAGAGGAGACTCGTGCCAACGCGGGAGCAAATGGAGCACCAGCGTCATCTATCCCTACATGGACTGCCGACTCACCATGGCGTGCGCCCATGTATGGACCACCCCCAGCACACGGCGAGAACAGCACTGGTTCTCATGAGTAAGTTTAGGTTTCCCATTGAATAAATCTGTAATAGGAACGATTATGTGACACCCTCATTTTCGGGTTCTGCATATATTCATATTTTATGAGTAGAAAACATTTTAAAATAAGTAGAAATAAAGAAAATATTAAAAAGATAGCCAAAAAGAGCCAATTCCAGTTCACAGAGAGCGCCAAAGACAATTCCCGCGGTCGCTGGCAACGTGGCGCGTTCGGAGCTCATCTCCGCAAAGGGGGAGAGGTCCGCTGCTAAACTGGCTACGTGGCAAGCCTGGGGCTCATCCTCACAAAGGGGGAGAAGTCCGACCCTGTGGGACACGTGTTTCCCCCGGAGCTAGCCTCTACAGAGGAGCGAGGCCAGTCTCGTAGGACACATGTCGCCTTCGGAGCTAGTCACCGCAGAAAAGAGAGGACCAGCCGCATGGGACACGTGTCGCTCTGGGAGTTCATCCTCGAGAGGTCCGGCCCCGTGAGACACATGTCACTCTCAGAGCTCACCTCCGAGGGGTCCAGTCCTATTGGACATGCCTCACCTCCGAAGCTCACCTCCGGGAGGTCTGCCACTACCAGACATGTGTCACCTCCGGAGCTCATCTCCGCAAGGTCCATCACTATTGGACACGTGTCAACCTCGGAGCTCGAGAAGAAAGAAAGTCCAACGCTACTGGACATGTGGCATTCTCGGAGCCCACCTCCGAAGAGAAGGGAGGTCCGGCTCTAACACGTGGCACTATCGAAGCTCACCTCTGAAGAGAGTGGAGGTCTGGAACTGACACGTGGCGCACGCGGTGCTCGCCTCTGGGGAGAGGGAGGTCCCGTCCACCAGGACGCGTGGCGCATGCAGAGCTCACCTCTGAAGGAGAGAGAGGTCTTGCCCGCCCGACACGCGGCACAGCCGAAGCTGGTCTCTGCGGAAGAGGGAGCCCACATTCCGCAGGACACGTGGAGCTTTCGGAGCTCATCACCGCGGAGGTAACGAGTTCTGAAGCGGTTTTTGCTTCTGTACGCGTGGGAATCCCCGGTACTAAGGAAACCGACACGAATTCCACATTGCTACCGCACCAAATCAACTAAAGATAAGTTGTTAAGATCCAAAAATAGATTGAATGGGACTCTTATTCAAAGTCCAATCAGATTAGAACTCTTCTCTTCCCGATTATAAATAGAACCGAAAACCTTTGGCCGAAACCACAAACTTCTTTTCAACTCCTGAGCCGACGACTTAGAGCCCTAGCCCCAGCTCGCCGAGTAAACCCCTTCGCCGAAGTTCAGTCGCCGGAGATCACCGGAAGAGAGCCTCGACGATTTGTCTTGCTAGGAGAAGGACCCCGAGACCAAGAAGAACGTAAGGTAGGTCTCCAATACCACCTTACAACATCATCGCGTTTTCTTTGCATCTGTTCTTCGATTCCTTTTGAACAGAAGCTTTTTCACGAGTTGATCGGTTTGATCTGAAGTCAAAATCATCACCACGTCCACATTTGATCCAACACCTCTGTTCATCGTAAAAACCATGCAAACATGCAAGAAAAACGTACAACCGATCTAATAAAAACTGCACCGTAGGATTTACATGCATATGCATCATTGCATCCTTAAGTAGAGTTTGTGCATGGTATTGATTGCTATGAATCTTGTATGTGCGTGATCGCGTATAGAAGGACAAGCCCAGGGAGCTGTCTACGACGAGCTGCCACAACAAGGTTTCGAGATCCAAGAGCAACAGGAACCGCAAGAACAATGCAAGTGCCCCTTGACCATATTGATCCTATGTTTTGGAAAACTGTTTTGTTTGCAAAAAGGTGTGTGTGCTGAGTCAAACATGATGGGAAACCCTTTTATAGGAGTTTACTAGTTTTGTCAAACCACCCTTGTCACCAGGGAAGTTTATGAGTTGGGTATGGTTTTTACTTTTTGCTTCGCTGAGTCCACGGGATTTTGGGAAGCGAGATAGATGTGTCTAGCTAACTGCACTCGTAATGATAATGAGGACTTGATGTTGTTAGTGAACATGGATCGGAGGGAGATCTAGGCAAGCCTGGGTTTGTGAATGAGGTAGCATGAGATGGTGGTTACTTGCCGTAGATCTAAGGTTCATGCCAGCCATGCCAGGATAACAGTGCCACCATAAGGCCAAGTATGGGTGCGGCTTAGCTGAGTAATTAGGTAAGTTACTAGATTGTTATGGACCGTGGAAGGCACGGGGAATGGGAGTCGAGTGAGGACTGCCCTGGGAACTGCATGGAACAAGAGGGGGCCCGTGGGTGGGAGAATTGGAGATTCTAGCCTGCCGGTGAAACCTTAGTGAGTCCATACATCTAGTAACCACTTTGTAAAGGCTATTTTGTGATCTCTTGACCATACACTGACGGTTGTGTACTGGTATAATGGAGGTTCTGCAGTCGTTGACGGGTGACGAAATCACAAACTTGTGGGTAAAGTGGTACAAACTCTGCAGAGTCTAAAACTATCATGATAGCCGAGCTTACGGTCACGAGCGCCTGGACAACTCACATGATTAGTTGGGATGGTTTTTTGTTATGATTTTGGTAATGGTTTGGTTATGGTTTTGGTTTTCGGGACCGTTGAGTCCGGGTGATAAGACTTGGTTGCATGACTGTTGAGTCATGGCAACGAGATTGGTCTCGGTGTGAGATGGAATTGTTTATGAGATGAAATGGTAGCGAATACGAGATGGTATTGGTGAGATGGTAGCAAATACGAGAATGTATTCGTGAGTAAAGTTGAGAAAGATTAATCACTGGTTGAGACATGGAAAGTGATAAAACATAATGGAGGTAATGCCTGAGGAACTCGCCCTTCTCCGCATGGAGAGCTCCGAAGGCGCCACGCGTCCAGCGGGGCCGGACCTCCCTCTCCTCAGATGAGAGCTCCGGGCCTGCCATGTGGCATACAGAGGCCGGACCTCCCTGTCCGCGGGAGAGAGGTCCGAAGGTGCCACGTACCCGGCGGGGCCGGACCTCCCTCTCCTCAGAGAGGAGGTCCGGACCTGCCACGTGGCCGACAGAAGCCGAACCTCCCCCTCCGCGGGGAGAGGTCCGAAGGCTCCACGTGTCCTGCAGGGCCGGAGCCCTCCTCTCCTCTGAGGAGGGTTCCGGGCCCGCCACGTGGCCAGCAGAACGGCGCTGCCTGCCCCCGAGCGATAGGCAGCGGGCGTAAAGACGCCCCATACCTTGCCCATACAAGGTATTCAAGGCCCGGATCTTCCCAAGACGCGGAGACGCGGAGCACGCCTCTGTCAGGTGCCGTTGCGCCCAGTCGCATCACAGACTGGCGCGCGGTGTCAGAACCTGCCAGCCAATAAACACAGCGACAAGACATCCCATGCCGCCCGAGCCGTCATCAACCACTACGACTAGCATGCGGCATGGGCAGGGCTGCAAGACGGAGACTCAGAAGTCTTCGCTAGAGACAACTACCGGCATAACTGCAGATACGGTAGATGATAGACAATCTCCCCGGGACCACCTGTCGGGTCCCGGGCCCCCATGTAAGCCACCCGAGTCTTGGACTATAAAAGACTCGGGTAGGCGATGATAGCAAGGGTTCGCACCTCCACAACTCATGCGCTAGCCATTCACACCCAAGCTGTAACTCACCCCCAAGCTCAGGACTCCGGCCCTGAGCAGCAAGCAATACAGCGAGCTCCATAGCTCGCCGTGGACGTAGGGTTTTACTCTCCGGCGGCCTGAACCACGTAAAACTCACAGTGTCAAGCTCTTACTAACTCGTCCATCCGTGCAAGCTCTCCGCAAGGGTCTAGCCCCACCGAAAAAAGAACCTCCGCGGGCTGCCCAGTGCAGGCCCGGGGGAAGTGTCGACCGAACACTTCGACATTAGGCGCGCCAGGAAGGGGGCTTTTCCCCTTGCGCGACGAGTTTCCGCCGACGAAGATGACCAAGCTTCCTTCAGCGGCGAACTCTCCTCCCTCGCCTCTGCGGAAAACCGCGACCAGGGGGGAGTACATGCCAACACACTCGGGACGGAGTGTGTCGGTACAAGCTGGGAGCCAGCAACCGGCTCTGGCAGCGCCGACCCCGGCAATGCAGGCTCCAACCAGCGTCAGGTCTTCAGTAGCGCTGGGCGTACCCGGTGGGGGTGTGCTAGCTGCAGCAAGAGCGCTACTGTACAATCCGCCCGCTGGGGACGCGCCTCAGGCAGCGACCCAGCAGTGGATTCGCGAGGTAGACCGTCTCGTCGTCGCCGCCGCAAACCCTCTACTTCGGCGGGGACGACGCTCTGGCCAACCGGCCGTGTCGCTGATGCGCACACCAATGGTTGACGAGCAGACGGCAGATTCCAGCTCAACCAGGCTCCAGTCGACGGATCTGAGGACAGAGCCGGAGCGGTGTCGCCTGGGTCAAGATGCCCGGGTGTACCTCGAGCAACGCCGAGAAAGGCGTCGCAACCAAGAGGCTGACGAGAACATGACGTCGGCCTCGACCTAGCCTGAAGAGCAGACCTTCGCCACACGATCTCTGCCCCAGGCCTACGCCGTGCAGAATATGCCACAGTCGTATGTTCTGCAGATGGCGCCCCTGGCCTATGGCGCAGCCTTGCCCATACCGGGGTACGCTGTGCCCGGTGCGAACCGAGCGTTCGCGGCACCAGAACCTGCGGCGACAGAAGCAGGGTGTGCGGCCCTCGCGCCCCACCTTCGCTTCGCGAAGTGGCCGCGCAAGTTTCGGCCGCACCTGTCCGAGAAGTACGACGGCAGCGTCAACCCGGCGGAGTTCCTCCAGATCTACTCCACCGCCATACTGGCCGCAGGAGGGAATGAAGCCGTCATGGCCAATTACTTCCCTGTCGCCTTGACCGGTCCAGCCCGGTCTTGGCTCATGAACCTCCACCAGGGTTCCATAACTTCCTGGGGAGAGCTCTGCCGGCAGTTCATCGCCAACTTCGGCAGTTCCTACACCCGGCCTGGCACAGAGCTCGACCTCCACGCCATCCAGCAACAACCTGGGGAGTCGCTGCCCTCCTTCATCCAGCGGTTCTCCCAGGTGCGGAACACCATCCCACACATTCAAAATGCTTCTGTGGTGGTGGCGTTCCGGCAAGGCGTCCGGGACAAGAAGATGCTCGAGAAGCTCGCGACTAGAGAGATCCGCGATGTCTCCGACCTCTTCAGCCTGGCAGACAAGTGCGCCAGGGCAGCCGAAGGGCAAAACTGGCACTCACTGCCGCCCTCCGCGTCAGGAGGACAGCCTGGATCTGGTCCTACTCCCTATGGAGGCAGCAGGAAGGCCAAGAACCAAGGCAGACGCAAGATAGAATCACCGACGGCAGCTCCAGTCGTCACTGCAGCGACGCTCAGTGGGGCACGGGGGCCGCGCCCCGATAAGAGACAGCGAAGATCACCAATCCCAGAAGGTGATCAAGGCAATATATGCCCCGTGCACGGCAGCTGTCGCCACACCACTGCCGAGTGCCGGGAGATCCGAAAGCTCGCAGAGCACTTCCGCAAATGGAAGCAGCAGCGGGCTGATGGACCACCTTTCCGTCCAAAGGAGGGCAAACAGAGGGTCGATGTCCCAGACAGCATCGACCACCCAGAGGAGATCCAGGAGCCTCAGCGCGCCGTGAAGGCGGCACGCAATCATGAGGACTCCAGCTCCAGCGACGATGAGCGTCAAAAGAAGCTCTACGTCATATACGGCAGGTCCGCCGACCCCTCGTCCCGAAACGCAGTCAAGACTCTGCGCCGAGCGGTAGCGTCGGTGGCGCCACTCCCAAGTGCCGCACCGCACCTTAAGTGGATGGGGACCCCTATCAGCCTTGACGCCACCGACTGCCCCAGGAACATGGCTGGGGCCGGCCAACTACCGCTCTTGGTAGCTCCGACCATCGCCAACGTGAGAATGTACCACGTTTTGGTAGATGGTGGAGCTGGGCTGAACCTCATCAGCTGTGCAGCGTTCCAGAAGCTGCAGATCCCGATGGCCAAGCTCACCCCGTCGAGCCCGTTCTCAGGGGTAGGGACGGGATAGGTCATTCCCTACGGCAACATTAGCCTCCTGGTGACCTTCGGAGCTCCGGACAGCTATCGGACAGAGTACATTCTGTTCGACGTAGCGGAGATAGACCTCCCCTTCAACGCCATAATCGGCAGGCCAGCCCTGTATCGATTCATGGCAGTAGCCCACTACGGCTACCTCGTCCTGAAGATGCCAACACCTACGGGCGTCCTCAGGATTCGTGGAGACCGCACTGCTGCAGTGTCGGCCTTAGAGAAACTCCAAGCGCTCGCAACAGCTGGGGCATCAGCCCCCGGCAGTGCAGAGCCGGACCAGCTTCGCCCGAGCGCACGCCACCGTGCCTCCGCCACAGCACCCTGGGTGCAACCTCTCGACGAGGGCGGCGTCCCCTTAAAGGTCGTCCAAGTCAGCGCCGAAGCCACCCAGACCACCCGGGTAGCCGGGGGCCTGGATAGCAAATAGGAAGGCGTGCTCGTCACCTTCCTCCGGCACAACGTTGACGTGTTTGCGTGGCAGCCGTCGCAGATGCCGGGGATCCCCAGGGAGGTGATCGAGCACCACTTAAAAGTCTTCCCCGATGCCCGGCCGGTTCAACAGAAGCCCCGCAAGCAGTCCATCGAGCGGCAAAACTTCATTCGTGAAGAAGTCAAGAAGCTGTTGGACGCTGGCTTCATACGGAGGTCCACCACCCCCGGTGGTTGGCGAACCCCGTCGTTGTCCCGAAGGCCGGCGGGAAGCTCCGGATGTGCATCGACTACACCAGTCTCAATAAGGCATGTCCCAAAGATCCATAACCTCTCCCTAGAATAGATCAAATAGTAGACTCAACATCAGGCTGTGATATGCTGTGCTTCCTAGACGCCTACTCGGGTTTCCATCAGATCCCCATGTCTAGGGAGGATGAGGAACACACCTTCTTCATCACAGTAGATGGCCTTTATTGTTATGTGTCTATGCCTTACGGCCTAAAGAATGCACTCCCCACCTTTGTGCGAGCAATGCACAAAACCTTTGGGGAGTTAATAAGAGACCTAGTTGAGGTGTACGTCGATGATATAGTTGTCAAGGTCAGGCAGGGTTCATCTTTGTTAGATAACCTAGCCTTAGTTTTTGACAAGTTGCGCTCTACGCGCACCAAGCTGAACCCCGACAAATGTGTGTTCGGTGTGTCCTCTGGGAGGCTCTTAGGATTCCTGGTCTCGCATCGAGGGATTGAGGCCAACCCAGAGAAGATCAAGGCCATCGACTTGATGCGGCCCCCTGCCCGCGTCAAGGATGTCCAGAAACTCACGGGATGCCTAGCCGCGCTGAGTCGGTTTATACCGAGGCTAGTAGAGCGGGCACTCCCTTTCTTTAAGCTCTTGCGCAAGTCAGGTCCATTTGCCTGGACTGATAAAGCAGAAGAGGCTTTCCAGGAGTTGAAGCGACTCCTGACGACCCTACCTATCATGGTAGCCCCTGAGCCCGGAGAGCACCTACTGCTCTACATCGCGGCGACAACTTAAGTGGTGAGTATGGTCCTCGTCGCAGAGCGGCCGGACCCCTCATCTTCACAACCTGCTCCGGTAGCAGAAGACAGACGCCAGAAGGCCCCGCAGGACCAAAGCGGTCTCCCGGACCTCCAAGGCAACCTCCCGGAGGTCCAGGTCGGCCTCCCGGAGGTCCAGGGCGGTCTCCCGGACCCCCAAGATAAACCCCTGGGGGTCCTGCGGGACCCCCCAGGGGCCAAATGGGACCTCCCGGAGGTCCCTCAAGACCCCCCGGAGCTCCCGGATAACCAAGATAGCTTAAGGGCCTCCGGGTCCCAGCTCCCGGAGGCCCCCGTGGGTCCACTCCCCTCCAGCGGGCCAGGGCCAATGGACGAAGACCTCCCAGGCCTAAGAGAGAGGGTTCGAACCATCCAGAGGCCTGTCTACTACATCAGCGAAGTACTTCATGATGCCAAGACAAGGTACCTAGAAGTCCACAAGCTGCTGTATGCGGTGCTCGTGGCCTCCAGGAAGCTCCGCCATTACTTCCAGGCCCACCGGGTCTCGGTAGTCACCTCGTATCCGCTGAAGGCAATTCTTCACAGCCCCCACGCGACTGGCAACGTTGCTAAATGGGCGGCGGAGCTGGCGGAGTTTGAGCTGGACTTCCTTCCATGCCATGCAGTCAAAAGCCAAGCACTGGCTGACTTCGTGGCAGAGTGGACACCAACGAAGACTGACCCGGGGGGCCATGAAGACGGTGAACCAGAGCACCAAGCTCCGGCCTTCACCGAGCCCCACTGGACACTTTTCTTCGACGGCTCCTCGCGAAAGCAGGGGGCCGGTGCCGGCGTACTGCTCCTCATGCCATCGGGGGAACAGTTTGGGTACATGGTGCGTCTCAATTTCAAGGCAACCAACAACATGGAAGAGTATGAAGCACTCATCTTTGGCCTGCAGACAGCCCTGTCTTTAGGCGCTCGCCAGTTGTTGGCACAGGGCGACTCCCAGCTGGTCATCAAACAAGTCAAGGGCGAATGCTCCTGCAATGACCCACAGCTAGCTGCATATCTGCTTCACGTGCAGATGTTGGAGAAAGAATTCCTCGCCTTGGACCTGCGCCACGTACCGCGCGCTGTCAATGCCGCAGCTGACAACCTTTCAACAAAGGCTTCCACCGGAGCCCCCGCGCCTGAGGGAGTTTTCGAGAGGACGTTGCTGCGGCCCACAGCCTGGCCCGCCGAGCCGGGCGAAGGGGGCTTGACCAGCACCTCCAAGCTGGCGGTCCCGGCGGCCCTACAGCCATGGATGCCGCCAAGGATCGTAAGCGTCACTGGGGACTCCGTGCAACCCAGCGCTCAAGATCCAGAAGCTCAAGTCAGACCCGATGCATGGATCACGGAGATCCGGGACTACTTGAAGGACAACATCCTCCCTGATGAACATGCAACCGCTGAAGGGATTGTGCCTATGGCTAAGAGATACGCGCTGGTAGAGGGGGATCTCTACCGGCGTGGTGCCAACCACATCCTATTGCGGTGCATAACCCAGGGGGAAGGCTGCGACTTGCTCGCTGAGATCCATGGAGGCGAATGTGGAAGTCACTCTTCCTCACGCACGCTTGTCGGTAAAGCCTTCCGGCATGGCTTCTACTGGCCGACAGCACTCCAGGATGCCGTCAAGATGGTCTAGAGCTGCAAGGCGTGCCAGTTCCACGCCAAGCAGATCCATACACCGGCTCAGGCGGTACAGATGATCCAGCCCTCGTGGCCATTTGCCGTATGGGAGCTGGACATCTTGGGACCGTTTCCCAGAACCGTCAGGGGATTCCGGTACCTCTATGTCGCCATCGACAAGTTCACCAAGTGACCGGAAGCCACGCCAGTTGTCACCATCAACAAGCAATCCGCAGTAAAGTTCATCAAGTCGATTGTCTGCCGGTTCGGGGTTCCGAACAGAATCATCACCGACAACGGGACCCAGTTCACCAGCGCAGCCTTCCAAGACTACTGCGAAGACCTCGGCATTCAGGTGTGCTATGCCTCTGTCGTCCATCCAAAGAGCAATGGGCAAGTCGAGAGGGCCAACGCGGAGATTCTCCGGGGCCTTAAGACTCGCACCTACGCCAGTCTGAAGAAACATGGTGCCAATTGGGTAGATGAGCTTCCGAGCACACTATGGGCTAACCGGACATCCCAGAGCCGGGCCACCGGAGAGACACCCTTCTTCATGGTGTATGGGGCCGAAGCCGTACTTCCCCCAGAAATCACCATGAAGTCTCACCGTGTCGGGCTTACGACGAAGCCACGCAGGACAACCTCCGGCGTGGAGAAATCGACCTCGTCGACGAGGTTCGATTGCATGCAGCACTCCGTAACGCACGGTACAGACAAGCGCTTCGTCGCTACCACCAGAGATCTGTGCGTGCCCGGGAGCTGCAGGAAGGTGACCTGGTGCTGCGGCGCATACGTTCTCGTGAAGGGACCCACAAACTCTCCCCTAGTTGGGAAGGCCCTTTCCGAGTCGCGAGAGTATGCCGCCCCGGGTGTGTGCGCCTGTCCACCGAGGATGGGGACCTGCTCCCAAACCCTTGGAACATAGAACACCTCCGTAAGTTCTACCCTAGAGCAAAGATAGGGCAGTCGTTTCTTTTCGTAATAAACTCCATAGAGTCCAGGAACAGCGCTCGGAGCAACTAAGCCCCAGGGGACGGTACAGGACTACGTTCAGCTTTGCCTGGTTCCGACTCCAAGCTCGTAGAGTTTTGCTTCCCTTCTTAATGGGGCGGGTCGTGGCCTCTATGTTTAGCCTGCCTTCCTCCTATGGAAAGTTATACGAAAAGAAACCTGTTCTACTTTGCTCTTTCCTCGTACTCATTTAAATTGTGGACTATGTTTTTTTTATGACTACCCTTGCGGCGCATGGCTGCCATGTGCTCAGCTCCCTCTTCTCATTCTCACCACTAGTCAGCATTTGCTGCCCTACCAGAGGCGGTTGCGCCGGAGGTACCTGCCGATAGTCGAAGGGGCCCCAAGCCCCCGGCACTTAGCGCACTACAGTCCCCGGACACCGTGCGTATGGTTAGGAACCGTAAGTCAAATAAGACTATTTGATAAGGGAGAGGGAGCCACCAAAGAGAATTACGTTTTCCCTACTTGTGTGCAGGACCTCTCGGCCTCAAATCCCTACAGGAATGTGGTAGGAGCGCCTGACCAATGGGACGCCCCTGCCAGGGAGCCACTACGGGATTACGCAAGACCGGAACTTCAAGGCAAGACCGAAGGATCTACGGGTCCAGCAGGACCGGACCCCCTCCCTCTCTGAGGGGAGGGGTCCGAAGGCCCTACGTGTACCACAGGTCCGGACCTCCATCTCCTCAGAGGAGAGCTCCGGGCCCGCCACGTGGCCGGCTGATCCAGGCCTCCCTATCCTCATGAGGTGGGCCCTGAGGACCTCCGGGGCCCTTGATATAATAAGGACCCGGGGAAGGTGCCGGAGCAGAACGTCGAGATTGGTGAAGGCCTATGAGCACCTTGCGGAGCTAAGGGCTCGGCCAGGCAAAACCAAGAAAAAGATGGAAAACATCGCAGGCACGAAGGGTCATAAGAGTTCATATATTCATGGCTCCATGAGCTGGGATACAAACTCGATGAAAAAGAAAGAAACAAGCCCCGAGGTTCCCCTAACACAACTAGGGTCCAGAAGTTGCAAGAACGGCCGCGTCACCAGGCTTCAGCCCTGGCGGCGTCTTCCCGCTCCATGACCCAAGCGCAGGAATCGCCTCCCTCATCACCAGCGCAAAAGCCGGTGTCATCAGGGGTGCTCCTGAGGCCCCCTCCACAGTTTCAGCAGTCTTCTTGGAGACTCAGCCGCCTGGAATTCTCCTTGGTGCATCGGCATTTTCCTTCTCCTGAAGTTCCCTCATCACCATCGCAAAAGCCGGTGTCATCAAGGGTACTCCTGAGGCCCCCTCCGCTGCTTCAGCGGTCTTCTCGGAGACTCTGCCGCCTGGAATTCTCCTTGGTGCTTCGGCGGTTCCTTTGAAGACTCCACCATCTGAGAAGGGACGCAATGCCAGGGAGCTTTCTGCCTGCCATCACCGAGGAAGGGCCCCGTCGGGAGGACAAACCTGAGACCCCTTGGAGGCGCCACCTCCAGAGGCAAGGCAGGCAGGTTCCCTTGGTCCCAGACTTGGTGTAGACGCCATCGTCAGAGGAAATCGAGAGCGATTCCCCTCCCAAAAAGCGGGTTAGAAGCCATGGAAGAAGACAAGACCGCGGAGACTCGAGGGAGGTGCAAGGGCTGGAAGCCTTATAAGGGGAGCGCACCCACGTGGCAGTTTCTTTTCACACCTCCCAAGTACGAGTCAAAATGATTCGAAACTCTTCGAATACGCCGCATCGGCAACCGCTTCGGCTCCTAGGCCGAGCGCCGATGACAGGTGGACCCAAGCCGCCCGACTGAAGTGGTGGGTCAAGGAGTCAGTCTCCTAAGAAGGCAGGCCGGCAAGGCAATTCGGCGGTTCCCAAAGAAAGCGCCGCAACGTGCAGAAGTGGCAGTCTTGGGAACCGCCGCAGCAAAAGCAGCCATCAAGTGGGCGCACGCCCCCACGATCCCGCGGCCGTTCGTGCTCCGGCAGCGGTCAATGCGGGACTTAGGGAAAGTGCACGGATCAGAAGAGATGGAGGTCCCACCTCGGGCTCGCTATCTCCCCCGAGATGGGCCCGGGGGCCACTGTCGGTACCTGCGATATGGGGTACCCCCGCGCACAGGGGAAAAATGCCTGAGGAACTCGCCCTTCTCCGCAGGGAGAGCTCCGAAGGCGCCACGCGTCCAGCGGGGCCGGACCTCCCTCTCCTCAGAGGAGAGCTCCGGGCCCGCCACGTGGCATACAGAGGCCAGACCTCCCCCTCCGCGGGAGAGAGGTCCGAAGGTGCCACGTACCCGGCGGGGCCGGACCTCCCTCTCCTCAGAGAGGAGGTCCGGACCCGCCACGTGGCCGACAGAAGCCGAACCTCCCCCTCCGCGGGGAGAGGTCCGAAGGCTCCACGTGTCCCGCAGGGCCGGAGCCCTCCTCTCCTCTGAGGAGGGTTCCGGGCCCGCCACGTGGCCAGCAGAACGGCGCTGCCTGCCCCCGAGCGATAGGCAGCGGGCGTAAAGACGCCCCATACCTTGCCCGTACAAGGTATTCAAGGCCCGCATCTTCCCAAGACGCGGAGACGCGGAGCACGCCTCTGTCAGGTGTCGTTGCGCCCAGTCGCATCACAGACTGGCGTGCGGTGTCAGAACCTGCTAGCCAATAAAAACAGCGATAAGACATCCCATGCCGCCCGAGCCGTCATCAATCACTACGACTAGCATGCGGCATGGGCAGGGCTGCAAGACGGAGACTCAAAAGTCTTCGCCAGAGACAACTACCGGCATAACTGCAGATACGGTAGATGATAGACAATCTCCCCGGGACCATCTGTCGGGTCCCGGGCCCCCTTGTAAGCCACCCGAGTCTTGGACTATAAAAGACTCGGGTAGGCGACGATAGCAAGGGTTCGCACCTCCACAACTCATGCGCTAGCCATTCACACCCAAGCTGTAACTCACTCCCAAGCTCAGGACTCCGGCCCTGAGCAGCAAGCAATACAGCGAGCTCCATAGCTCGCCGTGGACGTAGGGTCTTACGCTCCGGCGGCCTGAACCACGTAAAACTCACAGTGTCAAGCTCTTACTAACTCGTCCATCCACGCAAGCTCTCCGCAAGGGTCTAGGCCCACCGAAAAAAGAACCTCCGCGGGCTGCCCAGTGCAGGCCCGGGGGAAGTGTCGACCGAACACTTCGACAAACTTGCTTTCTGCAATGAGCCATTTTATACCTTCCTTGTTATGAGCTACATATCATATTATCCGCACTTGCTGAGTACATCATTGTACTCAAACTTGCATTATTACTTCATCATCAGCTACAGGAGAAGATTACTATGAAGGCCAACTGGAGTCTATCCTCAACCTTGCCTATGGGGATGGAGAAGAGATGGAGCCGCCGCTGCTGCTTAGATTGCTTCCGCACTAGTTAGAAGACTTCCGATGCTAGATTTAGACTTCCGCTGCTTAGATAAGATTTCCGCTGCTAACATGCGTCCAAGACTCATGAGATATTGTAATAAACCCTGTTCTTTCATGGTAATATATATTCTGAATTCAGTTTGTGGATGATATGTGTATGTGTGATGAACATCCTAGGCACACATATGCATCAGTTCTCGGTTCCGTGATTTTCCACAGAATTGAGGGCGTCACAGATTGGTATCAGAGCCACGGTTGAGGGTAGATTACACACCTAGATACAATCTACAGATTGGTATCAACCTGCCACGGGTTGACGGTAGGTTACACTCTTAGATAGAAAACACAGATTGGTATCCGACACAAATTGGTATCAACCTGCCACGGGTTGATCGTAGATCACACAGCCTAGATAGGTCACAGATTGATATTAAAGCTGCCATGCCTAGTTACAGATTGGTACGACCCTAAACCACATAGGACTCCCATTGAATAATCCTTGAATAGGAGTTGTGTGAGCCTTTGTGATGATTGTTTGTGATTGTGTGCCTAGTGTGAGTTGTGGGATGTCTCAAAGCTTTGTTCATATCCACACATAAGTAGAAAAAGGTGTGATATGCCTCGGTGCTTGATTTACATCCTCATATGGGCTAATATATATACAGTCCATCCACCTTGATGCATATAGATAGGGGGACCTATCTAACCTTCTAAATCTCTATTCTATCCAATTCCACTCAAGATGGTGAGAGGAAGCGCCAGCCGTCAAAGGAGGAACGTCTACGGCAACCAAGAAGATGACCACGATGAAGTTCCTGTTAATCCCGGGGCTGGTGAAAACAACCTGGAACGGTTGATGGCCATGCAGAATGAGCTTATGCAGACCATGATCTAAACTTTGGGTCAGCTGCAGGCCAACAACAACAACAAAACTGTTCCGGCACCACCGCCACCACCACCGGCTGACAACCGACTGGGAGAGTTCATGAGGACTCGACCACCTGAGGCCCCCGGCCCGAGAATCGCAGTGGGTGGTGCCGTGCGATGCGGCACCCAACATCATGCACAAAAAGAGACTCAAGAACATATGGAACCATTTCGTTACTCAACGTAAGTCCTTTTATAACATATTGTACACACACAGCAGAATTTAAAAACTGGACAACTACTCACTCTCGACCCTAACTACACCGAATAGAAGTCGTTCAGCCCGTGAACGCTTCCTATTAGCTTCACCAAAGAAAGGCAGCGGCTAGGTTTACGATGAGTGGAACGAACTGTGAGGTTCATTGTCTCACTGAACAACCCTCTTCATAGCAGGCATCCTGCTACCTGCAAGAACAACTCAGACGCAACCGTGAGCACTAAGGCTCAGCAAGTCTTAACCGTCAATCCTAAACATGTAACTCTATATGCAGGGGTAGTAAGACAGTAGGAACAGGAATTTGTGAAATGCAGCTTGACTAAACTTGATTCTTATATTCAGATTCTTATAGACTTCATTTTAGTGGTCCTCACGCCTCACAACACCGGAAGTCCATAATAAAACAAGAAACGCTTATCCCGATTTTGCTAGCCTAAGGTGGAAATGAACTTTAGTTGGCACTATCTCTAATTCACTCAAGGTTCCAATACAAAGATTAATCCATGAACAGCATGTTAAAAGACTTAGTTCCTCTTCTTACTACGTCACGGTGCAGTGGGCAAGTATGCTCAATCCTCTTCCGCGAGCGACGGTGATACAAATCAATAACAACCCGGAATACACGTCACATACACCCGCCTCAAAAGACTCACTCAAGAGCTCTTTCTTACGTTGTATGCAGCAACCTTTCACACGACACCCCGACATAGAAAAATGTTTCGCACCGAGCAGGATGGTCCTCTACGCGGACACGTCGAAGTTGCCAGCTAAAGGATTTACACCTCCCGCCTTCTCAACGCCATTCCCACATGAAGGATGAGTTTCTATATCACGGTCCATCAAGTTACATAGGTTTCATGGGTCCCATACCCCCACTATATATCCGGTACAGCTCAATCTTGTCCAGCAGGGCCGCATACATACGGTCCTTAACCGACACAGACGGGGCTACAACCAACCTCCACATTGACCTTACCATCCCGGTCCAGGCCAAATGTGGTCTCAAGCATTGTCACACCCATCGCAGGTCGAGACCAACCTTGAGCGCTCCATCCTATAGGAACATCCCCATCTCCATCTCATTTTCATGAGGGTGCTCTTATCATTAACCTCTCGCGAGAAACTCCATTACTCGACCTTTCTCGCGAGTAGCTTTTTACTACTCGACTTCTACCAAGCTAGCTACAACATTAGCCTAGCATCTACGACGAGGCAAAGCCTACACTAAACCTTCTAGTCAGGGATGTAATAGCCATTCAAGTGAGTTTCAAACATCCTAGACATAATGCACAATATCAAGTCTAATACAATGAGGTGAAGTAAAGCAAAATTTAAAACGGTAACGATATGCAAACCGGGGCTTGCCTTGCTCAACGGTTTTGTTAGAAGCTAGGAGTTAGTCTTCCTCCGGAGAATCCGCCAAACTTTTCACAAGATGGAGATCCTCGCTGCAGAGTCGAGTCCTCATCGACGTCGACGTCACGTGCTATCAAGATGATTTATGCACATGTATTCAAAAGCAATTTAGAAAATGATTCAAAACTGTTGTACCAGTTAACTCACACCTAAAAGGGACAAACAACAGCAAGGTTTCTGTTGTTGGATCTACAACCTTAGAGATGATGAAAGCTAGGGTGAAAAGAAATACTAGTAATCACCATGTGATTAAGTCCATTATATGAACACTTAAACCTAAAAGATGGTAGCTCAAGTTCCAGGGGTCCAATGAAGCTGAAAATTTAACCACAGCTTATATGGAAGGTATTTAGGCAGTGTGCAAAAATTGAGCTCATGAAATGGCTTCGTGTGAGCACAACAAATCCTTATGTGGTTTTCACTAACCTGCCTTTACCCCTAGATATTAAGCTTTCCTATGCTGCAAAGTAGACTTTTTGTGAAGCACAAAATGTCCTGAGTCCATAGGAATTGGTTTTACCATTTTTGGAGTTTCCTACATGGAGATATGGATTTTACAAAGAATGGGGAAAAGCTGAAATTGTCTCTGTTCATTTTCCCATTTTTCAGAGACATAAGGAATGAATACATCATTTGACCAAGCAAATGAGGTCCAATGCCTATGAAATTTTTACTGGAGTTCAAGGAATTTTGGAATAATGTCATGTCCAAACTTGGGAATTTTCCAATAAACAGAACTCCTGTAAACATTCACAGAAGATTTTCCTTAAATAAATTAATGAGCCAAATCCAGGGATTTTCATAAACATTGGGCTGCACCCCTGGATAGTAATCATTGATAGGAATCCAAAATATTTTGTTTCACAATTTTTGGACACTCCTACACAAAGTTATGGCTCTCCAAAGTTTGAACTGAATTGGGAAAATCTGGAAAAATGATTAAATGCCGACAGTGGGTCCCACTCGTCATCCCTAACCTTCAGCCTCGGGCCAAACAGGGCAGTGGCGGCTCCCTCCGGCGAGGTCACCGGAAAGGCACTTCCCAGCCACCTCCGGGCCCCCTGCTGGCCGCCCCCCCCCCCCCCCCCCCCCCGTTTCCCCCCACGCTGAACACGTTGGTGAGGTCTCCGGCGGCTGAAACTCTCCGGAAAACAGGGCGCACCGGCAACAGCAAACCCTAGGGCTCCGGCGAGGTCGTGCACGGTGAATTCTCCACCAAATGGTCAGTTCTTGGGCTCTAAAGCACCAGGGGATCGTGTAGAAGAGTGACATGAGGTCTAAACAAGGCGGGGAGCACTCCAAACCTATCAGCACCGTGCGCCCGATATGGTCCAACGGTATACCCTCGAAAAGAACTCGGATTCCTCGCTCTACACTCAATTTCTTGGTCTAAAATCAATGGAGGAGGTGTGCTAGGCAGTTAATATCCTGTGTGTGAAGTTTGAAACACAACAAACACGATTTGAGGACGAATTTTGCAATTCCTTACCTCAAGGTCAGTTTCTGCCGCCCGGGAGAAAATCCTGAAATTCTCCCTCTTTAATCAATGGCTAGGGCTGAGCTTCGTAGGTGAGCAACTAGTCTTGTAGGTGCACCGATGGGGTGGGTTGCTTGGGCGTGATCACTCCTGGTTTGGGCTGTCCACAGCGATCAGTTCCGGTTTCTTCAGTTTCAACTCGGGAGCAATGGAAACTTTGCTGTTTCTAGGCACCAGTGAGCTCGGGACAGTGGGGTAAAGTTGCTAGCCAGCTAGAGCACTCATGGGCGAAGGTTTTTGCTATAGGTAGCTCGAGCAACCGAGCTCCGGCGGTGGTTGTGTGATCGGGGAAATAACAGAGCGGCTTCTGTTTTTCTTCTCAGGAGCAAACGCACGGGAGCAGACCGAGCTCGAGCTGGGAGAAGCAAACTAGCTTTTTGCACTCCCTGTGAAGGATTAGACCGAGGAGCCACTCGAGCAAGCAGGAGGTAGCGCCAACAAAACTTCACCGTGAATTCTGCCGGCTCTGTCGCTCGTGGGTGCACCCGAGAGAAAAAAAACAGAGGCACTGGCTGACAGATGGAGTCCACAGCCCCAAAATTATCTCCTCCCTCTGTGCTTTAATTTTCCCGCACCGCCTTTGTCCAAATTCTACCAAAATTGGAGGGTAGACCAAACATGAGGTGAGAAATTTGAATATAAACTCAAATTTCAAAATTGAGCATGTGTGGTTCAGTTTTCAAAATCAAATTTGAATATGAACTCTCCCTCGAATATTCCTCGGATTAATTGGTATGCGGGCTCCAAAAATATTCAAACTCAGATCATGAGCTCATTGATACATGGAGAATGCATTGGTTAATTCATTTGCAAGTATTTGTCAATCTGAATATCAATCCTTTTAAAAGGTTCAAAATTGTGTTTAAATTTCCTTCACTCTCCTCATAGAGAAGGTGCACATGAGTCAGAGTTTCGGGAGTATAATTCTTTCCCCTAGGTTAACATGTTTTGAGCATGGGCTAGTGAAAATTTTTAACCCCCTCACATGTCCATATTTGTGTTCATCATTACATGTGACACAACTATAGTCTTTTATCGCCTTAACTTTGTTTCATGAGTTGACATCAAACTTTACAAAAGTTAGGGCTATTACATTCCTCCCCCCTTAAAAGAATCTCGTCCCAAGATTACAAAAAGAAAGAAGAAGGGAGAATGACTACTGAACATATGGTATAAACAAGTCAGAAAAATTTAAACGGAGAAATTCCTCGCTTTTCCACGTGGCTTCATCAGCGGTGTGGTTGCTCCACAAGACTTTGTAAAATCGCAATGTCCGATTTATTGTGGCGCGAGTCTTCTCGTCAATAATATGTATCGGATACTCAGAATAGGTGAGATCCGGTTGAAGATCCTCAATGTTCTCCATATGAACTGCGATTGCGTACTTAAGACATTTCCGCAGCTGAGGGACGTGGAAAACATTGTGAATACCCGAAAGCAACGTCGGTAACTCCAGACGATAGGCCACAGTTCCGCATATCTCAGTGACAGCAAACAGCCCGATGAATCGCGGAGCAAGCTTTCCCTTCACTCCGAAATGATGAAATCCTTTCATCGGAGAGACACGAAGATAAACGTGGTCCCTGATGTCAAAGTGAAGAGGTTGACGTACTTTGTCTGCATAACTCTTCTGCCGAGATTGAGCAGCCTTTAAATTGGCTTGAATCACTCGCACTCGTTCCTCGGCTTCATTCACGAGATCAATCCCGTAGACCACTCTCTCGCCGGACTCACACCAATTCAGTGGTGTGCGGCACTTCCGGCCATAAAGAGCTTCATACGGAGCCATTTTGATGCTGGATTGATAACCGTTGTTATATGAGAATTCTGCTAACAGTAGATGGTCATCCCAATTCTTCCCATGATTGATAACACATGCCCGTAGCATATCCTCCAGAATCTGATTTATCCTCTCCGTTTGACCATCAGTTTGCGGATGATACGCTGAACTCCGAATGAACTTGGTTCCCAAGGAAGCATGCAGTTGCTCCCAGAATCTGGATACGAACAACGCACCTCGGTTAGACACGACGGTGCGGGGAACCACGTGTAAACACACGATTCTCGAGATGAACAGCTCGCATACTTCTTTGGCACATATTTGGTATGGACTGGAATAAAATGAGCTGTCATGGTCAAACGATCGACGATTACCCATATAGAATCATGCTTGTTGCTGGTCATGGGTAAACCGATGATGAAGTCCATACTTATGTCTTCCCACTTCCATGCTGGAACCTTCAGCGGTTGAAGTGGTCCGGCCTTCCTCATATGGTAGGCTTTAACCCGCCGACACGTATCACACTCGGATACGTATTTTGCAATCTCCCTTTTAATCCATGTTCACTAGAACTTAGATTTTAAGTCCTGGTACATCTTGTTGCTTCCTGGATGAATGGAGTACTTGGACAAATGAGCTTCATCCAATACCTTCCTCCGCAATTTCATGTTTCGGGGTACAACTATACAGTTGTTAAACCATAGAGTACCCTCTTCATCCTTGCATAACATCTTCAATTCACCGCTGTGCACTCTCCTCCGGATATGAGACATACCCCTATCCCTCTTCTGAGCCTCTACAATCTCATCTCGGATTGTAGGAATAAGAGCAAGGTTGAACAGCGATCCATAGGGAACTAAGAGCAAGCTTGGTTCTCCTTCTTCATTTGCAGCCATGGCTAAATGGTGAACGTGGGCTTTCCGACTAAGTGCATCGGCAACCACATTCGCTTTGTCCGGATGGTAATGAATCTCAAGTTCATAGTCCTTGATCAATTCTAGCCATCTTCACTGCCTCATATTCAGTTCTTTCTGTGTGAAGATGTACTTCAAGCTTTTGTGGTCAGTGTAGAGATGTACTAGATTGCCTAGTAAATAATGTCTCCACATTTTCAATGCAAGGACCACTGCAGCTAGTTCAAGGTCATGCGTTGGGTGATTCTGCTCATGACCCCTAAGTTGTCAGGATCCATACGCGACCACACGTCCTTCTTGCATCAACACACAACCCAAACCAATGCCGGATGCATCACAATAAACATCAAACGGCTTCGTTGTGTCCGGCTGGGCCAAAACTGGAGCTGTAGTGAGATACTTCACTAAAGTTTGAAAAGCTTGTTCACATGAATCGCTCCAATCATATTTGGTACTTTTCTTCAACAGCTCCGTCATAGGTTTAGTGACTTTGAAGAAGTTTGGAATGAATCTCCGGCAATAACCATAAACCTAGGAAACTCCTCACTTCATGAACAGATGTTGGAGATTTCCAATTCAGCACTTGCTCGATCTTACTTGGGTCCACAGTGATGCCTTCCGCTGAAATAATATGCCCAAGAAACGGCACTTTGCTGATCCAAAACTCACATTTACTGAACTTTGCATAAAGCTTGTGATCTCTCAAGCGTTGGAGTACAATACGCAAATGTTCAGCGTGTTCTTCTTCTGACTTTGAATAGACCAAGATGTCGTCGATGAAAACCATGACAAACTTGTCTAACTCCGGCATGAACACAGAGTTCATGAGATACATAAAATGAGCCGGAGCATTGGTCAACCCAAAAGACATGACAAGATATTCATAAAGACCATATCTTGTCGAGAACACCGTCTTAGGTACGTCTTCTGCCCGGATTTTTATCTGACGATACCTGGACCGAAGATCCATCTTGGAGAATACCTTAGCACCCACTAGTTGATGAGATAAAATATCGATGCGCAGTAGTGGATACTTATTCTTGATAGTGACATCATTCAGTGGACGATAATCTACGCATAGTCTCAAAGTCTAGTCCTTCTTCTTCACGAAGAGTGCGGAACAGCCACAAGGTGATGAACTTGGGCGTATAAAACCTTTGTCCATGAGATCATTAAGCTGCTCCTTCAATTCTGCTAGCTCTTTTGGTGCCATTTTGTATGGTCGCCGAGAAATAGGTGTTGTTCCCGGTGCGAGTTCAATCTTGAACACTACATGACGTTCGGGTGGCATGCCCGACAAGTCTTCGGGAAACACATCTGGATACTCATATACCACTGGAATATCCTCATGTTTAGGAGCTTCAATCTGATGCACCGCTGCAACTCGTTGTGATGGATCCACAAGATTCAATGTGTTGCAACCGTGTATTGGGGAATTCAGTTGGACAGTCCGAGAGCTGATGTCAAAGATAGCTCCATAATGTGTCAACCATGACATCCCCAAGATAATGTCAATCCTTTGGCATTTGAGTATGATAAGGCTCGCAGGATAGATGTTTCCACCCAAACATAAAGGTGCCCGAGAGACCATCTCATCTATTGATATCTTCCCTCCGGGTGAGCTGATATGAAACGGATGCTTAACCGTGCTAAATGGAAGATTATTCTTCAGCACATAGTCTCTGCTAATAAAATTGTGGGTGGCCCCGGAATCAAATAACATGAAAGTGGGCTGTTCATGTAACGTGAACATGCCCGCTAAAACTGGTTCGCCTTTTGCAATGTCCTCAATAGCAGTGTAATTAACCCTGCCAGCTTTTGAAAGATTCTTTTTTGTAGGTTCACGGTGCTGGTCTGAGCATTGATGAGACAACACACAAGTGTGGCTCTGCTCAGATCCACGACGGTTTCATGCTGCAGAAATCCTCAGCTCTCTACTCACACGAGGTGGAGATAATTCGTGCGTAGCTGGTTGTGGTAGGGTTGCACGAATAATTTCTGACTGCTGCTGTTGAGGTGGAGGCTCATAAGTGATCAACTCCAGCCGTGGTTGTGAGAGTTGCACCACTGGCTGAATTTGTTGCCTAACTGGCGAGTAATACCGCACTCGATAGTTCGGACGAACCTCGATATCGCTGTTTGACGGTATACTTCTTTTCAGCTCCGCTTCACAACGAAGATGCATGTCTTCTTTAATGATAGCGACATTTACCAACTCATTGTAAATACCGTTATTGAACAAAGTCACTTATTCCTGAAGTTCGACATTCAAACCTCGGAAGAAATACTCGCACTTCAACGCTTCCGAGTCTACCATATGAGTGGCGTATTGCATCAAGTCTTCAAACTCTTTGAAGTACTCATACGCACTCCTTTCCCCTTGCTTTAACTCCAGAAAGTCTTGATACTTTGTTCGAAGAATTCCCGAACAAATGTGACGTGCCCGGAAAACAGTCCGGAATTCATCCCACATCACTCGATGACCTTCAAGAAGAGTAGCGATGTACTCTGCCCACCAAGCTCCAGCGGCTCCGTGGAGTTGTTGAGCGGCAAATAAAGTTTTCTGGTACTCATCGCATTCAAGCATATTAAACTTGGCTTTAATACATTGGAGCCAATGAGCCGACTCCAACGGTTCTTTCGCTTCAGAGAAAACCGGTGGTTGTCTTGCTAAGAAATCCATATAAGTGCTTGGCGGGGGATTTTGCTGTAGTGTCTCCTGTAGTATGCTTTGTCGCACCAACAGATCCAGAGACTCAGCCATCCTTGCCAAGATTTCCGCCAATCCGGTTGATGATGTCGGCACTTCTTGTCGTGGCGAATTACTTCCGCCATGACTCGACTCACCAACCTCACTCCTGGAACGAGCACGATCCATGCAGCAAGAGTGAGCAATTTTCGGTTAAAATTCAAAGTTTAAACTCAACTTGAATTAAAAAACAACCGTAAAAGCATCACATAGATATTGCAGCACTACACAATCTAACCAGGGTTTCCACAATTCTGAAATCTATCGAACGTGAGCAAGTTTGTCCAAACCCTTAATTCCAACAGTTGGACAAACTGAAAAATAACTCAAGAACATGTTATGGAGCTTAGAGAAGTCTACAACATCCCTGTCCAGAACAAGTCTCAAGTTAAATGGCAATAAGCACTACTCTGTTCAGAATGACCAATTGGTCTTAATCCCAGAATTTGAATATGAAATGGCAATTTCATGTCTCAAGTTTAATATCAAAGTTATAGTTAACTTCAATATCTTTCCAATGAGTATTCATTTTCCTTCATATCAGTCCTGGATCAAAAGGTGTGATATTTCAAAGTCGACAGAAATCTGGAACAATTTTGACAGCACCTCCTTTGAAAGTGGCTGTTTTGTCCACAAGATTTCATCACTTTAAACTCAAAATCTGGAGAAACTTTGAACTACAAAGTCATAGAATATATCACAATCTTTCCAACGGTTTTTTACTTGACCCAAATTTTATACAGAAAGTTATGGTCAAAATACAGAAATTTCCAGAGAGCAATTTGTGCCTGCCCTGTTTTTGGGCCGTTCACACTCCTCTGAGAATTTCATCCATTTGGAGTGTGATTCCGATCTGGAGTTCTGCTGAAGAGTTGTAGAAGACTTCAATAACTTTCCATAAATGTATCACTCACCTCCATTGGTTCAATCAAACAAAAGTTATTTCCTGTTCAACTTCAGCAAAATTCTGCCAAAAACAGGGGAGGTTATTCCTAAGTCTTTGTGAATAAATCTATACTCCCAATTGACTCTTAGTTCAATATAGGAGCTCATTACCCCCTAATAGAATCCTAGACTCCAAATTTACTCTTTTTCTTTTCAAATCTTCTTTTTCATGCGGTTCAAAACACATCACGGTACTATGTTTCCTCACCAAATTAAAATCCTAACCGGATTTATACCGGCATATACGTTTCAAATGGTGGCACTAAAACGATCACTCACAAACGTTTTCTACACGACATGTTCTAACGTGGTTAAGGTACCTGCATAAAACCACACAATAGTGATGCACACATTGGTTTATCATTTCAGGCAGGTCCATATCATAGTAAAAACATACGCCCCGTATCATTGCCATACGGTCCGTCCTTCAGTCAAGCCACGTCTCAGGGTACATGATCGGATTATCCACCACCTGACGGTGGCTCCACACCTTTGCAATAAATCACACCGGTGGAACAGCGCTTTTGTAAACCTCATAGGACATGAAGAGTCCTAGAGAACATACTTCGTGTTACAAACCACACGATGGGGTCTCCTCCTCTTGCCCCTGGGTTTGCGCACTGGAGGCTAGTGCCATTCATATGTCTCTAAGACATGAAGAGTCTTAGAAAACATATTCACTTCCCGTCCATTGCTGAACAGGACATCCCACACAACTTTCCTCGTATGGGTGAGATAACCGAAATTGATCCGCTTTCGGTGGCGTTCCTTACCATTGTTACCTCCATGTAAGTGCATCGTTACAGAATTGAAATACTGAATGATAACACACTGTTAGCCTGCCACCTTAAGTAACTATGCTAATAATACTCCTTATGTGGGCATACCATACGTTCCTCACTCGTATACTCCTCAGTTTTCGAAAATATGCTCTTTTCATGCGTGTTATTCCCAATGCGGCTCTGATACCACACTGTGAGGCCCCCGGCCCGGGAATCGCAGTGGGTGGTGCCGTGCGATGCAGCACCCAACAGCATGCACGAAAAGAGACTCAAGAACATATGGAACCATTTTGTTACTCAACATAAGTCATTTTATAACATATTGTACACACGCAGCGGAATTTAAAAACTGGACAACTACTCACTCTCCACCCTAACTATGCCAAAGAGAAGTCGTTCAGCCCGTGAACGCTTCCTATTAGCTTCACCAAAGAAAGGCAGCGGCTAGGTTTACGATGAGTGGAACGAACCGTGAGGTTCATTGTCTCACCGAGCAACCCTCTTCATAGCAGACATCCTGCTACCTGCAAAAACAACTCAGACGCAACCGTGAGCACTAAGGCATCAGCAAGTCTTAACCGTCAATCCTAAACATGTAACTCTACATGCAGGGGTAGTAAGACAGTAGGAACATGAATTTGTGAAATGCAGCTTGACTAAACTTGATCCTTATATTCAGATTCTTATAGCCTTCATTTTAGTAGTCCTCGGGCCTCACAACACCGGAAGTCCACAATCAAACAAGAAACGCTTATCCCGATGTTGCTATCCTAAGGTGGAAATGAAATTTAGTTGGCACTATCTCTAATTCACTCAAGGTTCCAATACAAAGATTAATCCATGAACAGCATGTTAAGAGACTTAGTTCCTCTTCTTACTACGTCACGGCGCAGTGGGCAAGTATGCTCAATCCTCTTCCGCGAGCGACGGTGATTCGAATCAATAACAACCCGGAATACATGACACATACACCCGCCTCGAAAGACTCTCTCAAGAGCTCTTTCTTACGTTGTATGCAGCAACCTTTCACATGACACCCCAACATAGAAAAATGTTTCGCGCCGAGCAGGATGGTCCTCTACGCAGACACATCGAAGTTGCCCGCTAAAGGATTAACACCTCCCGCCTTCTCAACGCCATTCTCACGCGAAGGATGAGTTTATATATCACGGTCCATCGAGTTATATCGGTTTCATGGGTCCCATACCCCACTATATATCCGGTACAGCTCAATTTTGTCCAGCAGGGCCACATACATACGGTCCTTAACCGACACGGATGGGGCTACAACCAACCTCCACATTTGCCTTACCATCCCGGTTCAGGCCAAATGTGGTCTCAAGCATTGTCACACCCATCGCAGGTCGAGACCAACCTTGAGCGCTCCATCCTACAGGAATATCCCCGTCCCCATCTCATTTTCATGAGGGTGCTCTTATCATTAACCTCTCGCGAGTAGCTTTTTACTACTCGACTTCTACCGAGCTAGCTACAACATTAGCCTAGCATCTATGACGAGGCAAAGCCTACACTAAACCTTCTACTCAGGGATGTAATAGCCATGCAAGTGAGTTTCAAACATCCTAGACATAATGTATAATATCAAGTCTAATACAATGAGGTGAAGTAAAGCAAAATTTAAAACGGTAACGATATGCAAACCGGGGCTTGCCTAGCTCAACGGTTTTGTTAGAAGCTAGGAGTTAGTCTTCCTCCGGAGAATCTGCCAAACTCTTCACGAGATGGAGATCCTCGCTGCAGAGTCGAGTACTCGTCGAACGTCGACGTCACGTGCTATTAAGATGATTTATGCACATGTATTCAAAAGCAATTTAGAAAATGATTCCAAACTGTTGTACCAGTTAACTCACACCTAAAAGGGACAAACAACAGCAAGGTTTCTTTTGTTGGATCTACAACATTAGAGATGATGAAAGCTAGGGTGAAAAGAGATACTAGTAATCACCATGTGATTAAGTCCATTATATGAACACTTAAACCTAAAAGATGGTAGCTCAAGTTCTAGAGGTCCAATGAAGCTGAAAATTTAACCACAGCTTCTATGGAAGGTAATTAGGCATTGTGCAAAAATTGAGCTCATGAAATGGCTTCTTGTGAGCACAACAAATCCTTATGTGGTTTTCACTAACCTGCCTTTACCCCCTAGATATTAAGCTTTCTTATGCTGCAAAGTAGACTTTTTGTGAATTACAAAATGTCCTGAGTCCATAGTAATTTGTTTTACCATTTTTCGAGTTTCCTACATGGAGATATGGATTTTACAAAGAATGGGGAAAAGCTGAAATTGTCTCTGTTCATTTTCCCATTTTTCAGAGACATAAGGAATCAACACATCATTTGACCAAGCAAATGAGGTCCAATTCCTCAGAAAGTTTTACTGGAGTTCAAGGAATTGCCGACGAATGTCTTGTCCGAATTTGTGAATTTTCCAATAAACAGAACTCCTGTAAAAATTCACACAATATTTCCCTTAAATGAATTAATGAGCCAAATCCAGGGATTTTCATAAACATTGGGCTGCACCCCTGGATAGTAATCTTTTAGAGGAATCCAACAAAATTTGTTTCAAAATTTTTGGACACTCCTACACAAAGTTATGGCTCTCTAAAGTTTGAACTGAATTGGGAAAATCTGGAAAATGTTTAAATACCAACAGTGGGTCCCACTCGTCATCCCTAACCTTCAGCCTCGGGCCAAACAGGGCAGTGGCGGCTCCCTCGGGCGAGGTCGCCGGAAAGGCACTTCCCAGCCACCTCCGGACCCCCTGCTGGCCGCCCCCCCCCCCATTTTCCCCCACGCTGAACACGTTGGTGAGGTCTCCGGCGGCTGAAACTCGCCAGAAAACAGGGCGCACCGGCAAAAGCAAACCCTAGGGCTCCGGCGAGGTCGTGCATGGTGAATTCTCCACCAAATGGTCGGTTCTTACGCTCTAAAGCACCAGGGGATCGTGTAGAAGACCGACATGAGGTCTAAACAAGGCGGGGAGCACTCCAAACCTATCGGCACCGTGCGCCCGATATGGTCCAGCGGTATACCCTCGAAAAGAACTTGGATTCCTCGCTCTACACTCAATTTCTTGGTCTAAAATCGATGGAGGAGGTGTGCTAGGCAGTTAATATCCTGTGTGTGAAGTTTGAAACACAACAAACACGATTTGAGGACAAATTTTGCAATTCCTTACCTCAAGGTCAGTTTCTGCCGCCCGGAAGAAAATCCTGAAATTCTCCCTCTGTAATCAATGGCTAGGGCTGAGCTTCGGAGGTGAGCAACTAGGCTTGTAGGTGCACCGATGTGGTGGGTTGCTTGGGCGTGATCACTCCTGGTTTGGGCTGTCCACGGCGATCAGTTCCGGTTTCTTCAGTTTCAACTCGGGAGCAGTGGAAACTTTGCTGTTTCTAGGCACCAGTGAGCTCGGGACGGCGAGGTGAAGTTTCTAACCGGCTAGCGCACTCATGGGCGAAGGTTTTTGCTGTAGGGATCTCGAGCAACCGAGCTCCGGGAGTGGCTGTGTGATCGGGGAAATAACAGAGTGGCTGCTGTTTTTCTTCTCGGGAGCAAACGCACGGGAGCAGACCGAGCTCGAGCTGGGAGAAATAAACTAGGTTTTTGCACTCGCTGTGAAGGATTAGACCGAGGAGCCGCTCGAGCAAGCAGGAGATGGCTCCAACAAAACTTCACCGTGAATTCTGCCGGCTCTGTCGCTCGTGGGTGCACCCGAGAGAAAAAAAACAGATGCACTGGCTGACAGATGGGGTCCACAGCCCCACAATTATCTCCTCCCTCTGTGCTTTAATTTTCCCGCACCACCTTTGTCCGAATTCTACCAAAATTGGAGGGTGGACCAAACATGAGGTTAGGAATTTGAATATAAACTCAAATTTCAAAATTGAGCACGTTTGGTTCAGTTTTCAAATTCAAATTTGAATTTGAACTCTCCCTCGAATATTCCTCAGATTAATTGGTATACAGGCTCCAAAAATATTCAAACTCGGATCATGAGCTCATTGATACATGGAGAATGCACCAGTGAATTCATTTGCAAGTATTTGTCAATCTGAATATGAATCCTTTTAAAAGGTTCAAAATTATGTTTAAATTTCCTCCACTCTCCTCATAGAGAAGGTGCACATGAGTTAGAGTTTTGGGAGTATAATTCTTTCCCCTAGGTTAACATGTGTTGAGCATGTGCTAGTTAAAGGGATACCCGACGAGCGTGGGCCCACTAAGGTTTCACCCCTAACAGCATACAAGAGGCTCCAACCCCGCTGCAGTGGCCCCCTCTTGAGCCTTGCGGTTCATATGGTAGTCCAGCTGACACCTATTCCCCGCACCATCCAACACACCCATACTACGCCGGGGATACACCTAATTAATTGGCCAAGCTGCCCCATCTCAGCATGTGGTTGGCACGGTAAAGCCAGGTTACATGCTCCATGAACAGGTCCTTAGGATCCAGGCAAGTACTAAACACAATCCCGAGTCTCGTGCACCCAGCACACAACCAAAACATCCAACTTGCCTTGATCCCTACCTCTACATAACTCACAATATCTCATTCAAGAGTATAATAAAATAAACTAATAATCTCATATCCCCAAATATCCCATTCTATGCATGGCTAAGCATATGCATAATAATAAATGACATGATAAAATAAATCCCAACCCAAGCTACAAGGAAACAAGGTAATGCAATTCTAGGGAAATTTCCTAGCATGGGTTTCATATTTAACTTGACAATGCAATAATTCTATCTAAACATCCTAGTATAGGATCAAAGTGGTCAAGGACACTTGCCTCCTTCCTGCTGCTCTTGAAATGGGTAGTCCTGATCTTGGAAAGGAATAACTTGCTCTTAAGCAGGTTCTACATCATACCATCACACATAGCAAAAGAAAAACAACAATCCATAAGACATAGTTCACACTTCCACTTCATTCAAACCACAAATTCATATTTATGAAAGTCATTCACCATTATATGTGTTGTGGTTACTCTATATGTGTTGATTTGTGGCTTGCATGCACTTTTAATCATGTGTATATGACTCCTACTTTTGTGTTCACATTTATACTTACATACTATATATATGAGTTTCCAATTTAAATAAATTCCTTATATTCAATTACTACACCTTTTAGCTACCAAGTATGCATGAAAGGTATTTTCCTTCTCCATATGTGTCTTCAGAATTTCTACCAACCCTAAACTGAATTCTTTGGATTTTAGAACTCCATTTATCATTTACTAGTTGCTATATTTTCAGATTTATTTCCTATGCCTAAATGTGAACTTTATTATGAAAATAACAAGACACGTCATCTAAACAGAATAGGTTCTGATCTAAAATATTTACTAATATATTTTTGACCTTTTCCTCTGATGTAAACTATTTTACAATTATTTTCCCTATTTTCCAGAACTATTCTTTACTTAAAATTGTGTCCCTAAATGTGAATAATAAATTAAACAGATTCATTTCAGCCCAAAATATATTTTTATCTCACTCCAAAGTTTTCTAAATACTGAGAAAGTTTTTAATTTAATTTTGACAATATGTTTGTCCCATTTTTTAAATTTTAAACACTAGCCACATATTCAATTTCCTAAATTAAATATTAAACAGGGCTAAAAAGGTAAACTCACCCCACTACAGGGTTTATAATATTATTTTAACAATTTTCAGGGGTCTAGCTACTCATAACAGAGGAGTTTTTCCTAATTTTTATTAAGTCTAGGGGCTAAAACTGATTTTTAAATGAATTTACATGATTTTCTAAAGTTCCAGGGGCTAGATCAGAAGTTTCCGGGGCTAGCTCTTATTTCTCGAGAACCCCAGGGGTAGCACGTAAGATTTCCAGTCTTTTTAACGCGGGGCTGACGTGGACCGTCCGATTTAAAAAGACGGCTGAGATTATAACGCCGAACCGGTACGCGGGGTTTTAAAGTCTACCTTGCGATTTAAAATAAACGGCACACAAGCGGCCACGTCGCTCTGATCGAGCGCGGGCGGCGCTGCCGGCGGCGCACGGCGGCGGGAGGCGGCGATCTCGCCGGAGAGTTTCAGATCTTCGGGAATTCTTCCTAAAACTGTGATTTTATGGCATAGATCGGTGGAGGGGAGGTCGGGGATCTCACCTCGGGGGTTTTCTTGAGCTCGGAGGTCCTGGAAGGCGGTCGGCGACGAGGTCCGAAGTGAAACCACGGCGAGGCTCATCGGCGCTGTGTTTGAACCGCAAGTCACCGAGTTTTCTGCACCTGCAGGGTTCCCTGGAGGCGGTGGATCAAGACCAGCGAGTTAGATCGGAATTTCCGAGCTTAGATCGGCCAGAATTCGCCGGAGAAGGCTCGGGTTCTCACCAGAGTAAAAACAGCAGATCGCGTGAGTAAAACGGGACGAGGCCGGGGTTTTTATAGACGGGGGAAGGGCGGCGTTCGGTTGTGATCGAGTTTGCGTCGCCCACGAGCAAAATTCGGCTGGGATACACAGAAATCCGGGTCGGTTTGGATTCGGGGTGAGAGAGAGTCCGACCGAGCGCGGTGCTGGCGCGAGGAAGGAGAAGAGCTGGCGGGCCCCACCTGTCAGTGAGAAGAAGGGGGCGCGCGTGGCTGCAGGCTGGCGCGGGTGCTGGTTGGGTCGGCTGGTGGGTTTCGGCCCACTGTCCGGTTTTTTCCTGTTTTCTTTTTTCTTTTTCTATTTCTTTTCTGTTTTGAGCTTAAATTGAATTCCAGTTTGAATTTAAATTGTTGCAAACATGCAACACGTCCAAAAAATATTAAATTCCCCTCTTAACAGGATTTAGGGTCTTAACAAGATTTTGGGGTGTTACAGCTCTACCCCCCCTTAAAAGAAATCTCGTCCTCGAGATTGGTGGTTCTAAGAAAACAATTCCGGAAATTGGGCCTTGAGTTCATCTTCCCCTTCCCAGGTGGCTTCCTCTTCTGAGTGATGCTTCTATTGCACCTTACACATCCGGATTCTTTTATTTCTGGTGAGGCGTTCCATTGTCTCCAAAATCTTGTATGGTTGCTCGGCATAAGACAAATCCTCAGCTACGTCCACTTCATTCATGGGTAACACCTCTTCAGGCGTTCTCAGACATTTCTTGAGTTGTGACACATGGAACACATCGTGCACATCCGATAGACGAGCCGGTAACTCTAGTTGATACGCCACTTCGCCTTTCCTTTCCAGAACTTGAAAGGGTCCGATGTATCGAGGTGACAACTTCCCTTTCACCTTGAACCTACGAAGTCCTCTGATAAGGGACACCTTGAGATAGACATAGTCTCCCACGTTGAAAACGAGCTCTCTTCTTCGTACATCGGCATAGCTCTTTTGGCGTGTCTGTGCTATCCTCAAATTGTTGCGAATTTCCCTCATCTTCGCCTCGGCTTCTTGTAGTACTTCTGGACCAAACACTTTACTTTCCCCTGTTTGGTTCCAAAATAGGGGAGTTCTGCACTTCCTCCCGTACAAAGCTTCAAACGGTGACATCTTCATACTAGCTTGATAGCTGTTGTTATAGGAAAACTCCGCATACGGTAAGTTCTTATCCCAACTCCGATTGTTTTTTAGTGCACATGCCCTCAGCATATGTTCAAGAATCTGATTGGTTCTTTCCGTCTGCCCATCAGTTTGAGGATGATAGGCAGAACTAAAGTTCAGATGGGTTCCCATGGTTTCGTGCAACTTCTGCCAGAACCTTGAGGTGAACTGTGTCCCTTGATCCGACACAATCTTCTTTGGCACTCCATGGTAACACACGATCCTTGACATGTACAATTCTGCCAATTTGGATCCGATGTAGCTTTCTTTCACGGGGATGAATTGAGCTACCTTGGTTAGCCTGTCAATGATGACCCATATCGAATCATATCCTGATTGGGTCCTAGGCAATCCCACGATAAAATCCATGCCGATTTCTTCCCATTTCCATTCAGGCACTTTGAGTGGTTGCAATAATCCCGCGGGTCATTGATATTCTGCTTTCACCAACTGACATGTGTCACATAGGGCAACATGTTCCGTGACATCTCGCTTCATGCCATACCACCAATACCTGCTTTTGAGGTCCTGGTACATCTTCGTACTCCCAGGATGAATGGAATAGTCAGAATCATGAGCCTCCTTCAAAATCAATTCACGGATCTCCTTTACTTCTGGCACACAGATTCTTTTCCCGTGCCACACCGTTCCTTGTTCATCCTCTCTAAAACCAAGAGCTTTATTTTCCTTGATGAGTTGTCTGATCTCTTGTATCTTCTCGTCTTTCTTTTGACCCTCGCGGATGTCTCGCTCTAGTGTGGAGTCCACTTCCATGGCGATAGCTTCATCACTATTCACAAGGCATAGATTGAGCCTTATAACCTCGTCCTTCAATTCTGCAGGCATGTCCTTCAAGCTCAACTTATTAACCTGCACTTTCCGACTTAAAGCATCGGCCATGACGTTTGCCTTCCCAGGATGATAGTTGATGCCCACATCAAAGTCATTGATTAGCTCTAACCATCTTCTTTGTCTGAGGCTGAGATCTGGCTGTGTAAAAATGTACTTCAAACTCTTATGATCCGTATATATCTCTGTCCTCTTCCCCATCAAATAGTGTCGCCAAATTTTCAACGCGTGTACCACTGCGGCTAGTTCTAGGTCATGTGTAGGATAGTTTTTCTCGTGCTCCCGAAGCTGCCGGGATGCATATGCCACGACATGCCCTTCTTGCATGAGAACACATCCCAACCCGTTTCCAGAGGCATCGCAGTACACTGTGAAATTCTTCTGCATATCTGGCATAACCAACACTGGGGTTGTGGTCAATCTTTTCTTTAGCTCCTGAAAACTCGTCTCGCACTGTGGCGTCCATGTGAATGTGATTCCCTTCTCCAACAGTTTGGTGAGGGGTCTTGAGATCTTGGAGAATCCCTCAATAAACTGTCGATAGTATCCAGCCAATCCCAAGAAGCTTCGAACTTCCCCGACATTTTCAGGGGTCTTCCACTTCTGTATATCCTCGATTTTGGCAGGATCCACGGAGATTCCTCCCTCCAAGATTATATGTCCTAAGAAGGGAACTCTCTTCAGCCAAAACTCACACTTGCTCAACTTGGCATACAGTTGGTGTTCTCTCAGCCTCTGCAACACCAACTTTAGATGTTTCTCATGTTCTTCTGCATATTTGGAGAAGACGAGAATGTCATCTATGAAAACCACCACCAATTTGTCCAGATATTCCATGAATACCTTGTTCATGAGATACATGAAGTACGCCGGGGCATTAGTTAGCCCAAAAGGCATGACAGTGTATTCATACAGTCCGTACCGAGATACGAAAGCTGTCTTGGGAATATCAGATTGCCTTATCTTGAGTTGGTGGTACCCCGACCTGAGATCAATTTTCGAGAACACACAAGCTCCCCTCAACTGATCAAACAAGTCTTCAATGCGGGGTAATGGGTACTTATTCTTGATGGTTACCTCATTCAAGGCACGGTAATCCACGCATAACCTTTGGGTTCCGTCCTTCCTGGGCACAAATATCACCGGAGCTCCCCATGGTGAGGAACTAGGACGAATATACCCCTTCTCCGTCAATTCTCTTAAATGATCCTTGAGTTCTTCTAGCTGCTTGGAGTCCATCCGATAAGGTCTCTTGTATATCGGGGCTGTTCCAGGTACTAGCTCAATTGCGAATTCCACTTCACGATCGGGAGGCATACCTGGCAACTCCTCCGGAAAAAAACATCTGGATATTCCCTGATGGTCCTGATTTCCTCAACTTTGACCTCAATTTGATTTATTTTAATGTCCCTCCTAGGCTCGTGTATTGTTATGAACTTTACTCTTGTGCCACTAGGGTGAGTTAGTTCCACCGTTCTGGTCGAACAATGGATGATTCCTTTATGTTTTGTCAACCAATCCATACCCAAGATAATATCTATCCCTTGTGAATCTATCACTATGAGGTCAGCAGTAAATACCACCCCATTAATGTCTAGGTTCACTTTGGGACACACTTGTCTTGTCCTTATTTCTCCACCTGGAGAGTTTACGGCTAGCATATGGTTCATTTGTGTGGTTGCTAGGTCATGCTTCTTAACAAACCCTTGAGCAATGAACGAGTGGGTAGCACCAGAATCAAACAGCAGGGTTGCAAGGTGTAAATTGGCAGGAAACTTACCAACTACCACGTCGGGTGCCTCTTGCGCTTCCTCCATAGTGACGTGGTTCACTCGTCCTCGCATCACATTCTGCTGTTGTGGCTGTGCGGGCTTCTTCTTTGGGCATTTATGGGCGTAGTGCCCACTTCACCGCAGCTAAAACATTGCACCCCAACCTTAGGTGCCCGGCCTTTGCTGTCTTGGGGTTGGTTTGGAGGTCCTTGCACTGCTGGTCGAGGTGGATATGCGGGACGAGGCTGCTGTACAAACTGACGTTGTGGCTGTGCTGGTGCTGCGGGAGGCCTGTAGTTCGGGTTGTACCCTCTTTGTGCTGAATAAGGTACCGCAGCACGGTTCGTCTGCCCTGCAGGTTGCTGCATCAGACGTGGGCGGGTGTTGCTCCCTGAGGCTTGGTGTGACCACCCGGCCTTCCTCTTGTTCTCATTTTCCAAGGCCTTCAGCTTCCTTTCCACCACAAATGCTCTGTCCACCATCTTTTGGAAGCTTTCATACTCATTCGAGGACATCGCACACTGCATTTCTGCGGTATGTCCCTCCACGAAACAATCTTGTTTCTGCTCATCAGTCTCTATGTCCCGTGGGGCATGACGGGATAGTTGAGTAAATTTAGTGAGGTATTCCCTCACCGTCATGTTTCCCTGCTGCAGTCCCAAAAACTCCTTCCTCTTGTTTTTGAGTTCACCTCTTGGGATATAATGGTTGCAGAAGCTACGCTTGAACTCTTCCCAAGTGATGTTCTCAGGGTCATGATGGGCAGCCACGTAGGCGGTCCACCAATCAGCAGCAGGTCCATGAAATTGATGAGAGGCAAACAGCACCCTCTCATACCCTTGGCACTGTATGATCCTCATCTTGCTCTCAATGGTCTTAAGCCAATCATCTGCCTCCAGAGGTTCAGCAGCACTTGCAAACTTTGGAGGTTGAGTTCCTAGAAACTCACTCAACCTTGGTTGGCGTGGTGCAGCTTGTGGAGGTGGAACTTGATGCAAGTTGGCCACCACTTGAGTCAAGTTCTGGATGAGCTGATTTTGATTCTCCAGCATTTGGTGGAGGGGATCAACTCCTTCACGGCGACCACCCCTGTCTTGGCCTCCAGAAAGATGAGGGTTGCAGGCCTCATCGTTGTTGTTGGCGGGGTTGGCAGCACGACCTTTTCCTCTTCCGGCCATCTAGCATGATCAACCAAATGTTAATTTAAAGCATTACGTATTATCTTACTACTTTCACTTGTTTGTACTTTGAAGTGTTGAGGCTTTGTTATATTTTTCTGAGGGTTCATGTCTCACACAAAAAAATGCAATATTATTTCATGTGGGTTCACACACCAAAGCAAAACAATCTGAAGACGAGGCTGTGGACAATTGCTCATGGCTTCCACAACTCACGTCACACACCAAGCATTAACACACCATTAACTAATGTAACGACTCGACTACTCGACATCTTTCTAACTAAGGGAAAGACTCTACGCTACTCGTATTCCTGAGCTGGCTCCTCGGGATCTTCCTCATTATTGCGGCTTCCTTCTGACCCTGCTTTGGGTGGGGAGGTTGCTGGTGGAGAAGTGCGACGACGCCTGATCGCCCGGCGATCTGGGGAGTCAGGAGTCCATGTATCATTCACGGTGACACACAGTTCATTCCCATCTCCTCTTTCTCTCGCCCTCAAGAAGGCTCGCAGCAATGCCTCCGTTTCCTTCAGGGTGTCCCGAACATCCTGAAGCTCTTGCTGACACTCCTGCAGTCGAGTGCTGAGCATAGCAGCATCCTCCAAGCACAAGTCTATGTGCTCATGGGAAGTCCCTTGCTGCACTGGGGGGTACTTGTACTCCGTGGTACCACTCTCACGCTGGAGGACATACATGTACTCAGTCCTGTCCAGGTGGCGACGATAGATGTGACTCTGGCAGGTGATGGCCTCCCAGGTGACATCCTTCTCCGCATCGACCTGTGTCGCTCTACAGGCTAGAGAGCGGTGGATCTTGAGCAGCTGATTTTCATGGATAATCCTCATCTCTGAACTCCGTTCTTCCCGCTTCTCACGGATGGTCCTGGTGGAGTTATAGTGGATGATTAGCTTGCCCGCTGTCGAAGTGTGCGGTCGACACTTCCCCCGGGCCTGCACTGGGCAGCCCGCGGAGGTTCTTTTTTCGGAGGGGCTAGTTCCTAGCGGAGAGCTTGTGCGGATGGAACGAGTTAGTAAGAGCTTGACACGGCGAGTTTTACGTGGTTCAGGCCGCCGGAGCGTAAAACCCTACGTCCACGGCGAGCTATGGAGCTCGCTGTATTGCTTGCTGCTCAGTGCCGGAGGCCTGAGCTTGGGGGTTAGTTACAGCTTGAGAGTGTATGGCTAGCGTATGAGTTGCAAAATGCGAACCCTTGCTATCGACGCCTACCCGAGCCTTTTATAGTCCAAGACTCGGGCGGCTTACAAGGGGAGCCGGGGCCCGACAGGTGGCCCCGGGAAGATTGTCTATTATCTACCGTATCTGCAGTTATGCCGGTAGTTGTCTCTGGTCGAAGGCTTCTGAGTCTTCATCTTGCTGCCCTGCCCATGCCGCATGCCAGTCGTAGCGGTTGATGACGGCGCAGGCGGCATGGGTTGTCTTGTCGCGGTGTTTATTGGCTGACAGGTTCTGACACCGCGCATCAGTCTGTGATGCGACTGGGCGCAACGGCACCTGACAGAAGCGTGCTCCGCGTCTCCGCGTCTTGGGAAGACGCGGGCCTTAAATACCTTGTACGGGCAAGGTATGGGGCGTATTTATGCCCGCTGCCTACCGCTTGGGGCAGGCAGCGTCGCTCTGCTGCCACGTGGCGGGCCCGGAGCCCTTCTCAGAGAAGAGAAGGGTCAGTACCTCGGGGCACGTGGAGCCTCCGGACCTCTCTCCGCGGAGGGAGAGGCTCGGCTTCTGCTGGCCACGTGGCGGGCACGGAGCTCTCCTCTAAGGAGTGGGAGGTCCGGCCCCGCTAGACACGCGGCGTCTTCGGACCTCTCTCCCACGGAGGGGGAGGTCCGGCTTCTGTATGCCACGTGGCGGGCCCAGAGCTCTCCTCTGAGGAGAGGGAGGTCTGGCCCCGCCGGACGCGTGGCGCCTTCGGAGCTCTCCCTGCGGAGAAGGGCGAGTTCCTTAGGCATTTTACCCTGTGCGCGGGGGTACCCCATATCTCAGGTACCGACAGTGGCCCCCGAGCCCATCTCGGGGGAAAAAAAACCCCTCAGCAAAAATCAATCGGTTAAAGAAACCGTGTGTGCAAGTGTTTTCAAACGTGTTCAACCGTGTCAAATCAAGTAGAGAGGTAGAGAATCAAGTCACAGATCT